>VYXF01010019.1:577830-754651 GCA_013397295.1 Polioptila caerulea | reverse complement strand
TAGAATCTGTTATGCTGATCTTTAGAGAAGAGATGGTGTCTGTCTTCACTTAGAGAGTTAAGTCCCTTTGCTTAAATGGGTGTCTAGCATTTGGAAAGTGCCACTTAGATTAAGAGAAAGAAATAAACCATATTTTCATATTTATTTTTTAAAAATATAAATGTATATATAAAGTCCCCTATACTTTCCTTGAGGTTGGTATAATACTACTTTCCTTTCTCTCTTCATTAATTCCCCAGTCTCCTCTTAGAAGAACAGTTCTCCTCTCTCCTGTCTCAACAACCAGCCCAAAGCAGACAGTTACATTTAGCTTTCCTGCATATTTCTGTTATTTCCTGACTAAAAAATATTGAAATGGTTTAAGGAAGAGTTGGTAGTTCTTACCTTTAGTCAGCTAATGTTCCCTTGCCATCAGAGAAAATAAAATAATTATTTCGTTCTCCTTTGAGACAAAAGATACCTGCAGACACCTCTGCAGATTTAAAGCCTCAGAACTGTGAAATATAGATGGTTTTAGCTTTAGAAGTGTCATCTTTTTTTTTCTATTAAACTAACAATATAGAGATTCTTTTTTTTCATCAGTATTTTCAACAGAAAACTAGTTATGCTAGACTTATTCTAATATTAAGAAATCTTATCTAAGGAGCGCTTTCAAAATAAAGCCAAATTTGAGAGGAAAAAGTGCCTTGAGGTTTTTATAAAGCTGACAAGTTTTAATATTCCAAATATGTAGTGACAATGATCTTTTTTCATAATTAAGCTACAAGTATGATTTAATATTGAATTCAAAGCCATTCACTGAATGCTGCTTATATTTAAACCCCCAAAAATCCCCAAGAGAAGAAACGGAAAAAACAATCCCAACATATTTTTTTCAGTTCAGATAAGAAAAAATAAACTCTGCTGCACCTCAATTTAATAACCAATGTTGCTCAGCTACTACCGAAGGCTTAAGGACAGTGTTTAGAAGTGATTGTTCAGAAATAAGTGTTTCTCTAAGATTATGAGGGCTTATACAGATGATTTTGTTCACCTGCTGAGTGTTCAAGAGTGGAAATGTCCAATCTGACGCTTTCCAGAAGTGTTTGTTTGCTTGAAAAAATAGAAACATTCCTGTGGAAAAATAGGATTTAATTAATTCTTTTCCCATCTTAGCCACATACTAAAGCAGTATTATTATGTACTTTTAATAGAGACACAAATGTTTAGTGGAATGCAAAATCCCAGGTTTCTGAAATGATCTGAGATGATTTTAGCTTAAAATGTAGCACTGTGAGCACTGCTTAATTTGTTAACAGCTTCCTGCTCTACCTTTGTTGTTTGTACTTCTAATGAGATGCAAGATGTTAAAATGCTTGTTGAGTACTTGTTATTAATTTAAAAATGGGCATGGAAGTGTTTTGAATAGAAATCTTACGTATAGTTCAATTAAATGGGCAGAAAGAGAACAAGTTAGTACAACTGGAAGACAGTACATTCAGATTAGATATTAAGAAAAAATCCTTTGCTGTGAGGGTAGTGAGGCACTGGTACAGGTTGTCCAGACAATCGTGTCAATGTGTTATCCTTGGAAGTGTTCAGGCCAGGTTGGATGGGGCTCTGAGCAGCCTGGTCTTGGGGAAGGTATCATGCCCACTGAAAGGGAGTTGGAACTAGGTAGTCTTTAAGGTCATTCCAACCCAGGCCCCATTCTATGTTTCTTTGATTTTGTAGGTCTTGGAAAAACAGAAAGATACATTCATTCTTTGACTCCCTGAGGAGGAGATGCAAAAATACTCTTCCAGCTAGTGATCTGCAGCACTTTGGTAGCTTTGGGTTGTATCTGAATTACTACAAATTAAATGTGGTGAAAAAAAAAAGATTTAGCATGAAAGAAGAAGGCTAAAGACCTTTCATACCTCTCAGATTTGGTGCAAAGCAGAGATTTATACTTTCATGTCATCTTTAAAGGGTTAGTGGTTCTTCATAATGGAACTTGACCAGCAGGATGGACAGAGATTGCTGTTGGTGTAAGAAGTGTGGCAGTTGTAAAATTCGCTCCTCTAGACCAATTTTCCCTCTTGCTGTATGCCTTTCTGCTGTGATACCAAAGCAATTCAGAGAGGAAACAGAGCAAGGAAGGCAGTTATTTTAATTAGTGAATTTTACCCTCAAAGGCTTTTCGATCTAATTCAGTCTTCTGATTTTCTGTTGATTCTTCCAAATGCTTCAGACTTAGTCAGACAAAAGCCTTTTTCTTCACAATTGTCAAATTTCATTGAATCTCGAGGCTTGGTGATAGAGCTTAATTGTCAGCAAAATAAGTCTTGGTTTCTCTAAATTGTTTGATCCTCAATTGGTTTAGAAGTGACAATATACTTCCATTTACAGGGTTTAGATACTGTTTTCATGTGGCATGTGGAGCAAAGTTGGACCAACCAAAAACATTATTTCAGTTTTTCTGTCAGGAGGGCTTAGACAAAGAGCTTAGTCTCAGATCCTTTAAAGTTCAAGCATCTGCCACTAGGGGCAAAAATTATTTTCCTGTGGGCATTCATCTTTTATTGTGGATTTACCGTGCTGCTTCTCTTGGTTGATAATCTAATTTAAACCTCAGAGATGATTCATACCTCCTCAAGGGGATTCACAGCTAGTTTGAATTGTCTGATGTCAGAACTTTACAGTTCTTCTCGGATCTCTTTTCTGAGCATAAGGACGCTTTGGGTGTTTGAATGCACCAAGGAGGAAAGAATGTAACCCATGCAAGTGGTAACACTTGAGAGATACAGTTTTACAACATTCTTCATTTTTTTTTTTTCAAATTTATTTGGATTTCTAGTTTCAGGTAACTTGTGATGTCTTCACTTAGTTTAGTTCATAATCATGCCAAATGGTCTATTGTGGACAAACTTCTGCAGGTATGATGCAGTGTGGTAACTTTTGAAGTAAGGAACTTTCTGGAAGGTAGAATGGACCATATGCTATGTTAAAAACTTTTGTTTCATTAGCCCAGGATTTTGTATACCTGTAATATGACAGTTTTCCAGAAAAACACTGGATTATGAAAGGTTACAAAACCTCGATGTCAAGAGGCATTTTCAATTTCCATTCTCAGAAAACCAAAAGAAACTAACAAAGAAACAAACCTCCAATTGTCCAGAAGGTTCTAAAAGATTTTAGAATGATGCAAAGACTTAAACTTGTTTGTGACCACTTCCTGAAGACATGACCACTGTATAGTTGACCACTAAAAACTTGAGGAATTGAATGTTCATATTAGACTGCTAATGTTTGTGCGAGCTGTTGTTTGAGGACTTCTTCTCTAGAGCCAGGCAAGGACAAAATAGACATTCAGAAAATTAGGAGATGTTGTAAATACCATTCAGCTGTGATGAAAAGTTTATTGAATGCTTTTCATATGCATTCTTAAGTTAAGCTACATTTTGAAAACTATCAGAGGCAAAATTAGTTCTCCAAATATTCAAATTAAATAAACTACTATTCTAAGTTGTTACTAATTAATACTCTGTAATTTTAATAATGGTTGGTTTATTAACACAGTTTTGCCTTTTGTGTTTTTTTGCTTGGAGGTATAGTTTTGTTTCATATGTTTTAACAATGTATCTGCAAATGGATCCAGAATCAAGTTCTGCACTCATGCTGTTTTGGGAAGAGAGAAACAAAAATGCAAGATATTTTTCTGTCATTTGCTTTCATTATTGTATGTGTATCTTTCAATTTTATTTATGCCTTATCAGAAATGTGGTGGGTTTTTTTCAATGCAGAATAATGGCAAAGCTGTTGTTTTGAAAGAACCTTTCCCAAAATGTTTGGGGGGCAGATTATGATCAGTGATTATTTGCAAAATTTTTAATGCATACTACAAAATATAACTTGTACTTCAGATCTATGAGAGGATTTAATAGTGTTTTGTGTATTGGATATGGATACTTGAGTGATAGGTATTTTTTGTCATAGTCTTTACATGGCTCCTCTGGTTGTCCTGTTTGTTACAGTCCTGGAACTTGTTTCATCCTAATGTGTCTGATGTATTTTCAGCAGAAAAGCTGCTGGTTTAAAAAAAGCAACAAAACCAAATTGTGGTAGAAATGGGTGTCAGGAAAACAAAATCAGTGCATAAGTAAGTGAACTGTTGAAATCCAATGGCAGACATGTTTTGAAGGAGGAAAGAAAACTCTTACTGATAATTCCTTTACCTGGAGTCTTAGTTGGCATTGTGAAATCTTAAGACTCTGTGTGAATGAAATTAAACAAACTTACCAGAGTATACTCTAAGGACTAATGAGACACCACCATCTGTTTCTGCTGTAGTTCTATAGTTAGCAGAGTGAAATATGCTCCTGTAAGAGCCGTTGAAAGCAAGGAGTAACTAAAATCCTCTGAATTGTTTTCTAAAGACATCTCTTTCAATAGATATAAGTCTTCCCTCGTCTGTCAGAGGATAACCTTGTGATTAGGCTGTATGTGTCCAGTGCCTATGGGTATGCAGTATGTCCTGGATGCACTTTGCCATCTTCCTTCAGGTGACACTGGCTTTTTGATTTCCACATTTCTAGTTTGGAAACTATTTCAGAACCTGATCTCTGCTTTGCTGTATTTCCTATGTTTTTCATGGGAAAAACACCCTTTTCTGTTGCCTTTACAGCTCACGTTATTCCCTTATCTGTCTCTTTTTGCCACTCTGCATTTCCAAAACATCAGTTCAGGCACTTTTCTGGTTTTAAGCATTGCAGTCACCTTGTGTTCACCTTCTGTTCTCAGTTGCTTTGTCCCCAACTCCTCCACACTTCCTTGTCTGTGTCTCACTGTGTTGGGCTTTATGCATTGGTTGTGTGTGGGATGACGTTTGTTCTTGGAGCTTATGCCGTGCCATGGTGAAGGAGAATAGAAGAAACAATGTTGAAGGAAGAGAGAGAAGAGGAAATAGGTAGTGGATGTGCAGTGAATGAAGCTGAGGGTGATGGAGAGGACACATGCAAGCAGGGCAAAAATTCGAGTCAGTATGTACACAAAGCTCTCTCGATATCCAAACACCCCAGGTTTGGTGAGGTCTGTGACTACCAGCTTGTCTCTTGACAATTCTGTCTTGCAGCTGCTCCCCAGGGCCAGCTGGGAAGACCTTTTCTTAATCCCACAGCCCCAATATACTGTGAGGGAGTCTAAGAGGAGTTGTAGAGAGGAGTATGGCTTGGTTTGCGTATTAGTCTTCTCTGCATGCAAATCTTTTACTATTTTTACACCTGGTAAATGGAGCAGTTGGCACATTACAGTGTTTTTAACTCACCCCCCTCATCACTTTGCTTGTTTGTCTTTCATGTTTACGTCTTTGTAACGTCTTGCTCACTGTGCACTCAAGTTCACCCACAAGCTGGCAGTTTTTCATCTTAAAATCATCTCTCGAGACACACCAGTAGCATTGTAACCACAGTACACTGACAGCAGTTAAACATATGGGTGGGGAAAACTCATTAATTCCATGACCCCTTTGTGCTCCTGTACTTTAAAGCACATCTTGTCCTGCAACTTTCTGTTCCAGCCTACTGCTCCATCTTCCCCTAGCTTGTTCCTTCTGTAGTCAATTGTATTGGTTTCTCTTAAATGACACAACAACCCCTTCAGGGCAGGGCACGCTGCTGGCTGTGTGATGGTCCAGCCTGCGTCCCAGTGAGGCTCTGTCCCCCACTTCAGGTACATTAATCCTCTTCCAGGTGTTTCTGACATGCAAACAGCAAATGGCAACGCTCTCAGGAGTCCCTTGTCGCGAGCAGCACTCTCTGTTTTAGCGTATTTATTTATTTAGGAGTTCATACTGCTGGACAGCTGTAAATCAGAGCTTCACAGTGAAGTCTTTCTTTGAACTGAACAAAACCAAAAGGGTTTGTAAATTGTATTCACTTCTGCCTGAATGATGGTTCAGTCAAGTAATTTTTTTTCCTCCTTGATGTGTGTGAATTTTTTACTGTGTTCATAGAGAAGTGAAGAAATGTTGCTGTTAACATATTGATCATTCTAAGTTTCTGAATATTTAAAAGCCATGAAAAAGAGAAAGTTACAGGATTTTTTCTTAAATCTTAAGCAACATGTATGTTAGCATGTGGTTTTAATTTAACCTCTAGTGTTCAGCTGTCAAAAAATCTATGGGAATTTATTTAAGGTATACTTAAACATTAAAGGTTCTTTGGTTTTGATATATGCACAACTAATGTTTTAGTGTGGTCAGCAGCTACTTCTCATTTGTAGCTGTTTATTTCTAGCATTTTTTTGTTGTAGTTGTTTCTAAGATGAAGCATTCTAATAGTTGCCCAGTAGAGGAGTACAGTAGAGTCAAAGGCAATGCAGTATAACTTTTCAAAATGCTTAGCATTTAATAATGTAATTATTAAAATTACTTTCTTTTAATGTAGTGAATAAAATATACAGTAGAGAAGAGGTCATATTTGGGGTTTTTTTTCCTAATTTCATTTAAATGTTGTTAATTACAGTTTAGATTGTAAAGAAGTTTACTTTATAGTGATGTTTATTTCCTCAGAAGCTGATGGCCCAAGGATTGCATTGTCAGACTATATGTATATTCTCTTGGATATCACTTCTGGAATAAAACTTTTGGGTTGTGGTTGCCTTCAGCTTTTCTGAGACAAAAGATTTTTGGTTTTCTCAGGCAAGATTTACAACTGGAATTTGGTGCCAGTCACAAAACAAAAGAGTAGGTGAAGTCATCCCTCCTTACACCCTAAAGCTTGCTCCACTGGAAAGGATCCATTCCGTGCCCTAAATTAGGCCCCCCAAAAAACCCAAAGGATTTCATTCCAGCTTTAGTCCCTCCCATGCTGATTGCTGGAGCCTTCAGGCATGCACCCATTTGCCAGCTTCTGGTGCCATCCTTTCCAAAGGATGTTTTCTAAAGGAGTTTTCCAAAGGGTGAGTAGCTGCAAGAGCAGGAACTGAAGGAGACCTACAGCAGAAGTGCCTGGAGTAGAGAATTAACAGCCTGCTGGAGAGATGGGTGACCCACCTTCAGTGTATTCTCTGTGACTGCTAAAAATAACACATTCCCGTGGATCTCTGCTCCACCTTTGTCTCTCTTGTGAGTCCTGACTCCTGGACTTGGCTCTACCTTTATAAACAGGATGACAGGTTTCTCAGTATCTTATTTTGTAAATGGTACCCAAGTTGTGAATATAGTTGTTTCCAAATGTTATGTGACTTTCCTCCAATATGTGGTTTAAAAAGTCCCAAAGTGAAGCAAAATATTTATTTTCATGGGGCATGAGGGTGTGGGGTGTGTCCTCTTTAATACAAAGCAAATCTTCCAACAGAATGCTTTGATTATTTGCACAGTAGACTAAGAGAGCTTTCTGACTGCTACACCAGAATATCTCTTGAGTTCTGTAGTAATGACATTCCATGTGAGACAGGAAAAAATCAATTGAAAAAGTATCCTTGAGCATTCTGGATAGCCAAACCCATGTGATTTTTAAATAATTTTTTACTGATTCACAGTGGCTTTTTTGTAGTAGGAACAGTTAAAAAGGAAGATGTATTTCAGGAATCATTACATGGATATATAATAAATGAACTTTAGAGAGAATCCCTCCTTTCCAAACAATCACATATTCCGGAAGAAGAGAGAAAGAAAAAGAAACTGAAGCTGAAGAAAAATGAATGATCAAACTGAAGGAACATGCAAAGCAGAAGAGAAGAGTTTCTAGAGTCAGATGAAGATGTGAAACGCTGCTGCTATTTGGCCTGTCCAGAGGCTTCATCCTCAGAACAGGTGGGCTAGGTAGAGGCCAGAAATCTTGGCTGTCTCAAGACAACCTCTATAGAATTCAGTCCCTATGGACTTCTAAACAGAAGAAGCAGTCCCTGTAGAATTCGCTTTCATGGTTCTGGAAAAAGGAAGAAGATGAATGGGGATCTGAATATGTAAGATTGGTAAAATACAGAATATTATTTGTTTTTGGAATGATAACCATGTAGCAGTGATAACCAGATAGCAGTTTCAACTAAGATTTCAGGAGTCAAATACTTTATATTCAGTAATGTCCTATTTCTCCATTGTCATTTTGGACTGAAGTGATGATTGAGCCCCTCTAGCTTCAACACCAATTAAAAAAAGAGAGGGGGAAGAGAAAAACATTGGAATGTTGGAAATTAAGATTCTTATTATGAGAATTATCTTTAGGAGATAGAATGGTAAGAAAAGCAACGAATATGAGCAGATTTGCAAGAGCTGTGTGAGATGCACCTCAATATTTTCTGAGATGCAGCATTTAAAACCTATTCTGAATCAAGTCTTGATGGTATAAATAGCATAGGAAAACTCCTTTTTGTTGTTGGAAAAATCTTACCAGGAAGGTGAAGTTATTTATTTTTATTTTAATTCTTGCACTGATGTATATTTATATATAGTTCACAAATATGAAAACGGCTCTAATAGCTGGTTTTTTTCCCCTCTTGTAAGTATTCCAGTTACTGGAATACTCTTCAGATATTTCAGTCCATCCTGATCTGTAGTGTTCTGTTTAATTTTTTGTAAGTCCCTCTTCCAGTGAAGCAGCACTTGGGACATATTTTCAGCCCAAACTGGATTTTTAGCAGAAAGAACTAAACTACACAGGTGCTCTTTTGTAAGTGAGTGGGTTTGTGGTTAAATATTTTAGGGAAGAATTAAACTCATAATCATGCTAGTAGAAAGTCAATGTAAGATGACATTTTGTTTCGCGTTTCTATTACACAAAATGCTTTGCATTATGGTGAGAAGTTGAAGTAGGTAACTTTATATATGAAAAAGAAAAAGAAGGTGATGTAAATCAATGGAGAATTTTGTCAGTAGTGTATAACTTGACATCTTTTTAAAGGCCAGTTGATAAGAAGTTGCAAATTGTGACAATTTTAAAATTTTTTCCCTTCCAGAAAGGTAAGGAGGTGAGTTGTATCTCTCCTGTATCCCCCTCCTCTGTAGAAACATATTTTTTTATTTTTATTTAGTTGGACTGTGTCCTTTAAAAATGGGACTTAAAAGTCATGTTGCTTATGTTGAAGCATACAGCAGAAATTAATTTCTGCTGTATTTCGGCAGTACATTAGATTTGGTGATGTTATTTTAGGTTGTGAGGTTTTTTTGTTGCAGTATGTTTTAATGTAGAATTTTTTCATTAAAATGAGAATAAATTAGAATAGCTTCAGTGGTTAAATTTAAAATGAAACAGAGAGAGTATCCAGAGCTTAACTTCTAGAATGGTTGGAACTTTGTTCTGGCAATCTTTATCACAGGATTACATGTTAGAAGTTTCATGTTACTCCAAGGATTGGAGGGCAGTTGCATGTGTCTGCTTCCATTGTCATTCAAATTATGAAGCAGAGATTCTAGCATAAACTTCTATATATTGACAGAAGTTTGTACTTATAAATTATTTTGAATCTTCCTTTCACAATCAATTACAGGGTATGATTGCGGGGATCAATAATTAGAAAATGGCTGGTGAATATATTATCCCAGCTCCAGCATACTTTTTAAAATGTCATCACTTTGTTAGCAAGTATAATACAGTACCAAAGTTAAATTCTGTTTTGTAAATGCTGTTATATCTGCAAATGTAACCAACTTAATTAATGGGTAATGAGATACAATCGGAAAGGCAGTTGGGATGCAGAAGGTATTTTGAGATTTGCCAAGAAAGCAATTTCAGAAAGAAGGAAAGTTACACTTCCCCTTCCTCCACACAATCAAGAGGTTTTTCCTTCGTGTCCTTCTGTTTTTAATTGAAACTTTAGATATAATTTCTGCATTGTATCTTACGTGAGGAGACTTTGGCTGCTGCTAACAGATGTCAATACGTGTGCTCTTCCGAGTACACCCAGAAAAAAGGACAAATCAACTGTACCACATAAATTACCAAAGAGAGAGAAAAAAATTGTATGGAGCATTGACCTATTTTGGTTTGCCACAGCAGGGTAATTCCAATCAATGGTATAGATGGACTAAAAAGCTCCAGAAACAACTGTACAGTTAGGATCAATGTATTCATACTAGGTAGTGTAGATGTCTCCATCAGCAGTAAAAATAAAAATTCATTTCCAAAGAAGCCTGTTTTCTATTCTTATCTTTATCACAGTTATTCTTCTTCCTTTAAATCCTACACTTAAAAATAAGATCAAACACAGTGTTCGCATTTTCTTCTCATTTCCTAACTGTTTTCTTGTTTGACAGCATTTGTGTAAAAAGTCCTTTTCAAGTAGTAAATTAATTTGGATAGAAGGCTTCCCACCTGAATTCATTACATGCTGGCAGTTTAGATAAATGGATATTATGATCTCAGCATATTTTGGCCCAGCACCACTGTGCCTATTTGCAAATGTCTAAGAAAGTGATAATATTCCTATCAGTTTCAGACTGCTAAAGAAAAAATGGGGTAGAATTTCTTATTTATATTTATAGGATGCCTGTGGGGAAGACAGCAATGCTGTATATGGCAGTTTGTGTGGACATGTGGTGCTAAACATGTATTAAAAAAAGATAACAGACCTTTTGACGTTTCTTTGTAGAAATATGGAAGAAAAGCCAGTGTAGATCAGTAATTGACAGCTATGCAGGAGATGCATTTCCAGATTTCTTTCAGAAGAAATATTTCACAAACTTACAATTCCTTTCAAAGTCGGTAATCCATCTTTAATTATTTTGTTGATTTCATAGTTGTATTTTACAAGGTTGATGTAATGTCTGCTTCCTGCCAGCATTTGATATGGACAATCCACTTTGTCATTGCTTTGATGAAACGGCAGGCTGCTTGTAGTTACTTTTTTTTCCAGGGTGTGTGTGTTTTTGCGTGGGAACTGAGCATTGGTAAAGGCTTATCATTTGCTGAAAGCCACAGCTTAACAGCAAGATATGTGGGGAGCTGCCAGTTTGTACCATGGACAGAATGGCAAAGCGTGTTCAATGCAGTTCAGTGGATGGATGTTTAAATGTACCTGGTTCTGTACAGCTATGTCTTCTATTCCTGCTTTTTGAGTGTGCCTTTATTGCCACACACACACTTGAGAGCTTTATTTTGCTACCAGGTGTCTATTTAAGAGGGCTTTGGTGTTCCAGTCAGTAATTGGGACCGTTGGAGTGCACAATTCCTCTCTTTGGGGTCAGGAAGCTGCGCCGTGGCTGTTGCAGGCAGTGGTGACACCCAGCCATGGTGCCACGGTGTCAGGGGGATGGGGAACACAAGGAGCTTCTGCTCACTCAGCAAAGTCAGTGGCTGCACAAGGTGTGCTTTGGGATTGTCTGACATGGATCCGTCCAAAGGTTGTCTGTCTGAGCCCAGGTGAGCATCTCCTTGGCATGACATACCTTCAAGCAAGAGTGCAGTCCTAGTTGGGGTTGTTGATGTTTAGTTACACATAAGTGACTAAGTACCTTCTTGAATCTATTCCTAGCACTACAGGTTGCCTTTAGACAGGTTTCTATGGGTTTGCAGCAAGGAGCAGAAGAGAATGTCACTTTTTCTCCTTGGAGGCTGGGCAGTGAGGGTGTTCTGGCATCGCTGTTTCAGAGTAGCTTAAGAGATACTGAATATTTTTTTTCCCGTGGTAAATGCAGTACATGGATAGGGATATTTAGGCCAATTGCTATGGAGGAGTTTTACTATGCAAAGCAGTATTTATTAATAACTTTTGCATATTGAAATAAAAAGTGTGATGCAATTAAAATTGCCTGCACTGAGGATTAGCCTGATCTCTGAGGGGAAAAACATTCCAAGAGTGTGCACCCGTGCATGCACAAGTGGTAAAATCTTTCTATAGAAGACCCTTTTCTTAAACCCTTTTTCTTTTCCAAAGAGGCAAATCAATAAAGTAGAGAAGTAGCAACAAAGTATTTCTGCAATGTGTGATGAAGCAAGTGGGTATAAAGCTTTTGTAAACTCATTGCAAGGTATAGACAATCAATGTGCCTGCTCTGTTGTGTTACACAGAAGTATTTCAGTGAATGCCCTGGCCAACAAAGTATGCTAGAAGTGCCAAAGACATTTAGAAATAATGTACTCTTGCACTTAGGGTCGTTGGAATTTAGGTTGCACAACATTGAATACTGTGGATGGCATTTGGCTATTCCACTGGAGGATCCTAGTTACTTGTTTAAAAAAAAAAATCCTTTTCTGGTGTTTACATCTTGAGTGTTGATTCAGTTTGGATTATATTTCTTTCATGGTAAAGTATGTATAAACATTTTAAAAAGGTGTGGCACAGTCAAGTGTTTTCATTTTTTGTATGATTGGTTTGAACATCTATTCCAAAGTATCAGCAGGCACCTGCAGAAGCAAAGTGGGTTTGTAGCACATGAACACATTCCGATGCATGCAATTAAAGCAGTTTACAGAGAGAGGAAGAAAAGAATATCACATACTGAGGTTTGATGTCTTTTTCACGGAGGACAAAAGAGATTTGATTCTTTCACTTCAAGTTTAGCCTAACTATTGTGTAGAGGAGGAGGTTTAATGAATCATTGTTTAACTTTGATACTGCCAAGTATTTGACCATTAAATAGTCTGAAATGTGTACATAGCACTTTGGTGACAGACCCTTATTTAACAGTGATTAATTGGCATTGAATAGTTATTTAATTACTTCGGAAGAAATCTAACAACAGTGTGTGTTCTGATTAAGTTATTTGATGTAAAAACAAACATAAGACTGCTGAAGAGAGCACGTCCCCTTTTGCAGCTTGCTACTAACAGTATGCACCGTGTGGAAGCCTGAATGATTGCAATAGCAGATACTATTCACTGGTTTGGATACTGTTGTAACATTGGCATACTTAATCCTTGATTTCTTAAAAGGCTTTTTTTGTTAGTGGCTTGGTGAAATTTGACTTAGAAGTTTTAGATGTAGTATTTTCTTTTTGCTTTTGTAGCCCCTTGCTGGCATAAGTAAAGGATGTAGGTATTAAGAGAGCTTAAACTTTTTTGTGAATTGGATATACTGGACTGATCTAAGAATTATTGTTTCTTGGAATGTATATGTATCTTGGAGATGCTTACTTAAGGAATTTGGGGTTTTTGGAAATATGAACTGTGGTGGCAAGGTGATGTTGATAGTCTGTAAGTTTAGGAGAGAAAGATATTAAGGTTTTGGAGAGAAAACATAGTTTTCAGGGTGAAGGGGCAGGTAAATTGTGCAGCTCTTGCCCTACTTGAACAGCAGGTGCAAGAGTTTCCATACTCTGAAGAACCACTCTCAAAAGTTAGGTTTGTAAATTCTGGTAGAAGCTGTAGTCATAACTGTAAGCATTTTGAGTTCTGACTCCAAATAGGTACTTGAGCTGTTAAATCTGGAATGTTTTATCTTTAATGATAAATAATGCATAAGCACGTCACTGATTTACTGTGCTTCCAGTAAGTGGAAACAGTTGTTTCTTCATACCTTGTGAAATAGACCTCTTGTACTTGTAGACATCCTTACAAATGAAGCAATTGCTTTGAATGCAATACTGTAATGGCTGTGGGGCATCTTGTGGATATTTCCAAAGCATAACACTTCTGCTTCAAGGTGCATTGCTTCCCCTGCCCTGCTACATGGTGAAGGAACTTACTGGCTTCAGTGGGTTACTGTAGCTTCCTTCTGTGTAGGGCATGCTGTATAAAACACCAGTTCAGTTACATCCATGTGAACAGGATCTGAAATGCATCTCCAGACTTGTATTTTCTCTTCTACTGTCTCTGAGGTAATAGAATTGAAAAACAGCAATGACAAAAATAAGGCTAAGACTTGGGAGTTTGTTGCTTGCATTTAGCTGTAGAAAAGTTTTAATGGTCACTAGATAAACAGTACAGGAGGGAGATACAGACAATAAGCAAAACATTTTCCTGGTCTTAATGACTTCAGGTGTCCTTTTCCAGAATTTCTGTGTGCAAACACTATATAGACTAATTTTTCAGTAATTTGAGAATTCAAAAACAATGAAGCTCTGCTATCAGAGATTTACTTTAATGTTTATTTGGGAAGCAACTGATTCGTGCTGCCGCCGTTTAATTGTATTAGGTGGACTGTGAAAGGTTCCAGTTTTCAGGGTTTGTCTTTTTCATATACCATTTCTTTTGCTCACTCAAATTTTAGTCAGTGTCATTTTACAGAATTACTGTATTTACATTTTAAAGAGGATTAGGCAGATTAAAAGATGTTTTCATGTTTTATTGATAACATCAGATTAATTTCCACTTTCCTAGTGGCAGCTCTCAGAACTGTCAAAACAGAGGCTGTAGAAACATCGTTGTACTTAACAATTCCATAAGGCAGTTGCAAAAAAATACAGTTTTGGCAATTAATTAGCAGTGTGATTACCTGTGGGGACTGGAGCAGCTGGTGGTAACATGGAAGAGACAGTGAAACCCAGGATTGCTGGGCACGGCCTGGGTGAGCAAACTTTTCTGTCATGACCACGTTGCTCAGAGAGCTTCACTGGAAGAGGAGGAGAGCCACAGTCACTCTTAGTGTGCAGGCACTGCTCGATTGCTGGAGGGGCCAGCATTGGGCTGTCCTTGCTGTGGCCATGGAAAATTAGCCAGCTAACCCTTGCTGTCTCCTGGCAGTGTCACATGGGATGGCCCTTGCGCAATGGCTTCTTATGTAAGTCTGAAACCACTACAAATAAAATTTGCTTGGGGTTAAAAGGCAAAGGGTGATTCTTAGGCTGAATTAAGGTGGGATTTGCTCACTGTGGGAATAATCTTTTGCCCTTCTGTACAGCTTGTCATTGGTGGGTCTCACAGCTTTTCATGGAGGGGCTTAGCACTGTCACCTCTCCTTGCTGTGCTCCTTGCTCTGTAAAATAAAGTGAAGTCACTCAGAAGACAAGTGACAAAGCTGTGAACAGATTTCTGATACTCTGAGCCCAATCTGTTATTCCACCTAGTTTCCCTTATCTGCCCTTCCTGGACACACCACTAAGGAAAACTCCATGAACAGGAGGTATTTAACCTCTTCAAATAACTTTCTTTTTGCCAGTGAAGTCTTGGTTCATTTGAAAATAACCTAGAATGTGGTATTTAAGGGTATTAAGAAGCCTTAGTGACTGTGTGTGTGCAGCATTTGCTTGATCACTCTTCTATGACCAGTATTCTCCATGTAACAAAATCATGGCAAAAAGAAAGTTTTTTAAAGAACTGCCTTGGACTTCCTTCTGATGTATCTACCCTGATATAAGTAAAAGGGCACCTCCTCACGTGCTATTCCCAGTAGAAAGAAAAAGAAAGAGATTTTTCTGAGTTTTGTGCTGCTGTATACACTTCCTCTCTGTGTGCAAAGCCCAAAACCAGGATGAATTTTTCTGTTGGCTGTTTGGGTAGTGAAGTACTGCAGAACAAGCTCTTTGCCATCAGTATCTCTCTTTGGAGTCATGTTCCAGACATGAGGAGAGGATGTTTTCTGTATTGTGCGGTGTGGAACAGAAATTCCCTTAAAAAAGAAATGAATCAAAGAGATCTGTGAGCAGAAAACTAGCATGATGGTTGCTGCAGAAGTTAATTCAGTGTCTCTTGTCTCTAAATTACGTCGCCAGCGCACTCTGTTGAAACTTTAAACTTGCTTTCAGTTTAATGAGCTCCTTTGAAAAGAAGAAAAAAAAAAAGTCTTTTGTTGCCAGTGCAGTGAATGTGTTTGTACCAGTTAAGAGTATAATTGAATCAAGATATATGCAGATAACGAAGCAATGTGAATGCATGTGTGGGCATCACACACCTTAGAAATGGCCAAATTCCCACCCCTGGTTTCGTTTCTTTCCTGGTGAGTAGGGATACTGATTAATAGAGAAAGATACTAATCCACTTATGGGTGGCAGTGCTGTGACTTTAATTATGAAAGAAGTCTTGATATGACTGATTTTTTTCACTCAAGTAGAACTTGGGAAAATAGAGGAATATAAATGCTTCACTGACAGCCGATTAAAAATCTTTTTATTAGCTTTAATAAAGATCAGTATATTCAAGGTTTTGAATAAGTATAAATGTAAGGTTGCATGAATGCGAATCTATCTCAGCTTTTATTTCAGAAACACCTGTAGTTTGAATCCATGTATAATGTTGAGGGGTGAGAACAGAAATGCTGAAAAAGGATAGTTAGATCAGCTATGATCTATCTGAGACATGCATGCACTAGTGAGTTTCTGTCAAGGACAGGAGCAGATTCTGGCTGATGTTGCTTGATGAAACTTGCATTAAGTTGTCTGAACTATAAACCTTTACCTGCACTTGTTAAGCATATAAAGCATGTGTGTTTTATCTGCTAGTTTTTGTTAAAATATTATCTTCAAAACTCATTTAAATTTTTTTTCTAGCTGTTTAAGTAAAGATTTAATATTTGGGTAGAAGGCATCTGTAAAAAAAGCTATTCTTCTTCAAAATATATTGCAGTGGTTGTAGAAGATGCCCTTCATGAGGGTTTCCAACATTGTGTTTTTATTTTTGGAGTCCAGCTCTTTCCTTTTAATTGTTTTTGAAGTGGTAAAACATGGATCTTTTCAGGAATTATATTTACTTGCCTTTTGTTTTTCTTCTCAACCCTGTTTCTATAGGAAGAATCTTAAATCGTTTCTCCAAAGATATTGGCCACTTGGATGACTTGCTTCCATTGACGTTCTTGGACTTCATGCAGGTAATTCAGTTGCTGCTGTCAAAGACTTCTGCACTGCATTCTGCATTTGGATTCCTGTATGCTTTGCTGAAGATCAGCTATTTGTCACAGATGTAGCTGAGTTGAATGAAAGTCCTTGTTTGTGAAAGAAAGGTGCGGCTGAAATTTAACGTGTCAGTAAAAAGCTAACATGAGTAATAACTGGCAGGTAGGAGTGGTTATACACAGCTTGCTATTATGTCAAGATTTCAGCTCGTAGTAGCTACATGTTTGGTAAATTACGCCTGATTTGCCCCCAAGCAATCTGGCAAGCTTATTGCTGTTATAAGAAATATGTCCATAGTAAAGAAACAATCAGCTCACATGAAAAGATAGCGCAGATTAACCTAATTACATGTCTACTTCCACAAAGAATCAAATGCTTACCACACCATTTCAGATTGAAATAGGTGTGGCTATTTACAAAGAAAAGATTAGTAGTAATAGGGTGAATATAATAGCCTTAATAGGAGCAAGTGAAATAAGTTGCTGCAGAAAAGTAAGATGGACAAAGCATTGAGATTTTGATGATGATGAAATGATAAAGGATTATATATGACATCAAGGTAATTTTTCTGTTGCAGTTCCTATTAATCTTTCTTGTAAAAAAATTGCAGGAGGATAAATCTGAAAAAGAATGATCGTACTCTATGAAAATAACATGAATCACAGAATACAGAGAATTGTGGAGGCTAGATAAAAACAGACTTAGTGGATTATCTGGATCCACTTAGTGGATCACACCTGTCATGCTGAGGTCAGAAATGTTTCTTAAGGTGCTATTGCTAGCTTTGCTTGGTCTCTTAAAGACAACTTATTCAGGATCTAAACCCTCATTTGACTTATTTAAAAATAAACCAAAAACATTTCAGGTTGAGCAGTTTATTCATGTTCTTGCTGAACTCTTGAAAATAAGAAGAAAAAATAATTCAAAGGAGTAGAAATGCCCATTAAGATAAAGTGTTGTTTGTAGTTTAGTGAAGTAGCTGGAATTGAGGTGTATGTTTCGTTTTTCAGATTTTACAGTGCCACTTAAAAGTGTCATTTTGGGGAAGAAAGGAACTTGGTGTATTTTATCTATCAATTACAGCAGTTGGGGTTTTTTTTGTGAGTTAGGGAGTTGCTTACAGTGAATATTAGGGTTTTTAATTCATGGCCACTTAATTTAATTTAAATTAAATTAAATTCTTCTTGAAAGTGCAGTATGGTTTTTCTATAAAAACAATTCATTCGTTACTGTTTGTACAGATTCCAAGTCCTCTTCAGTCTCGTTAACTGTCTCATTAGACAGAATATCTTACTTTATTTCAGCTGTCTTGAGGCTATAACTGTGAGCCTTTCTTTTTGACTGGAAGTTCACTTTGTCCTGCAGTCCTTATCCTCTTCTCCTAGCATAAGGTTTGCATCCACAAAGTCAAACCCATCTGTCCTGCACAGTGTGCTTGTCCATTGGGCCAGGGAGGTTTATGTGTGCATTAGTGAGTCCCCTTTACAGCAGACTGCACTGTGTACTGCTCATGGCCAGAGCATCCTCTGGGTCCTGTGATCTGGAGATAAAGTGATTAACCATTTTCTTTAGTTCTGTGCATTTACAATAATAATGTGAGGGTTGTGTTGCAAGACCACTTGCATGGTGGTTTTATAGCAAGAAACTGAGTGGGTGTTTTGCATGCCCTGGCATGTAGTTTAAAGGCATGTGGGGGTTGTCTGAGGATGCAAAATTTGCTGTGAAAATGTTACAGAAGTCAGCAAAAGCAGAGGGAGCCACAATTGGTGTGATCTTGTCCATACTTCTTTTTGGGAGCAGACCCTGAAGCAAGCTGTCTTGAGAATTGCACTGTCTTACTTTTGACAGAACAAACTGATCTGCTTCAAAAGAAAGCTGGGAGAGCATCCACCCTGTGTGCATGGCACATGGTACAGGGGACTGAATCATCTACCAGCACACTGGAAAACCTAGTTATTGACCAATGTATAATCCTTCAGGCAGTGTGTGCTTTTCAAAACTGAACTGCTCTGGAATGAAAGAGTGAAGGCTGCGTCTCTAGATCTGATTGTTTTCTTCTTTCAAGCTTCTACTGTAAACCACATTTGGTAAACATTTTCCTTCATCTTGATTAATTTATGTGGGTTTTTTAAAATTGGCTATTGAATTATTTGTCAAATTCTGGAGTTTGTTTTTTAAGGGAAAAATTTTTGCTTTCCAAAGAACATAGAAGATTTTACAAGTCCAGTAAGCTATTAAAAAGACACTGTGTTTCAGTTTTTCACTGTGTTTTATTTGGCATCAGAAAAGAAAATTTAGGATCTTACTGTTGATTAACAGTGCACTGCTTTCCATAAGAAACAAACCACTTTCTTCTTGGCAGGTTCTCTAAAATGTATTCTTCTTGATCGGCAGGCTTCTTGCTTAGTGGATGCTTTTGAAATTCAAGAGCAAAGAGATACTTATTTCTGATGAAGCAGAGATTTTTACAAAGGATAACTGTTATCAATTATGATAGAGATCTTTTGTCACTTGTTTTGTTTGCAGGTGTCTTTTGTAACACTTCTTATAATCCCTTCAGGAAGAAATACTTTCTCCTTTCTAAAAACAGCATTAGCTGGATATAAAAGCTCTGATCCCAGCCATTATTGTTGATTCTTTGAGAGACATTTCCCAACATTCATTGTTTAAATGGTTGTCAGGAGGAATCAAGTGAAACTTAATAAACAATGCAGTAAGTGGTTCATCTTACTTTGTGTGTAGAAGCTTTTCTTGAGCGGATTTGCATTGAAGAAGTGGTGGTTTTTTCAGAGTTATTGCTAGGATCATTGTGAAGCATTCCACCCTTTTACTGTATTGGCAAGTGAGTGTATAATTTCAGCACAAATAAATACAATGTGATTGGACACTCAAAAAATACAGTATGAGCCAATTTAAATACCGATGGATACATAAATAAATAGATGCCACCTACTAGTTTCAAGAAATTTGTAATTATACAAAATACAGATTTTAAAGCAATGCTAAAAATTGATAATATTCTTCTTGGAGTATGTAATAAGATTTATACACTGCACTACAGCCATAATGAGCATTATTAGTCTAGACAGCTATACTGGATGAAAATTAGTTCTTTGAACAGAAAGAGTTTTATTTCTTGCATCTTGCATTGAGTTAAGGAGAATAAAGACTCTCTTCAAGACAGTGGGTAGTCTCTGTACACTTTCTTGTTAAAGCAAGGATGAAAAGGTATGTGACAAGTACAAAAATGCATCATGAACCCTGTGTATTCTTTTGAAAATCTGGTTAGGTTTTACAAAACCATTGCTTTGCAATATCTCCCAAAGTAGCAATTCACATTGCGTTTAAAGTTTTCTGCCATCTCTTCATTCTTTGGTTTGAAGTGCACCAAAATATAACACACCTGTCCTGAGAGACTGAAGGCAAGAGAAGCAGTTCTCACTAGAAGGCAGTAATTTTTTTTCTTCTTAAGAATTTTAACAGCATATGAGACATCTCATGTTAGTGTAGCTGACTGTGTTTTGTGGAAATCACTGCTGTATCCACAAAGTTTATGAATTAAAAATAAGTCTCTTTTATGAGAACATGTTCATGGCTATGTTTGACTACATGGCTGGAACAGAACTCTGTGGGTAGATGTGTAGTAGAAAAAATGAGAAGAAATCAAAGGTTAAGTTAGGCATTTCAGCTAAGGTATTTTTAATGGTATATTTAGAGTCCAGTTTGAAGCTCATTTAAGTGGGAGAACTTTAAAATCTGTAGTCTAAGCCTGAGTCTTATCTTCTGTGATGAATTCTGGCTGACCATAAGGATCCATACCAGTTCTCCTAGAAGAGTAAAATAGAAAGCGATACTATGTTCACTATGACACTTGCTATTTCTACCAAATACAGCATTAAATTTGTTTGTAAAATCAGGTAGTAGTCAATGTTTGTAGGTTGATTAAGATAGTCGAAAAGCTGAAAGAACTTGTTTGGTGAAAATGGTGGGGTTTTGGCTTTTTTTTGTGAGCTTACATATTTTTATTTATTGTTAGCCTTCTTAGCCTCAGTCTGCATCTTGCTTTCTTTTTCTTAGTAGAAATTAGGTAGTTTTGGCAGCTGTTCTGCAACTAAGATACAGTCTCCTGAGGTAAAGGACAACTTGTATGAGGGCCAGTTCAGTGCTTTAAAACTTTCTAAGAGGATTTAAACATCTACTTTATTTAGATTTAAATGTCTTGCCTTAACCTCTGTGGGAGGTTAAGGTCTGTGGGAGGTTAAGGTTCTGTTGATGTGGACTCCACTGGTAGGTGCGGGGTCTGTAGTTTAAAATCGTAGGCTCAGAGGATGCTTTGGGTTGGAAAGGACCCCAAACACTATCTAGTTCCAAAGCCCCTGCCAGTGACAGGGACATCTTTTACTAGACCAGGTTGCTCAAAGCCTCATCCAGCCTTGAACACTTCCAAGGATGGGGCATCCACATTCTCTGGGCAATGCGTAGCTCAATGTGGCACTAATAAAACACAGTGCACTAATTGGGGAAAAGGTCAGCCAAGAAATATAATAAAATTTTGAGGAGGTATTAGGAATTAGGGATTAAAATTAATGAGCTGGTATTAGGAATTAAGAATCCAATATATTTAATGGTGGTTTATGCACACTAGCTCAGATATTCCTAAGTGACCTGTATTTTGGATGCTGTATTTTTGAGAGATCATCAAGGGCTGAATCATATCAATCAAGACAGATCTGCAGAGGCTTAACTCTTTAAACTCACATCTCAGACTTTGCCAGATGAGAACCCAAACTGATAAACTACTGCTTGGAAATTATGTCTGTAAACTGATTGAGTACATAGGATGGTGAAATATATTTCAGACTTCCTTTTGGTTTTGTAAAATTATTCTGGTACATTTTAAAGGGATGGGTTTCTCTGTAGTTTCTTGCCCTTGTAATTTTTCAGTGATCTTATTACTTCTTCACAGAGTTGATTTTCTGCTTTAGTTTCAAGTGAATTTGAGTAATTAATGTGATGGCCCCTTCATTTTGATTTCTTACCCTATGTTAGATTGAGGGGAGGGGTAAAAAAATCATGATCTGTTTTGTTTCTGGAGAACACTGTGAACATGTGAACTATCTGCAGCTGCCCTTGAAAAAGGGCAGTGATTTATTGAGGAAAACTGAATTGCAAAACCTTTTTCCTCCCCAAAATCAACAGCTTGACTGAGTTTAAATAACTGACTTTTCATATCCTTTCATCACACACAAAGACCTAATCCTGAGACTACTTGAGCCACCAATGTAGGCTGTGGCTGAGACCACCACTGAATGTGCCATTCCCTTCTCACTACACACAAAACACATTGACTGCAGCTTTATGAAGTGAAAATACTGAAGAAAAGGAAAATGTGAAGGAGGTGTCCACAGTCATTTCTTTAAAAAAAAAAAAAGAGAAAGGGGGAAAAAAAAAGCTGCTGCATCTGGATATTAGGAACAAAAAGTGCCTCAGACTGGAATAATGGCTTGGGTCACTTGCTTTCGTATGTGCACAAGAGTGGAACTGCCGTTCCTTGTTTCAGTACCACTGACCCCTACATTTTATTGTGTGAGGGTGTCAGGGAAAGTGTGTAGAAGGAATTCCAGGATCTTTTAGTTTAACAATGACGTTGTTATTTTGTGCTTTCTGTGAGCAGTAGGATTCCTGAGGAGTTTGTTGCGTTGTTTTTTCCAGTTTAGCTGAGTTTAGTCTGTATGCATGTGTGAGTTTTAAGAGGCATTTTTATTCATTATTTCATCAAATGTCAGCATACTCTGTTGAGCCTGGTGCACAGCGCAGACCTATGGCTTGGATAGCTTGGATACTTTTAAGCTTCCCTGCTGCTGAATCATGGTAGTTTTGTTGTGCTGAGGTTTGAATGAGAAATAAATAAATTCAAGAAACACAAAACGGTTGTAACACTTGACAACTGAAACCTTACAGGACTTTTTCTTGCTCTGCCTTCCCAAGATGCACATTACAAGGGCACCTGGCTATTACATAATGAAAGACCAGTTAAAACCTAAAGAAAAATAATTGGGGTGTATATTTTTCCGTTGGTAACTTTTGAGCTCTAATTTCAGAAAAGATTAAAGTGATCATTGCAGTAAGATCATAATTTTTGCTGTGGTCATGCAGTATTTACATGTCCTTTCAGTTTTGATTTTTTTTTTTTTTTAAATAAAGCCCTCTGTTTTGTTAAAAACAAACAAGCAAACAAATAAAAGAGGTGGGAGGTAGTGGAGGAAGAGGAGGCTTGGGTTGCATTTGTGTCTCCAAGACCAACATGCAGAAGCTGTGAGTTCAGCACAGACACTTGTCTAAATAATGCAGTTTTTTATTGACCTTTTCTTCCTCTGTCCTTGAATGTCTTGATTGTTAAATCTACATAGCCAATTAGTCTTGTTGATGGTGACCAGCAGTGGGAGATAATCTATGCCAAAGCTATTGCTGTTCTTTATTTTGTACCTGTCATCACATTCCTTTGAATGGTAGGGTGAGTATCTTGCATCATACAGACTGCATATTTACTCAGGTTGGTGGTGTGTGTACAGGATAAAATGTGTCAAGTCTGAAGTCACTGCTAACGGGTGGATTCCTGTTTATATATGGACCTTGGCTTTCCAGGGAAGACTAAGGGTCTGTTCTCACTGTAGTGGCTGTATATCCCCAGTATAAGCCTTTGCCTCTCTCTCCACTTTATTTTTTTAAATATTTTTTTCCGATTTATGTTCATTTGTAGATTTTTTATAAAAATAGGTATGCATGCAGTTCTCCACGCATTAGTGTCAAGGCAGGAGAGATTGCTACTGTAACAAAACTAATTTATGTAGGAACATAATGTAACTGCTTTAATATTTAAGGTGTTTATTTGCTTGGTATTAATAAAATTTGAAAATTCTATCCTTTATCTAACATGGGAAAGAAGGTAAAATAACACCAAAAATGTGGTGTCATTACCTTCTTATCCTCTTGCCTCCTTTACTACTTTTCTTGTTTTTCTTAACCTCATTTCCTTTTAGTTTTTGCTCTTCTCCATTTATGTGGTAAAAGTAGGTCATAACCTTGTACTGGGCTCCTTTAACTTTCTCATTGAAATGTGGAATACAGGTGGTTTAAATATAGTGCTCTGAAAAATAAAGCTAGTTTTCAATTAGAGGAATTCTGTCTTCTCTTTTTTTAGAGCATATGAGCATTGTGAGGTACAGTCTTTATCCTAATTTCTCTAACATTTGAGCAGATTGAGGTTTAATGGTAGTTGTTCTTGCAGTATTTTGATAGTTGGAACCTGTAAATACAAAATTGCATTCAGATTTAAATCATCTCTTCTCCTAATGTGCTTCTCTGTTTTCTTTATCAGATCACTTTCAATATATTTTCAGATAATTGAAAGCAGGATAGTTGTATGGCAGTCCAGCGATGTTACCACTTTGCTGTGTGGTTTGGAAATTTCCCCACTTTGGTTAAGGTGGGATTTGTAAAAGTTCCATAAAGAGATTCTATTCATTTGGGGCCGTTCATATCTGTTGGAAGGTGTTTTCTCGTTTGCTTTTCTTTGTGTGAAAGAAGGCAAAGAAATACTCTGTGAGTGTATTTTTGTATGCAAAAATACAAACTTATTACAGAACTTATATTCTGTAGTTTTCTCCTTTTCTTTTTGGTCTTTCTTTGTGTATATACTACTGCTGGTTTCAGTGCCAGAGTGGGAATTTTTATTATTATTGTTTATAGATATTTCCCTGACTATTTAGGCATTATTGCAACCTATCGTAGCTGTCTCTCAGACTAGCGATTAGTTTTAAGACTTCTGAAAATCATTAACATTGCTAACACTTTACAGTAGCTAGAAATACTTTAATTCTGCTGTCAGTCACAGAGTGTAACAATCCTGTTCCAAATGATGATAAGTACAAATCTTCTAGATTGCCTTAAACTACTGATAAACTATAGATAGGACAATGTCTGCTTGCAAACAAATTAGGATTTCACTGTTTGGCAAAAGGATTGGAGATTTCACTTTTGATTCAAGAAGGAAGGAGAAACTTGGAGGTAATTTGAATTACTAAGCCATGTAGCTGATGTGCATGTGTGTGTGTATGTTAAATCATTTTGTGTGTTTATGCCCAAAACAAACATGTAGGACAAGGAATTATCTTCAGCAAAAATGAAGACTTTATCTCACTGAACAAACAGGGTTATGTGTGCATCTGCACAATATAAGAACTTTTTTCTTGCTGAAGCTGATACTGTGGCTACTTGGTGAACTCTGCAGCTGATTTGAAAATTCCAGATGAGTTTGTTCATCAAAAGGTAGAGGACACTGCAGTGTGGGCAGTTCTCTACAACAAAAGATGAGAGTTCAGGTGGTAACTGAATGTCATATGTCTTTTTGTTACATCTTTGTATTACATCTACATTACAGGACATTTTTTATTGTTTAAAAAAATTGATTCATTTGGATTGTACTCCTGAAATAACAAAAGTCTGTGTATTTAGAAAGGCTCTTTCAAGGGCCTAATAATATCTCTTTCTGCACAGTGGAAGAATAGGATGCTGAGCTATTTCATTTTCTTCCACAATCACATCCCTAAATTATTTTCTTAATGGTTTTTGAAATCAGTCTAATGTTTAAATGAGCAGAGCTCTCTTGCTATGAACGTCACTCGAATGCTAAAATAAAGGGCTTAGATCTTCTTATAAAACTGCTGGGTCTGGTACTTGATTCAGTTGTCCACCCTTCTGTCAAAGACAACATAACACTTAGAAAAACAATTTTCCAATTTTCTCTCTAATAGTCTGGATTTTGGGATCAGATCAAACTTAACTATCAGTTACTTACTTTCCTAAGTGTGCCTTTGTTGATGGTTTGTGATAAATCTTCTGAGGAATCTTCCTGATGGTTTGCTGCATATTTGTAACACATAAAGAATGAGCATGCGCTTAAAACAGTAAATGATGTTTTTTCTCTGCCAAGGAATTTTCTCTTTACTCACTGGGTTCTGGACATGCACAGAAACAGCTGAACTGGGTGAAACCTGCTAGTGGTGGAGTGAGGCTGGTGCTGATTAGTTTAAAGATGCTGAAAGCATCAGACTGCTGTTCAATGTTTTGGAGCTGAGGGATCACTAGACATCATGTAGTACTGACAAATTGCAAGTCAGGAGTTCATTTTTAATAGAAAAGTAGTATTCTATAGCCCTATCAAAGTGGCAGATCTCTGGGGAAGTTAAGGAACAAAACATTAGGGCCAGGTTAGAAAGCATTTTTTGTGTAGCTGCTGTGAAAGAGTGTGACCTGAAGAAAACAGAAGGTAGTATTTTTTAGGATAGCTGATGTTGTAGTCCTTAATATTTTTCATAGTTTTCATTTAACTGAGGCAGAGAGGCTGTTGTGGTGTTTACAGAAATATGAGTAGTTCTTCATTCCAGCTAAAAATAAATACATGAATAGTGTATTTCTAAATAGCAAGAACAGCAATAAAATGTTTAAAAGCTTGTAGTTGCTGTAAGGCTGAAGAGCTGTGTTACTGAGGAATTATTACTCTCTTTAACAGAAGAGCCCACAGTTTGAAGGTAGCACAAAGCTTTTAAAGTTGTTGAAAGAGCCAGAATTGACTTTGGGTGAAAGTTAGACTTGGCTGAGCAGAAAAGATCATGCAGTTCAAAATGAGGTGTTCTTGAGGAGGGTGCACAGCTGCTCTGGCATTATGGCCATGAGAGAGAAGAGACCCGAGGCAGGAAAGTACAGGGCTCAAAGATGGAGCCTGCAAAACTGTGACACATGGGGTGGCAGTGTCTGTGGTAAGCACAGTTTTGCTAAACATTTTAAAGAACTGCAAAAAAAAAAGTGCATTGCATGGGTGAAAAGGTGGTGACATCATCATTAGCTCAGAGGAATTTCTCACAGGAAGAGTGGACAGTATTTCAGCAAGTAAACTGATGGACTAGACCGTAAGAGCATGAACTAATGCCATCAGTGGTCTGTCTAGGTTAGTGATTTTTCTCCAGCAGTAGCAATAGGAGATGCTGTTTGTGGAGGGCATGAGCTACTTTCTGTGATCCTTTCTCTGTTTAGTACCCCAGCACTCACAGTTTTTTACTAAGTTTCCCCAGTCCTTTTACTGTGCGTTTTTTGCATCATTTTGTGTTGGCCTGTAAGATCTGTCTCTTGCATCCTAATAGCATGAGAACAGTGGGATACTTATTGATTTTTTTAATTCTCATTCTATGTATATGTTTTCCTTAATTGATCACTGAAATAAAATCTGCTTTCAGAAGGGTTTCAAGTGGGATAAAACTGACAAATATCAGTGAATCAGCCTCTGCTGGTGCTAAACATATGAATAAAGGAAGTGGGAAATACACCACTTATAGTTGTACTAAGGAGAAGAATACCTATTGTTTCATCAAATGTTTTGGTTTCATAAGTCTCTGTGCTCACTGGAGCTGTCTTGGGCTTATATAGGTGGGGTAACGTTATAGAGGAGATTTCTGAGAGGTAGAAAGGGAGCAGAAATTGTCAAGCCATTCTTTATTTTCCTTTAAAAATACCGGTTATTTGACAGCAAGAAAGGGATAGAGGAGATACAAAAATGCCTTTTTCTGGAAATCTTGAAGCAAGTGCAACAGCCAACAAAGCGTCCACACTTGGCAATGGTGGTGGATATTGGAGGCACAACCCCTCTAAATTAATATGATGGAAAAGGGATGCTTTCTGCTACCTGAAGAGTAACTCTGGGAGTGTTGGGTGATGCCAGACATTTTTCTGTACTGTTTCAGGCAGGTTCTAGCAAGAGCTGTCAAGAAAACAAAGCATGTATATGTGCATGTTCTGCACTCACTGATTAATGCTGTTTCCTCAAGCTATTGTGTAAAGCTGTGCTTCGGAATCTGAAGTGTTCCACTGGAAGATAAAACATATTTTTCGTGCTACAAAGACCACTGTAGTTTATGTGAATAGTTCTTGTCTGTACATCTCTTTTTCCTTGGGAACAGTATAAGAATATGGCCAAGGCCTATTCACACAAGAAGTGACAAACAGCACCGTTGAACAGCAAAACATATTAACTCTATATTACTCATACAGGGAGATCACAGTAAAGTTATAACTAACTCCTGTGAGTTCAGGAAGAAGACCTCTCACTTTTCTATAGATCCTTATTGCAAAATTGTGACTTGTGCTGCAACACTTCTGTGCAGATGTGCTTAGGGGGCACGAGGTGCAATAAATGAGGAACACTTCAGAAAATCAAAGATCCTACTCAAGATTTTGCTGCTTATGAATACAAAAATACATTGTCCACAGCCATTTACAAGAATGGCTATTGGCACTGTCATTTTGTGTATGACAGTATAAGTTTCCATGTATAGTGGTTATGAGCAGGAGCTGCATACCTGAGTAGAGGCTGTAGCTTTGGCTCTGATAAAAGCTTGTTTTTTCCATGGAAAACCTGTATTAGCTGGAAGTAACTTACTACTGTGGCCAAAGAGCCCTGGCAAAAAACTTTTTATGTGAGTGAAGGTAGTTTATTATTAGAAAGAAGATAACCTCTACATGTTGTAGGAATGTAGGGCAGAGTTTTAAGAGATGAATATTTCAAGTGTCTGTCAGAATCACTAAGTCCAGACCTTGATTATGTCTCTGTTTCTAAAGCATTATATCTGGAAGTCTCAGACAATATGTTGCCTTCTCGAGGCTGACCTGGAACAGAGACTAAACAGAGCAAGAGGAAAAAGTAGATATTTATTAAAAGGCCTCAATGGGTACACCTGGGCCACATAAGAGTCCAGCCGGACCACACCCAAGATGTCCCAAAATGGCCCCAAAATGGACGTTTGATCATGAGATCCCACGCTTTTATAAGTTCTGGTCCATCAGCATATTAGAAACAATTGTCCAACCATAGCTTCAGGTTATGAAGATCCATCCTCCTGGATTTGTCTTCTCACTTCACCACTGTTTTTGTTCTTGGGCCTGAAAGTTGTCCTTGGTATCGAGCTAGAGAAGGAATTGTTTTGTCTGTCTACTCTGTGAAGAGAACTCAGTAGCACTTAATATGAAACATAAAGCTACCCACTAAAACAGCACAGGATCTAAAAAATATAAAAGCTAAAACCTAAGGCATCAAATGTACAGACTGTGACTTTTGTAACTACTGTTACAGTCAAGTTCTGCATGAGACAGTTAAGCCTCCTGGCCTAGCGTGCCCAGAGAACCTATTTCTATCCCTTCTTGTAGGGTAAGAGATTCCTGTTGATAGGATGCTGTTTGAATATGAGAGTGGTGGCAGTGCCAATGTATTAAAGAAAACACCCTTTTTATTATAAGGTCACTTGTTAAAGAACAATTGCATACAGTTCGCCATGACCTCAAACAAATATTAAGGCTTCTCACTTAATGACAAAATGCATGCCAAGTCAAATGAATGAGCATGTTGGTGGCACAGAAAACATTTGCCCTGAGGAGCTCAGTGTATGCTTGTTCACTTGGAAAAACAGCAATCCAGAGGGACTCTCTTGTAGAGACGAGAACAAATAGGAGGTGCTAGCATTAAGGATGTGATTGGAAATTTTGACTGCATTTCTGTGGTGTATCTGACCGTATGTATCCTGCCCATTTGCAGTGACATATTGATTTAGTTAGGTAACCCTTTGTCAACTAATTGCAAATAGCAGGATTCAGAGGAGAAGAGAGCGTTTCACAGGAGATAAGATGAACTTGCTCTTTTTGAAGCTTTTAGAGCTGGCACTATTTAGTTCTTACTTTCTTCATTCAATTTGTCTGAAATTATAATTTTGATTTCTTCTCCAGCTGTGTCTTTTTTTTTCCCTTTCAGTGTATTGGTTGTCACGGTCTTTAAATTCCAAACTTTCTCGTGGATGCACATTTTCCTAAAGCTGAATTAACACTGATTGAGAGATGTAATTCCTGTCAAAGATTGCTGTCCCTGGTTGCTTCAGAAAAGGACATAGTCAGAGATGCCACTTAAATACTGTATGTCCTGTGTGTTCTCCTGTACTCATAAATCTTCATTGCATTTTTGCTTTTTTCAAATGTGTTCCTGACAGTTCGATGCAAGCAATAGTATAAACAACCATATATACTTATTTTCAACCTGTTCCAAAAGAAAACCCATAAATTCTATTTAAAAAGTAGTTTGAAGACAAGACTGCTCACCTCAATTCAGCTGCTTTAAATGAGTAAAATAAAGCAGAATTGTTTAGGGGCTAGTTTCTCTTTGGATGTTTCCTGTGGCTTTTGGTAATAAAGAGGAAAAATGCAGAAAATCTGCACTGTGGTTCTGGGTGGAGCTGGACTGAGTAAAGTGTTTATCACTCTGATCTTCTCATTGCAGTGTTATCTTCCCAGGGAAACTTGTCTTCTGGTGTCCCAGTGTAACTAGCCACCTGTGCTGTTTTTCTTTAACTGAGATGCAGGTCAGTCAGTCCAGACAGTCTGATTTGAAAAAGTCTTTTTGAAGGGAAAAAAAAAAAAAAAAGCATTCAAGGATAGAGAAAGTGTCAGAACTGGATTAGGGATTGATTGTGCATGCAGTTATTTGGCAGAGTCAACAAGGAAATAATTTCAGTCAGGGGTAGGGGAGAAGGAGGAGGAAGGGTGATGCCAAGCAAGTATGAACAGAGTGGGGTTTTGTAGTTTCTTGACCTGGCTTTACTTCAGACAGCACAGCCTGACTGAGAGTAGCCAAAGTTAATGCAGTGAAGGTTCAAACTGAAATTCAGGACATGTGCCTTTTCTATTATTAAATTAGTATGGCTTTGTGGCTGTTCTGTATGCTAATACAATCCTTGGGAGTGTATAATGGGGCCCAGGGAGTAGCATTTAGGAGTTGGGGCTGAGTGGGTGTACTTGTACTTCTGCTTAAGTATTGGTAAAACCAATCCTGGAATGCTGCAGTTGTTACATTGGATTTGAGTGTAGATTTGGGCATCACAATTTAGGCTTGATGGGCTTTAGATGTTTACTTTACTGTAGTCAGAGGGCATAAAGTAAATACAGTTAGTGGATTGTAGCAAAATACTCAACCATAGGGTCATTAGGTTTGCACTTGAAGGTTAGATGATGTTACCATCCTTGGACATGTTAAAATAAATGCATAGACCATGCTAGTGGTGGACTTTGCAGTGCTGCATTAAGGATTAGACTCTATGATCTTAGTGTCTTTTTCAATCTAAACACTTTTGCTATTCTATTCATCACTTTTTAAACTTCTAAACTAGGACAGGAGTTTCACTATGTAGGCCACATCTAGACTCCCACAATGAGGTTTCCAAGTCTCATATCCTATCCCCTGGGCTCCTCTCATTGATTAGAGATCCTACCAGCTCAACAGCTGCAAGCCCAGAATAGTGTGGTTCCAATGGTCCTATACCATGTTTTTCTGTTCTGTGGTTGTGGGGCAGAAATACCTGCTACTTCTAGATCAAGACCTGTTTGAGATAGAAACTCCAGAATACCACTCTCAGCACCTGTAAGAATAATGGAGAAGTAAGTAGGTCATCAGATGATGAAGGGAAAGCATGTTTCACAAGTGAATGTGCTGATCAGAGCATTCATTTCCCCAGCAGGTTATAGTTGGGTATGCCTGCTGCAGTAAAAGAGGAGATTTTTAAGGAAAAAAAAAAACAAAACCACAGTAAATGGAATGACTGACCAATTCATGAGGGAAATCTCTCAGGACTCTTGTAAGCAAGAAGATAACTCCCAACAGAAACAACATATGCTTTTCTGTACTCTAGGGATAGACTGTGTAAGCTGTGTGTGGGAGATTCATCTTTCTCCAGGGAAATTGGAGCAAGTTTGAAGGAGGACATCGGTCACCATGCCTCCATTTGGAAGCAATGGTCTTTCCCTGAAACTATCCAGATCTTTTCGGTCTTGGTAGCCAGTGCATCTCTTTTGTTTTGTGCAAGGTGGCCTTGTTTCAAATACTATGCAGATAGCTGTAAAGTGTAATTCATCAGCTCCTGTGTTTTTGTTTTGGATGCTTTTCTTATTTTTTTTTTTCAGTTTGTTACTTTCTACACAGTCATTACATTTGGAATGCTAAAATTAAGAAATAATTAAGAAGTGCTGGGTTTGTAGACCATATTTCTTTTATGTAGGAAAATCTTGGACTTTTGATGCAACTTTCCACTGTAAGCTGATTCTGCCATGAGAAGTCTAGATACTCAGTCCTGAACGTTTCTTGCTGTTTGTCTTCAGAGAGGAGACAGAACCAGACACTTGTGTTAATCATTATTGTCAGCCTGCTGATTATCTTGCACACAGTGAATCTGGTAGAAGTTGGGGCAGTCTCCACCTGCAAAGGTTGGGAGTCTCTTGTGAAATGCGGGAGCTAGAACCTCTGCCTTTCCTCACGCAGTGTCTGCATGATTACAGTCCACAAATGGTTGTGTCTGGCTTTCAGACTGCTTCATTAAGAGTTAATTTATATGCAAGTTTGGTTTTCAAAAAAAAAAAAAAACAACACACATGACTGATCCACCCTATCATAAATTTTTATAATGATAAGGTGGTGCAGGCTCATCTAAAATTCCTTCCAAAGGCGGTGTCAGATTTTTACTTTAGTCATCCTAGCCATCTTTTCCTTCCCTGTATTTCTGCCGTAGCAAGGCTTTGTTTACATGAACTGGATCTTAATAGTTTTACTCCCACTCCCACCCCCACTGGCACTTTGCAACATATTGTAGATTATCATCACTAAAACTTCAGTTTGGCTTCCTTATTTTTTATTAAGAAGCGTTTGTTTTCCTCAGAATTCTTTTCCTTGAAGCAGCTCTCCTCAACATTTGACTTCAGGTTTGCAGCCGAGGAGATTTATTACAAGGAGACTGTGTACTACAGAAACAGCTTTTTTGTGACTGTCTAAGTCACAAGTGACAGAGGCAGAAGGCAGCAGGTGTATAAAGCAGATTGAGGAGTGAGTTTGGAACAGGAAGAAATGGACTTCAGTCTCTGCTGATAAGGATGGAGGTGAGGGAACCTTAAGAAACTAGCCAGGATGTGGATGGCTGGCAGGCTCGGCAGAGATAATGAACATTACTGAGGAAGGTGGAGATCTAGACAGGAAAAAATTTGTAGGAGGTCAGGAATCTTTATGTCCTTTCTCCTCACTCCACGATAAGAAGGAAATAGGTTTACAGAATTCTAAAGGATGCCAGAGAAGTAGAAGGTAGAGAAGGGCTGATGGCAGTGCTGGTGAGGAACCCAGGGTGCTTTGTTTTGCTTTCTGCTGACACAGCCATGTGCATAATTGATCCAGGTGAAACACTGTGCACTCTCCTTGCCACCTTACCTCCTCCTGATGAAATCTAGGTAAAATGTTTGTGAGCTGCTGTGTGTATCTAGAAGGTCAAATAACATGATGCTATCAATGCCTTAACCCTCAGATGAGCAGTGTAGTGGTAATGCAACTTCCTCCAGAGCTCCTTCCCCATGCTGACCTTTTAGCAATTTTCCTTAACAGAGTTATGAGACCCTAAAATGTGCTTTCAGGATCTATGAGATGGGGGGCCATAACTCTGATAAATCTTCTTTCATGAGCTAAGACCTCTAAGCTTAGAGCTGACTCATGCAATTGTAATGTGTAAGGTGTGTGGGTTTGCTCTTTGGTCAGGTTAGATTAGGGTAAAGTCAGAGAAGCCTGGAGGAAAAAGAAGCAAATTCAGGAGTAAAGGTTGTGCTTGGTTTTAGCCTTACTGCACTACCAGAAGTGGAGCACGAAATGTGATATTTTGACACTTCACTGCAAGTGTTTGAAAACCCAGGTAGCACTCTGGGTTTTCATCCTTAGCTGTGTGTGCAGCGAGTTGGAAAAGTTAAAGGGATGGAAGCATTTTTGTTGCAAGACATGCATTTCTGGCACCCAGTGGTCACTAACACGTTTTTGGAATGTAAAAATCATCTGGAATCCACTTCTGTGTTGTACGTGGTGATGAAGAAGGTGTCTGCTCTACAGTCCATATAATGAAAAGTTTTTGGAAAATATTGTCATTTCTAAGGAATATGTTAATGAGAATAATACAGGAATTTAATCTTGAGCTAGGATTTTGGTTGTCTGGTTTTGGTACAGTATAGGTTTATTTTTGTATAGATTGGGGCTTTTTTCCTCCTTTTTAAGGAGCAAATGGGCACATCCTAATTACAGTCTACCAGGATTCCTACCACACATTCATGCATGAACAGCTGGGTTCTGAAAGAAGTTTGTGTGCACATGATGGTTTTGACTGTGTATTCAAACTGAAAGTTTGATGAAAGATACGAAGGCGTCTGGAGGAAATAGGGGATTTAATTCAGAAAGCTGGGCCAGAATCCTCTGTCCTAAGCAACAGAATTTTCCTCATTATATCTAGTTTCCTAAGACCAAAGTCAGATTTACCTCACCTGTTACATTACACTCTAGTAAACGTGGTACAACCAGCCTTTTATTACATTTCTTGCTGTGTGTAACATTTTCTTCTTGTTTGTAGCATTTCACAATGCACTTCTTTGAGAAGAGAAAGCCCACTTTCTCCTGTCCTGCGTTTTCTTTCTAAATGGGACAATATTGTGTGTAGGAAAACATTGCAAGCCTATGTTGAAAGTCTCTCTTTTAGCTGTCAAGTCTTTCAACTCAAGTTGAAAGCCAGTTTTTCACCAGTTTCTTCTTAGCAGGAGTGAAAAAACATATCCTTGATTCACCAAATAACTAGGGTCCATTAAAGATTAGTTGTCCATTACACTGATCATTTATTACTTTATTATAGCAGTGACAAAATAGTCTACAAAGAAAGACACTAATTTCCCGTCAACCAGCTTTGTAAAGACAGATTTTAAAGAACAGATAATGTGGAAGAAAACCATGAACTGCAAAAATAGTAAATTTAGGTATTACTGTAAATTTTCCAAGTTGCTTAAAAATAGATGTTGCTCATATGTTATACAATGCATCCGCTCTTAAATGTGGTAGTGATGTTTAAATATTTAAGTGTTTCAATAGTGTTAAATATTTTTATGCTTGTTCTAAATTAAATTCTTCTGGCGAAGAGTTTTTTATTTTGTTTCTATTGTGCTCTAGACTCTCCTACAGATTTTTGGTGTGGTGGCTGTGGCTGTGGCAGTGATTCCTTGGATACTCATCCCCTTAATTCCACTATTTATTCTTTTCATTTTTCTTCGACGATATTTCTTAGACACTTCAAGAGATATTAAACGTCTAGAATCCACAAGTATGTAGTTTGGCGGGACTTAATGTTAGTTTGAACCCTACTCATTATTTTGTGAAATGCTAGTATTTTATAGACAGTCCAGCAAAGATTTTTTTTTTTTTTCTTTTGCTGCACAAATAACTTCCTTATTGCCTTGGTTCTCAACTAGTGAATTACATGTTTAACTCCTGTTTTGCATAATGATAAACCTGGGGTATGTCAGTTAACTATCTGTAAATAAAGCTAGTTAAGAACATGCTAAGCTGCTGGTCGTGGGGACCTTGCATGCATGTGCTAATGGTATTTCTGACCTTATCTGACTCCTGTGCCTGACTTTAGCTTGACTATGATATGGAATATTAAGCATTATGAATAACAAACAGGGGTGCCTAATGTCATTAATAAAGCTCAAAGAATTTCTTCAGTGACAGCTATTGTTAAAAATGTAAGATTTTTTTAATAAATTAATCTGCCTGGCTGTCTGACTGATCCTAATTGAGTAAGAGGACATTAGTTAAAGATATTGCATATTTATTCTGAAAAGATTCAGTAAAGTAGTTTGTATGGTTAAATATAAAGTGGTAGAATTAAAGATTAGTGTGGTACAAAAAGAATTAAATGTTGTCCTTCAGCTATTGTTAACTCTCATTTCCCTTTGTAGCTCGAAGTCCAGTGTTCTCCCACTTGTCGTCATCCCTCCAGGGGCTTTGGACTATTCGGGCTTTGAAAGCAGAGGAAAGATTTCAAAAATTATTTGATGCACACCAAGACCTCCACTCAGGTTTGTGTTGAATTGATGTGAAAAATCAAATACTTTGCACTGTAGGAGGGAAATATCTTATGCCCTCAGCGACGTTTATATAATGTGCATTAAAATCAGTAGGAGCTGTGCATTTGTCTCTTTAGGGTGAAATTCCTGTTTTAGAACAAAAACATTATCTGTCTAGATTTAGAGAGTTTACTTTGGGCTGTATTATAATTTAGAATACCCATGCATATGTTTTAACAATGTATAAGATAAACATTTGAAAGTATGCCTGATAAGAATACTTAAATAATAATTTTTAACATTTTCCTGGATTCCATCTTTAAGAAAAGGAGAGGGAGGGCAGAGAGAGATGTGGAAGAAACAAGCTATATTATGAAGCCTTTGATACTAAATAGTGTGTTAGGAATGGGCAGATATTATTTATTAGTATAAATAATCTTGGAAAAGTTTCGTAAATCTAACTTATTTTTTACTTTGAGCAGCTTTCAGGGCTTAAAATGCAAGCATAAGTAATATAATTCAGGTTTGCACTGTGATCCTGTGACTTCTGTTATTTAAATGTTCTTTATTACAATGTTCTTCAAGATATAGCAGAATGCAAGTTTTCAGTTCTGTATTTGTTAGGTAAGATTGTGAATTTCCTCTGTTGTAAGGCATACAAGTATATTTGATGGCTGTTTTGTAGTTTATAGATTTACAAGGTTTCAGACAAGACCAGTTTACAATTTCTGAAGGCATTAATACTGTCAATAATACCCCTCCTGGGCAGATCATTAACCTGTTTTTGAGGTCAAGCTTCAGTGTTTATAGTCACACTCTTCTGTGTACCTGCACACTTTATCTTGGTGTCTTCCCCACCCAAACCTTTGGGGTGCACCAGCTGGCCCAAAGTGCGTGTGGTTTTTGGTGCTCACAGGGAATATGTGCCTGGACAGCAGAGGAGGCCAGCACCATCTGGGCTGTATTAACAGGAGCATAGCCAGGGGAAGCAGGAGAGTGATTATCCCTCTCCACTTGTTAGCCCACACTGGGGGTACTGCATCCCGTGGAGCCCCAGATCTGGGAAACATTCTAACAGACTGGAGTGAGCTCCCTGGAGGGGCCACTAAGATAGTGGGTATTAACAGGAGATATTTCCTTGTGGTAGAGGTAACTGGGCTTGTTCAGTTCACAGAACAGAGGATTTAATAGCTGCCTTCAGGCACCTGCAAGGGTGTTGCCATAAATGGTTCCTCACCATGGTACATAGGAGTAGGAGAAACGACATGAGTATAAGTTGTAACAAGAGATATTTAACCCAAATTCAAGGAAAAACCATTAGACTGTGAGCACAGTCAAGCAGAGGCAAAGATTGCCCAGAGGTGCAAGCTTCATCTGTGTCAATTTTCAAGACTTGAATTGCATAAAGCATGGAACAACATGGTCTGACCTCTGACCTGACTGTGCTTGAGCAGGAGGCTGAACTAGAGATTTCCTGAAGTTGTTTCCATTCTGAATAGTTCTTTGATAGTAAATGTGAGCAAGCAGTAGCTGATGTATGAGAATACATTTCGTACCAGCTCACAAAGTTGGAGTCCTGGGGTTTTAAGTCTTCTAAAGAGTTTTAAATTCTTTCCTGCATTGCCGATGGCTCTCCCAACCAGCGATGGCTTTGTTTAGCACTTTTGGCTGGAGTAGTATCTTCCTCTGTGTTTAGGCCTGAGCCCAGGACTCAGGACACTTGCTTTGAACCCCTTTGAGGGATGCCTATGAATGGTGTATTAAATAAATTCTAGATAAAAAACATCTAAAAGGCATGCTGACATTTGACCAAACCCATTTCCTTCCTGCCAGCGCCCATCTCTGTAAGCAAGCCCATGAGTTGTCAGACCACCATGAGTCTTTATTAATTCCTTTGACTGTCAGGTGCCTTTTTTTATGCACAGTCACCCCTGTTGCATAGGGAGGTTGCAAAATAACCCATCTTAATCTGGCAGTTTAATGTGCCTCCCTGAACAACTAAGATCAATGGAGCAAAAGCTCCATAATCTGGCTATCCAAGATAATCAGGCTTATAACCATACTTACCTCCTCTCTATCTTATAAAAAGGGAGAAGTTTTTTAGTCTGAATTTTTCCCCCCGCTGGGCTAAGGAACACTAAGCAGTTGAAACTGCAGTGATCTTTAGCAGGGAGTAATGGCAAGCAAGGCAAGAAAGATTGGAATTGTAACCTTCTGCTGTGACTTGGTAGCAGCTGGAACAATTCCTCTGAGTGCAATAAATAATGCCAGGCTTTATTACAGCTACTTTGCTTATGGTTTTGGCCCTGGATTCAAACACTTGGCCTTCTGTATTGCAGTGTCTTTTTGTGCTGTTGCTTGTATTTTGTACTGTAGCATATCTACCTGGGAGGGAACTTAGCACAAAATTATCGACACCTGAGTGTGAGTGCAGAGTGGAGATGTCTACCTGTGACCATCCCCAAAAGTAAAAATGTGCATCTGATCATCTGAATAACTCTGTATAGCTGCACTGGCTGTATTGAGTAGCTCCTACAGGAGCTTAATCAGCTGCCTTCTAAAAACTTGGCTCTGACAGTGTTGTGATATGTTCTAGCTAAAAGCCTGTAACTTCAGTCCAACTACAGTAAATGCAGTTCTACTTTTGCTTTTTGTGTAAGACTCAAGTCCACTGGAGTTGAGAAGAGGCTTCCATGTAAAATAAGTGGACCATGCTTTGAGCCTTGACTGTTTTTCTTTCTCTTCATTTTGTGGTTGCTACTGGTGAAAACTAAATTAGACAATTTCAGGAAAACTGGTCAATATCCTGATCATCATGAGTCCATGCAGACATGCACTTGGAGATGGTGATGTTGGGTTTTTTTGACAACTTGTATTATTAACATGAATTAATTTAGTAATAACTTTACAGCTTAGTTTTCTGATAATCCACTGGTTTTATGTCTTTGTAAAATACACTTCAGAGGCCTGGTTTCTCTTCTTGACAACCTCAAGGTGGTTTGCTGTGCGTCTAGATGCCATCTGTGCCATCTTTGTTATAGTGGTTGCTTTTGGTTCCCTGCTTCTCGCCAAGAGTAAGTACAGATGTTTGAAAAAGTTCACCCAGTAATTACCATGTATAGTAATGCCTAATTCTTTTTCCATGTGTTGCTGCTTCTAATTGTTTAAAGGCTGTAATTAAGTTAAACGTTTCTTTCTAGATCATGATCTCTTCCTTAGTCTAGGGCATTGGGGCTGTATCTGCTTTCCTGCAAATACTGGAGGCAGTTCAGACATCTTCCGAGCTGAGGCATACATCTGTCATCATCCCCAAGTGTGCAAACAACCATGCACTTCTGTAGTCTTCACTTTTGAGATTCTGGCTTTCAGAGCAATAACAAGAAATAAATCTTCTTTTTCCCTACCTTTGTCTTTCTCTTTTGGGCCTACAGGGCTTTGCTTTTCATACTGAAACACCCACGGAGCTGCCTCTTAACAACATTTTTCCTTTCTGCACGTGGCACAGCAGGTCAAAAGGCAAGCTAAAGTTCCTAGGAATACTCTTCTCATATCTTGGATCAGTGGGATAGGCCAGTTCCAGAAAGAAAATTGCCTCCTCATAATAATACATTTTATGTTCACTGTCACTCATGAACTGTCATTAGTGTATGCATCATCCAGGATGTAATTGAGTTAGGTGTACTAGAATGAGATAGTCATCTAAAACATGAAGGAAGAAGTAATTACCTTGGACATGAAAATTAGTGCTAATTTGCTGGTTTTCTTTCTTTTCTTTTTTCTTTGGATAAGTTTTGTATGTGCATGTTTATTTTAAAATTCAAACACTTTGTGCTGCACAACTCTGCAAATTTTGAGCAAGATTTTATGTTAGTAGAATGCAAAAAAACAAGTCAAAACAGTGGTTCTGAATCTTTCCTTGCCTCTGGATAAAGAGTAGTTCTCTTGAAGTCAATAGGACTATGTTAGGATAAAGTTCAAGTAAGTCAGAGGACGATCATGCTTAATATTGGGGCAGACAGAATACGTTTATTTTGTGAGACCCACCAAACACAGTAAATGCTTTTATAAACAGGGAAAGAAATATTCTGTCCTGTTACTTTATCTGTTTGCTTATAAGAATACAAAGTTGATGTAAATGTTCATTACTAAATTTTAAATATATTTACGCAAAAATTTTGTGTAGGTTTGGGGCCTTATCTAATTTCTGTAGAAAAAAAAGTGAAGAGTTAACTAATGCTCAGCCAGACAGGGATGACCCTAACAATCTGTATAAGTATGGGCTTGAGATTGAACATCAGTTTTTAGATAAATGCCAGGCCAAGGAGAATTTGGATTATCTTGACAAAATGTTCCCAAAACGTACCCCAGAAGTGCAGCAGGTAGCTGTGCTGCCTGGAGCTCCTCATTGCACAGATAGCAGGTAGCGCATAACCAAATAAAATTCTGACTGTGATGCTTCCATCTTGTAAGTAACCTCATGAAAGAGAACCTAACTGAGATTTTGTGTAATGACAATGTACCTATGTGAGTCTCATTTTCCTTTCTTCTGCAGCTCTGAATGCGGGGCAGGTTGGTTTGGCGCTCTCCTATGCAATCACCCTCATGGGAACATTCCAGTGGGGTGTTAGACAAAGTGCTGAAGTTGAAAACCTGGTAATGTTTGTTTCTACCTTTTCTCCTCTTGGTTCCTTTCATGCTTGTGACATGAAGCCTTAAGGATGAGATTCTTCGTAATTAACTTAGGATATTAATATCTTTGCAAGCAATTGAGGCACCACTCTGCAGTCATAAAGAAAAATAACTTATTTTAGGTTATAATTTGTCTGGCTGATTTTGAGTGTTTGTTGAGATGAACTGTGTCCAGGGATTGTCCTCCATTCATAGTAAGGGAGGTTTTACAATCTCCCTTTACAGCAGAAAGGAGCCTTTCTAGTTACAGTGTAGACAATTGCATTGCAGCTTGCTAAAGTTGCAATAAATTAATCCCTTTCTATAAGGAAGATTTTAAATTGTGTTTTTATATTTGTTATTTATAATGTATTGTTATTTATTATTGCCTTTTAAAATTTTATTTAAATCCCTCATGGCATTTTAGAGTCATGTTATTCCATTGCAAAGGCTTATACCTTTTTAATTCATTCTAAGTTAACACAAATGTGAAAGTATTTGTTTATATTCGGTTGAGATGGTTGTGTGTTTTCCAAAATATATAATATTTTATTATAATAATGCCTTTGACCAATTCATAATATTAACTAGCATGTTATAATTTACTGTCTACTTTCTTAAGATAATATATAAGAAAAATAGATTGTAAAAAAAGCATGCTAAACATAAACCTGGATTTTTTTTTGTTTTGTTGACAACTGAAGTTAGTTGTAATTACAGTTTGCTGTACATAGTCTAGGAAATACATGTAATCCTTTTGTCAAAGTTACAAAGCCATAATTCATAATAATAATAACAACAAAGTTAGAACTATTTTTTTGCTACCACATGGCTTTTTGGTGCATTTTTCACACACCAGTAAACTGGTGGTGACAGATTTTTCTGTGAAATGGGAAGAAAGCTTTCAGGTTTTTTCATACCATTGGGGACATTTTGGAAGTGTCTGTGGGAGTGTCACATGTACTGAATTCTTTTCTTGGAGGCTGTGACTCAGAAATACCTTGGAAGCTGGAGGCCCATTCATTAACCTAGCTTTGATGTGAAATGCTGATCATTTTATGGAACTATGATTAGCATCAACTTCTTGATAGGGTTGACATCCACCAAAAATCCCTTGTTATTAAAGGGATTACTACACCTGGGGGAGGCAGGAACATTTCATCTCCCTTCTGTTGCTAGCTGGTCAAGAGAGGTGATTTTCAAACTCTACTCAGTGATGGTGCATCTTTGTTTTCAGTCCTGTGTGCTGCTTTGGGCAGCAGAATACAAAATGAAGCTGTTGGGGAGTGTCCAAAGGAGGGTCACGAGGATGTTGAAGGATCTGGAGGGAAAGCCTTATGAGGAGTGGCTAAGGTCACTTGGGCTGTTCAGCCTGGATAAGAGGAGACTGAAGGGAGACCTTATTGTGGTCTACAACTTCCTTGTGAGGAGAAGGAGAGGGCCAGGCACTGATCTCTTCTCTGTGGTGACAGTGACAGGACTGAGGGAATTGCCTGAAGTTGTGTTGTGGGAGGTTTAGGTTGGATACTAGAAAAGGGTTCTTCCCCCAGAGGGTGGTTGGGCACTGAAACAGGCTCCTGGGGGAGTGGACATGGCATCAAGTCTGCCAGAGTTCAAGAAGCATTTGGACAATGCTCTCAGGCACAGGGTGTGATTTTTTTAGGGTTGTCTGTGCAGGGCGAGGAGTCGAACTCATTCACATGTCTGCCTGTGCTTCATTTGGCAGTTTCATTTCTCACTTTGTCTTTCCAATACACAATGGATTGGTGTCGTCTTACTCAAGACTGACAGACAACTCTCTTAGCTTAATTTTCTTAAAACTTATGCATGTATTTAGGTTTGTAATTAATCCTACCGATGAGAAATGCCTGTGAATGGCTTTATGTATCATGATAGATCTGGATCTATAGTAAGACATGAGATGCATTCTTTCCACTTCTTTAGTTGTATGAAGAAAGCCTAGAATAGCACGAAATACTCTTACCTGTGTTTAAAAGAAAAACCATGGAGTAATTTGCATTGAACCTCTATGGTAAAAATACACACACATTTTTATATGCATGCAGTATTTGAAGTGTATGCCATAGGATGAAGTTCATGTATGTGTGTCTTCATTCCTCCCCTTAGATGATCTCAGTAGAAAGAGTGATGGAGTACACAGAACTTGAAAAAGAAGCTCCTTGGGAGACCAACAAACATCCACCACCGGAATGGCCTAACCAAGGAATGATAGCATTTGAGAATGTTAACTTCACTTACAGTCTGGACGGACCGTTGGTTTTAAGACATTTGTCTGTTCTAATTAAACCAAAAGAAAAGGTATGTATATGGCTGTCTTTGGATAGTCACAGAAATTAAGCAAAGATGATGAGTTGACAAGAAGCTGCGTGTTAGAAATGCATTATAAAATACATGGATGTTAGGAAAATAGTAAGTGTTCCTTTTAAAAATAAGCTTTAGCTATATTTAATAACAAAGGTTGTCGCCTATTTTTGTCCTGTAAGTGTAGCGTAGATTTGTCTGGGAACATTAAATTCAGTCTGTCAAAACAGAGGATTAAACATACCTGATAATTTCCTTTAAAAAATCTGAGATTCTTCAGAAAGTGGCAGACATTGAAAATAACAGCCAAGCCCAGAAAGATTGTTCAAATCCAAAGCAAATGGAGCTGCATTAGAAAATTGGGGATTCAACAGAGGGGACATAATTGGAATCAAGTATGTCAACAGAGCAAAACCAATAGAAAATAAGGAATGTATATGCCCTTGCACTGAGCCCGAAATGGAAGATTGAAGAAAGAAATACAAATCAGTTGCATACCTTCAGAATTTGGTGTTTTATTTCAGTTCCTTTTGGCTAGCAATCCAATTAACTCTTGTCATTAATTAGATTGGTAGCCAAAAGAAACATAGAAATAAAACTCTTCCTGCTCTGCAAATTTGACTCCTCCTCCCCAATTTTGATGCTATCCCTGTTGAAAGAGTGCTGCAGGGATGGTCTCCCCCACAGACAAAATTAAGTTAGAGCCCTGAAGTGTTAATTTGTGCCTTGCTACATATCACATGCAGGTGTACTTTTTTGATTAGGAGGTCTTCCCTAGGAGGCTAGTTCAACCCTACAATCCTTGCCCATGCCTGCTTTTTAACATGCTTTTCCATTCAATCCCAAACCCGTTCATTTCCACAAGTGGACCATTTAATACCATGCATGTTACAAAAATTCAGCTGGATTTTGCTCCACTGAGGTGATTTCCTGGAATTAGCTGTGAATGAGTTAAAAATGATCTCTTGAGAAGAAGAGCCATGTGGGCTGTCTCCTTAGCTGTTACATGGCTCTCCAATATAGACAAGAAGTTCTGTGTTTCTCAGTGAGAGACAGGAATAAAATTAAAAATGGAAGCAAGAGATACTAGCAATGCATGACTCAGTCCTTGGTGGGGGCACAAGAGGGAGGGATGACTGGGGGTATTTATTTTTGCTGAGCAGTTATGCTGTGGTTTTGTCATCCTGAATTTTCCCAGCTTGAAACTATTGCCAAGAACTTTGTGTTTGCTTTCTATGATGTTTTGCACAATACTGCAGTAGGCTGACACTGTGTAAAATAAATCTCCCAAGCATCTCTCCTCCTTATATTGGTTTTAATTATGAAGAGGCATCTTCTTCAGAACCAGGTTTCCAGATTTGTTGGGGATTCTGCCCATACTACTGTCACTGAGAGCTCTTAGGCCTGTTCAGGCCCCTGGCTTATAGAGACTTCTGGTGGCTGCAGTGCCCCTGGCAGCAGGAATGAGTTTAAGCTTCTGCTGTGCTTGTAGTTTTTCTTGTAGCCACCCCAGAGCCCAGTTTGGGTAGCTGTGGGTACAGTAAGATGAAGGAGGTGATTGCTAGCAAATCACTCATGGGTTAAGGTCTCTTTTGATCTGTTTGTCTCGGCATTCAGTATTTCCCTGCAGTCCAAGCAGGCCAGGAAGGACCCTGTGTTTTAAACATCTTTGCTAAAGTAGTGTGGTCTGACAGAGACAGACCAGGGAGATGCAAATTGCTCTGGCAGTGATTAACCTCCTCCGCTGCTATGGCTGCAGCAGGGGAGGGCTAGTGTGTGTAGAATTTACACACCACTATCTTTGTTTCAGGGAGCTCACAAATGCTCATTGGCTAACATATTGTTAACTGCACCTTTTCCTGACACCTCCTGGATCTGCAGGATGTATGAAAAAGTTCGGAAGGTGCACATGTAGATTTATGGCATGGCAGCTGTGCTCCCACAACGTACCACGAAAGGGAGGTTGCCTGAGGGATAACAAAGACATGGGCAGTTTCAGTGGAGTAGCTGACGTGCTGTAAATCTCATTTTTTTTGTGCTGCTCTGCTGTGAAGTACAAGTGACACTTGAGTAATCAGGAGCCCAGTGTAGCAGGTGTTCTCCTGTGTGTGCACACAGCTTGTATCAGGCAGCACACTCCTGGCCTTGTGATTCCTGATAGGTGGCACTTCATTTGCAGACTGGTGCTGTATTTGCACTGGCTGTGAGTGTGGACCTCTGAAGAATAAAATGTACTTTAGAAATGGATAATGTGGATAACTGTTTCAAATCCCTGTCAGTTTCCAGCAGCCTGTAGTCAATTGGACCGAAGATGCAAATAGATTCCTCTAAATGTTGAAGAGCATAGTCCTTTCATTTGATGCCAAACTGAAAGTGGGATTTTGATAATATGCAGAGCAGCTGCATTTTTATTTTAAGTATCAGTGTATTTTTTTATGTTTTTTCTTTATAGCCTTGGTACAATACTTAATACTGACATTTGCAGAGGAACAATTGAACTTTCATTTTCACAACTCTTGATTGTCTGTGTTCTCTATTCAGCATTTTCTTTCTGAGCTGTAGTTTATCTATTCAGAACCATTTTTCCATTGTTTCACTGATATACTTCAGAGTAATAGACATTTTATCGTTTATTGTAACAGATTTGCTTAAATTAGTCTGTTTAATAATAAGCACTGTAGAAATGTTAATTAGTTTATATACAATAGTACAATAATGAATGGTTGGATGAAATTGTTGAATCAGAATGTAGAAGTAGAAAACAACTTCTAGATTATGCAGCTTAAGTTGCTCCTTGAAGTGTACTTTTTTACTGTGTTGTGTATTTTTTAACAAATGTGGGCACTGCCGTTTTGTCTGAACTTAGTGTCTCTGACTGAAAGTTTCTCCTTGTACTTTGATGCAGTTACCTGTGCTGAATTTCATTTCAGCAGTCATTGCTGCATACATGTGAGTCTCAGGCAGTGGGTAATTGCCCTCTGGTGTCTGTACGTATACTCATAAAGGTTTTCATCTTTCTTCCTGCTTTCTGCTCCCCAATCACTTTGCCAAGCCATATTATACATACTTAATCCTCATAAATCCTTCCCCATCAAATCAGTATCTCCAACCTATATTAATTTTGTGTTGCACTGCTCTGAACTTTTTTCAGTGTGCTGATTTTTTTTTTTTTTTTAATGTAAGTATTAGAACAGAATGCAGGAAATAAGAAATTCTGCCAGATCAGAACTGTGTGGGGGGTTACACCCATCTTCTCTAAAACAGTTGATTACTTCACACTGTTTTTCTCTATGAATCCTTTACACTAATACAACATGAAAAAAAATTAGAAGAGAAGAAATATTTGTAGGTCTTAGCCCATTGTCATTAAAGTTATCAATCTCATATTTTTCATTGTCTCCTTTTTCTGAATGCTTTATTTTTTTTCACACTGCATATGTCTTCCAGTTTTTCTTTGGGAACAAAGAGAACCCTGAATCTCTGTGATTTTATTATTTGCTGTTTCTTCTGTTTGAAAAGGAATTTCAGCTTGATGTCATGGCCTTGTAGTTTCAGTACTTGTTGAAGATGTCTGAAGTATGGATACAGTTTATAATTGTGCTACTTTAAAGTACTTCACCTTAACCATAACTAACCAAAATCAGTCTCAATTGTTTAAATTGGGAACACATTGTTCCCAGAGTGCTTTAAGGGAGTCCTCTTTGGGGTTGAGTAGTAGATGCATGCCTGAAATGATTTGCCTAACATCACCCAACAAACCAGGTTTAGTATAAAATTAGCAACCTTGAATAACATTACTGTATGCATTGAGCCACTTTATCTTGTTTACACAATAAAACACTGCACATTAGGGGGAAATCACTCACCTTTGAATATGATCCAAGAAATTGTCACGTATACAAATGTCACCTGAATCCAAACTGATTTAAAGGGAGAGGATTTTTCCTCTTGGAAGAACGATAATTGCAAAGAAGTCTTATTTGGTGCATGTTCTACTGTAAATCCTGAGATGCTGTAAAAATGTTGCTCAACATATTAATTTATCCTGAAAAGCTCACAGTTTAATTGTACAGGCTTGGCTTGCTCCATAGGTTGGAATAGTGGGAAGGACCGGAGCTGGGAAGAGCTCTCTGATTGCAGCCCTCTTTCGCTTGGCGGAACCTGAAGGAAGGATTTGGATTGATAAGTACTTGACATCAGAGCTGGGACTCCATGACTTGCGGAAGAAAATTTCAATTATACCCCAAGTAAGAGAGTGACTTGGTTTGCCATGGATGTTTTGAATATAATACCATAGTGTTTGAAGGGCCTTGCTGGGATATGTTTCCCCTGCACCTCTCTATGCATAGACACAGGAGCTGTAGCAAGATGTTATTCTTACTTGAGTACGGTCTTGATTATTTTAAGATAAACAGTATAAATTTTGGGGACTGTGGTATTCTTTTCCTAGTTTTATACCCTGTCTATGTGCTAGCTGTATGCTGTCCTCCCACAGTCTGGGGAAAAGCAGAGAAGATCTGATAAATATATACCAATCTACAGCAGTCCTCTGAAGTCCCTTGATCCCTTGGCAGCAATTCCTGCCTGATGCATTGCCTGAAGCTTCCTTAGTAAGTGACTTTGAAGGACCACTTTCACCTCTCTGGTCACCTCTGTAGAGGTGCTAGATTTACCACCTAGAAGAGCCACCTAGAAGTGAGCTATCATCTTTTGCATTATTTGGAGAAGGCTGGACAGGAGAAGACCAGGGGAGCAGACCAAAGAGTAGGTCACAATGACCCATAATAAATAAAACTTGATGAATTTTAGAAGCTGGATGCAAGAAAGGCTGCAGTACAGGAAAAATCCCAATAAGGCAGCTTTGCCTCATCTCTCACGCTGGGGTAGAAGAAAGGCTGTTCAAAGAAATCCAGTAGGTCACAGGTCTTCTCTTGTAGAGTCTTACTTTCGTGAGACATATGTATAACCTTAACACTTAGAAGGCAAAGTCTGTGCTCTTACAGTTTCATGAGAGCTCTGGTCTCTTCTGTGGGCATTTGCTCTCCAATGAAGAGGGAGGAAGAGTGAAAAGCTCATGTACTGCAAATGTGAAGTCATATTTTGGAAAGCAGTTCATCTGCGCTGTTCTAGCAGGTAGAGGGAAGTGTAGACTGTAAAGCAGAGGAATTTTTTTGCCATGTTTAGCATTATTTCTCAGATGTCTCTATTTTATAACAGAATCTGTATTTTGATTTATGTCTGAATGTGTGCTAGTCTGTTGGCAGGATGGCAGTCAGAGTGTATTACTTCCTTTAAGTTGAGAATCTAATACAAATGGTAATGAGGCTTTTTCTCTTGAAGAATAGGAGTCAGAAAGGAACAGGTATGCTATTGAAAAAAAAAAATCAAAAAAAAGGTACTTCCCCAGCAATTGGATTGTTGCCTAATGTAGGATGTCTTTTGTTTCTGCATGCTGCAGGCTTTGTTACTGCAGTACTCACTAGAACTAGTCATCTTTTGTATGTAAAGAGACCTTTATATGGATTTAAATTCAATTTTTGTTTGCGTGTAGGGTTCCTTTCTCATGAAAGCAGATGATCATCAGTTCATTCAAGGTCTACAGCTTTTTGAAAGCCTTGCCCCTAGCTATTGTGGGTGATTTTTACATTTTGAAGAATTCAGCCCAGCTGAACAAATTAGGATACTGAGACAGGAAAACTGCAGGTCAAATGCAGTTTCTACATGTTGAATGATACAGATGCTCAAAGTTCACTGCACTCAATTATACATGTGAGGTTTTTTCATACTCAGGTCTAGTGACATAGTTTTAAAACTGTTTTAATCCAGTGGAACTTTGATTTTTGTCAAGTTTATATAAGGTTTGCATCATAGTCCCAACAGTTTTGAGTGTCCAAAAGCTAGCAGGTAGTATTTATTTATTTTTTTTATGTAAGGGAAGACTGTTTCTACTAAAAATCCATGAAACTATAAAGTGGTGGTACAAAGAAGAGGAGGAAGGAGGGTTTGGAATCAGGTTTCTGCTGTGGTAAACTGTATGATAGGCATTGTCTCATACTGTGCTAATAGTAGTGTCAATAACAGGAATTGCCATGTAACATCAGGTAGTTATTTTGCAGCAAATATCTTCATAATTATGTGGGCAGCTGAAAAACCAGAGAGAGAGATGCTTATTAGAATTGCAACATAAAGCATGCTAAACAGAACCATTCCTAGAGAGTGATGAGGCAAGACTGAAGTTTTCTTGTGTGTGAGTTTAAATACCTACCTGGAGAAATAAAAATGTGCTTAGGCTTTTAATTGCTTGCTTGGATGGAGCTGTGTAAAGGTTGTGTTTGTAAATCTTTTCTATGCAAATGTTGTCTGCCTCTCTGACTGCAAGCATTTTTACAACAATTATTTACAGGTTAGTCTTATTGCTTTTCTCTCATAAACCAGACTGTTTTAAATAATAATCTGCGTCAGAAATGGTAATTAAAAAATATCCTTATCTTCTGTTCCAGTGCATGTCTGTTGTTAGGACTTTTATGATAGTTATGAACACTTTATAGGTTCGGCCTCTTCTTTTGCCAACCTATAAAAATGGATTGAAAAGGAAAATAAATGTAACAATACGTTCAAAATATGCCAAATGGTGTATTAAAATGTGTATTGTTAAACAAATTAGTTCCTAGGTGTTTTTGAAGAAAACTGATTTTTGGCCTGGACATGTTTTTTGTTATACCCTTTTCCTCATTCAACAGGTTTTTAATGACATTGCTATTGCAGCAGATACTTTCAAATAATTGGCATGTTACATCAAGAAGTATATATCTTCTTTTATATTGCTTATAGCATGTTCTGTCTTTTAAAATTCTTTTATAGCACTCAGATGGTTTAGAAATTAAAAGACAATAAAAGGGTTAAGGTTTGAATTCTCTTCTGGTTTGCTGCAGCCCTTTGGACCTGGGCATCAGTAGGGTTAGATGAGGAGAAAGTCATGACAAGTTAATCTCAGAGTAAGCTGAAGTTACCCAGTGTAAGTTAGATTTTATTTCCTAGGGGAGAAAGAAAGAAAAAAATAACACATTTTGCCTAAAATTTCCCCAATTCAAGGAAGACTGACAACATGATGAATGGTCTCCATTTATGATTAGCACTGTTACAGCTTTTGACTTGTTTTAGTCTTTATGTGTGATATTAAGATGAGTTTAGCCCTAAAGTCATGTCAGTGCATGACTCTCAGGTCTGGCAGCTCACATTACTGAGTAGTGATCTGTTGCTTAAGGAGTTCTGAACCAAAAGTCCTCTTCCCACTTCTTAAATACAACATGTTTCGGTGTGATTTGATTTGTGCCAGTTTGATTAATTATCTGTTGTTGCTCTGACTGGGAACTGAAGTAGAACAAAACTTGCTTCGACCACAGGTAAACCCACGTTGGTACCTGAATGGGAGAAAGTACTGATTGACTCCCTGGTGTATTTTGAGTGAGAGCTTTGCCCAGCAGTGCTCCAGTTCTAAGTAAGTTTGCTTTGGTGCTGTGGCAGTATAGATAAACTTCGATGTGTTTAGGTTTTAAATGGTGAAAGCTGTTCCTGCCTAGCCGTGATGGTAAAGTGGAAGGGTTTTTATGGCACAAAATGAAGAGAGCAAAACCCGCAGAAGGAAAACCAGAAAGGCGTTGTGAGCTCTTTGATTCCTCTCTGGGTTATGTACTTCAAAAACAGGTTTTCAGAACTACCCAAAAGTAATGTAGGAGTGTGAGCTCATTGACAATGCTGGTTGTTGGTTTTCATTAACAATACCATGAGGATTGCAACGATTTCATATAAGTATATATATAGCTTGTGGCATCAGAGCAGTGGCATGTAAATGCCCATTTAAGTACCGACATAACTGTGTACAACAATTTGCAAACAGACCTGTTCTGTTTGGTAAATGATCTCCATACAGAGTAGTTAAACACTTGCCTCCCTCCCCCCACATCCCCCTTAAGCATGCAGTTGTAATATACACCTTTGCATTTCAAAAATGATAGCTTGTTGTTGGATATTTCTGTGCTATTGTTGATACAGGTTAGCTGTGATTATCATTAAATTACCTATTACATTATAAAACCTGTAGTTGTAATGGAATGCTGATTTTACTGGGTTTCAGGAGCCTGTTTTATTCACTGGAACTATGAGGAAAAACTTAGATCCTTTCAATGAATACACCGATGAAGAGCTGTGGAACGCCTTGGAAGAGGTGACTTACTAAATCTAATAATGTACATCTGGAATTTAAAATCCACGTAACAACATTACAGTGCTTGTGTGTGTTAGGTTTTAGATGTTTTCATCAGGTTTGATAAAGGTATAGCTGTTGATGGAAAAAGGCAGACTGTCATATGTGCGTTTGTGTATGTGTGTGTGCATGTGTGTGCAGATGTGCATATTGCTAGAGAAGTCTTTTAGGAAAAAATTATCCTTTGGGATGATGCCCTGGTTATATTTTGATTCATATCTTGGTTTTAATGAGCATTAATAGATTCTTAACAACATGCTTTAATGTTTTTAGAATTCTAATAACTGACACACTCTGTAATCCAACTTGGCACTTACTCATTTTGTGTCAGAATATAAAAGGCAAACCTTGCATAGTTATTGTTGTGTCATCAGACACACAATGGCTGATTTAAAAGAGTTACTCATCCTACAATATGTTGACATGTCAACAGGTGCAACTGAAGGAGGTTGTGGAAGATCTACCCAACAAAATGGAGACACAGCTGGCAGAATCTGGATCTAATTTTAGTGTTGGTCAAAGACAGCTGGTGTGTCTTGCCAGAGCAGTTCTAAAAAAAAATCGTATTCTTATCATTGATGAGGCAACAGCTAATGTGGACCCAAGGTAAAAACAAAATCTGTCATTAAAATGAGCTGGTTTCTCTTCTAATATGTTTGTCTCTGCTGTAGAGATGAACTGAAATGCTTTATATTTCAAGTAGTTTGTATTGCTGTTTTATATTTTTGATAATACCATCATTTTTGTCTGTTCAAAATGGGGTGATTGAGCTTTGCCTATAGAGCAGATGATATAAACTAAGCACTCAAAAGGTCCCTAATTTCAATGCATTCCATAGAGTTGGGAAATTAATATTCAAAGTTTATTTGACCTACAGCCATAGATTAGAAGACAAGAATGTTCTTGAAAATGCATCTCTGTAACATCAGAATAGCCGTGAAACAAGTTGAGTTCTGTTGACTTCTGGAATAAATATTTGTTGGAAATAAATAAATAAATACAAAAGATTTAATTCATCTCACTCCCAAAACTCCCTAACTAGAAAGGTGGAAAATGGCTGCAAGCAAAGCCAGATACTTCTGGTTATGAGATGCTGTCCTTTCAGGTGGCTCAGATGCTGGTGTGGTAAGTTTGAGGTAAAGTAGAGGCAGGGGCAGAAAGTAAGTTCTCCTAAACACCACAGGAATTGCAAAACAGATTTGGAGATGTTCAAGTCTACAGGATGCACTCACTTATTCATTATTCTGTCTTGTATAACTCAGGCCAGCAGAAATTTCCTGAATTCATTCCTGTTTGAACTAGAGTGTACTTCTAGAAGAACATCCAACCTCAATAGCAAAAAAAATTCAATGACAACCCCTGTTAAATTGTTCCAATAGCTAAGTACCCCCACTGCTAATTTTTGAAACATTTGAAGCACTGGTGGAAATATTTTGGAAACAATACTGCAAACGTACTGCATCAATTAGTCTGAGCTGAATATATAGTTCCAACAAACTATGGCTTGAGGGAGAACTCAAAGTCCAAAGAGGACAATAACACAGCAAGTCTCTCAAACAGATGCATTAAGGATTTTGTATGTCATCTGGGCGTGACTCATTTTTCTAACATCTTCTTGGGGGAGAAGCGGTGCCACTGGGATAGCTTTACAGTTTAGCTGACAGTGTATTTCTAAAACCTTTAGAGAAGTGCATTCCCTTCCCAGAGGTTCTCTTTTTTCCTCTTTTTTTTCTTTTTTTACTCTTAGTTTATTTTTGGCTGAGCTCTGATAGATTAACTGTGATTAATCATAGGTGTGGAAATTTAATACCATCTTACTCATCCTCCCTATTTTGGCATCTCACATGTGTGTTCTCAACTTACACTATCCATTTAATTGATCTTGATTAATGTGTGCTGCAATATATATTATAATAAGGTAAATGTTTGTTTGTATCAACTCGAGTCATAACAATACAAATAATAACTTGGAACTTCTTCTTTGAATTCAGTTTGCATTACAGTCATTATTACCTTTTCCTTAATGTGTTGGTATAACTAGAGCCAAGTATTTTTTAGCTGTGCAATCTGATAGGGTGATCATCAGGAAATGCTGATGTGGGTTGCTTAACTGAGCAGTTAGGGAGGCGTTTTTGGCATGTAAGGAAAACCTCCTCCTCTTCTGATGCACAGCCCCCATACCTGGCACCCTTGTCTCTCACCTGGCGGCAAGCACACATCATATCAAGCACCTGAGAGTCGAGACCATGGCAAGCTGCTGCCAGCTTGGGAGATTTTTCTTTTTTATTAGTTTTGTTTTGTTTTTTTGGCTCTTGATCTCTCTCCCTCAGCAGCCTCAACTGCTGCTGCCACCATGTCCCTCCCTTCTGCAGTTCAACCTGGAAGCAGGTGTGAGAAGGCAGGGGCTAGGGGTAAGAGGAAGAGAAGGAAGGGTGAGGTGATGTGAAGCAGTGGATGCAAGGTGAGAAATGGGTGTTGTATCTTCGCCAGGACACTGAGGGGACTCTCCATCACATTTCAGCTCAACTAGGCCATTCTTAACTGCTACTGGGAGTGAAGGGAAGGAATTTGAATTTCATCCTCCTCCCTCCTCATATATTCTGGCTCCCATATGTACCCTTATTTCCCTCCTTGCTCCTCATAGATGCCGCCTGCTCTGCATGTGGCAGAGGTGTGAGTGCTTTTGTGGGGGGGGGGGAGGAACTTACCATAAAGAAGGTTGCCCTAAGTCAGACTACCTGCATGATTTATGTGATGACTGGCAGACATTTATTTGATTTTATCTTCTTGGTCCATTCTCACACTGAAGAATAGAGTCTGGTTTTAAAGCAGTTGAACTGTTCTTGAAAATTGTGTGAAATCTGGAGCAGAAGAGCTGAAAATCTTCATGTAGCTGCTTTGGTGATACACAGAAACAAAAGAATTAGTAACTGTGACATTTTAAAAATACTTGATTTGTTTTAATTATGGTAACTCATGTTTTTGCTTATAGGAAACAAAACTTTGAGCGAGCAAACCATCGCCACCTTTTTACATTGGTTGTTCATTGAGTCTGGTAAAAACAGACATTGCCCACAGTTCAGTTCATTAGCCATCTTAACCTTGTAAGGTTTAACCTTTTATTACATCTAACTGCTATCTGTAACTCTTCCTCTTTTGGAGAAATTATCCAAGCCTCTCAGGAGCTGTGTAGCGTGAGACACACTTTCAGGGCAATCCCAGGAAGACATTAGATGGAAGATAATGACTTACCCAGTTTTCCTTTCAGCAGCTTGGTTCCTTCTCATTCAGATCATATTTATTCTTCCTCTTTAGATAGTTTTCTTTTTACACAGTCAACTAATTCAGGTTACACCAGATCTTGGGTTGCTGGGAAACTTGGTGTTAGATCCTCAACCTGTGGTGCCTGTGGGAGAACTATACCACCATTTTGTGCTTTCTTATTGTATTGTTCCTTGCAGTAGGGAGTATCGTGGTTCCCATTTTTATATAATCAGATTGGGGTTGAGTTTTTGTCATCTAGCAGCCCTGGTTTTGGTATTCAGGTTGTGTCTTTGGTCTTTAATGTGCCTGAAAGATGGTGGGGTTTGATCTACTGAAGTGGGTGATGAAATCACTTGGCACTTGCTCAGTGTGGGTAGACACCACGACGAGTCCCTTTATGCCCTGAAAAGGGGACAGAAATGGTGCTTCCTTTGGTACTTCTCTAGCTCTAACTCATATGTGATACAGTCTCTACACTCTGTCAGCACATAATTCTGTATACAGATGCTTTTCTTGGTCTTTTTAGATTTTCTTGCTTTCCCTAGCTTCTTTCTGAGATTCTCCTGGAGGTTACTGATGGTGTTTCTGCCTGCTGTCCCAAAAACTATGCTCTAAGATCTACCACAAACCTTGGAGAGGATCTATCCAAGTGTCAGTCAGCGGACACGTCTGTGTGAGATCTTGTATTGTGATATTTGAAGATGGAGCTATTAAGTCTGTTTCTGATTACTCTGTAGTCTCATTTTAGAACATTTGTCACTCCCACAATATGGACAGCAGTTTCTTGTTAGTGATAAGCTTGTGTTCAAGAAATACCTGTTTAAGATAATAGTTTGATAGTATCTCTCTAAGAATGAGAGGTTTTTCTCTTGTAAATGCAGGAAGAGGTAGTGCTATAGAGAACACATGTAATAAGAAGAAGATATAATAAAGGAATGCAGAGGGCAGGGATGTTCAAGGCTGAGGCATTCTCCAAAAACAGTAGGAATAACTTGAGTTACAAATGATTTTAAGCCCTTTGTAAAGTTCTTATCAAAGTTCCTGAGTCAGCTGTGATTCTTGTGTCCTATTGTGGCTTTGCAGAAAACTTCACCTGCAAGGAAAGAAAAAGGCTTTCTTTACACAATTCTAGGGAGTATTGAATATTGAATATTTTGTTTCTGTTTTGGTATTTAAACCATTGCAGAGAACACATCCTGCTGTCTCTATAAGGCTCTTCTATAGTGAGTGTTTTCATGGATGTCCCTGCTTTTTTCTGTCCTTTTGGAAGTAAGAGTAGTCAGGTTTTTGAGGTGTTGCTGAGAAGAGAGCAAAAAAATATACATGCATTAATGCTGGGTTGAAATGTAATTGTATGAAATAAATGAATGTAATGAATGAAATGTATTGTTGTGATGTGGAACATGATGAACAACTTCCTTTCTTAAGGAGATAACACAGAACTAAAGAGCCTGGCCCTCTCCTGACTTCTCCTCCTCTCTGTTTCCCTGGCTGCTTACTGGCTTTTGTTCAAAAGGAGTTGAGGAACACCTGCTTCCCACTTTTTTTTTGAGCTTCTTTTAGGAAGTAGGAGCAGAAGGACCAAGCCTCTCAGACTGTGGTCCAGAACCCAGTTCTCTTAAGCTCGTGACGGAACTTAAATGTTTCTGTCCCCAGATGAAGGTAACAGTTAGAATGCATGGAATTCAACATGGAATCTTCCTCCTCTCTGATGATTCTTCCTGTCATCAGCAAGGATCTGTCTTCTCCTTTGTCATGCTGATTGCTTCAACTTAGCTTGTAACAGAAGCTATGTTCATCCTTCAGAGCATGAGCTTGTACTTTCTACTGTGGAAACTTAATAGTTACTTCATTCTCTAAATCATGCTGTTCTTCCAAAGTTGTCTGTCCACTTTTTATTGGTGGTGCCTCCTGGGATGATGGCATCAGAACAATTCTCTTTGCATAATTCATGAAGTGATACCAGATATTCATCATGTGCAGACAGATTCAGTTTGGAGTACTACTTCTGTCTAAAAAAATACTATTTAATCAGAGGAAGATACGTTTTATGAATATTTTATATATTTTATTTTCCTATCACTTTTAAAAATTGGAAGAATTAAGGCTTTGCGAGCAACAGATTGCAGCCAGCATGTCTGCCTAAATATTCTAGTTTATTCAGATATCTCCTTCGTCTTTTCTTAACCTAATCTGTAGCATTTTATTATTCTCTAGTCATCATATATACAAAAGAACAAATTCATGTTTTAATAGAAATCCTGGAAATGAGGCCCATGCCTTCAAGTGCCTGAGTTCTAGGCTGGAGCTTCCTTGGTTCGACTAATGCCAGTGTATTTTGAGTTCTTTGCATCATCCTTTTATCTTGGATGAGAATTTTGGTTTCTGTTCCTTTTTCTCCATTGTTGCCATTTGTCTTTTGGGGTTTTTTTTTTTGAAGGCTGGTGGGCAATATGTGAGTGTTCACAAGGCCTGGCTGGTGGGACCCAAGGCTACCTGTGCAGTGTGGGCTGTCAGGTGCCTCTGGAGGGCATTCATCACCAGATGGCTGCCTAATCCAGGTTCTCAGATTCACCTTCCAGCCATGCCTTTTCCCTTTCACTGCCTTAAGAGAGGACTGTTAGAGATCTCCACATATAAGCCTGAGTGGTGTCCTCTAAGTTAGGTGTCAATGCTTCTCTTGTGCAGTTAGTTACTTCAATAAGCTCTAGTTTGTATTGCCCATCTTTTTTTACTTAATGCTTGTTTATATGGCTAAAGAACATTCTAGTGTCTCAAGTACCTATAATTTTATTTAATTTTCACAGTTCTCAACTTTATTTGTGACAGTTTTCACGTCAGCCCTGTACTTCAATGTCTGTGCTCTAGCTTAGTTTACATTCTTTACAAGTCTTACGCTTCCTTCTGCTGTCCTTTTCTTAGGTGATTGATTCATACAGTAGGCTCACTCTTAACTTGAAATCTTCTATCTCTTTCCTTGGGTTGTGTGTTTCAGTTAATGCTTTTGATTTACAGAGTATGCCAAGTTTTGGTTTTTTTCAGTATTCAAGTTCATGAGCTATTCCAGTACTATTTTAGTTTACCAACCATCTCCTCTAATTAATCTTCTTTTGCATTTAAAATCAAGAACCTTAGTTCTAGGCTGTCTTGTGTTTGCTCTTCAGATGATTTGCAGTGAAGGCTATTTTCTTTCACCAACTTCTCTTCACTGCTTGCACAATCTTGAAAGAGAATAAGACTGGTTTTTTGGTGTAGAAATCAGTAGAACTATTTGAACCTACAGAATTTTCTCTTTTTTGTAATCAAAGTCTGAGAAATTAGTCTCATGAAATGAAGCCTGTTGCTCTACTTACAGGAAGAAACCCTTTTTCCTCATCAAGTATGGAAGGGTAGATTTTGGAGTATGTTCCGTGTTACGCCTCCAAGTCATCTGGTATAATAAGAGGAAGAAGTGCTGTAATAACTGTTTAAGCATATTTCCTTCTATCCAGTCCTGTTTGATGAAGTCATAAAACCTGCCTGACATTCAGGTATCCATGCAAACATCTTATTTTTGTCTGCATTGCTCTTGCTGTGTTTCAGAACAGATGAGTTCATTCAAAAGACGATCCGTGAAACCTTTGCTCACTGCACAGTGCTGACCATTGCACACCGCTTGAACACCATTATTGACAGTGATAGGATTATGGTAAGACAGTTAACTGCTTCACTTTTTTTTTTTGGTTTTTCTTTCCTGAAGTATAATGTTATTGACTCTTCTTAATTTTGATCCAAAAGTGGGTAGGAGTGTAAGTCGTATGTTAGGCTTATCCAACTTATTGTTATCCTAGCTACTGTAAATCACAACTCATGAAACTGTAGATGTAATGACCTGGAAAGAATTCTTGCTTTCTCTGGCCTTGTGCTTTCTGTCCTGCAAGACATGAACCCACTGCAGGTTAGGTGCAGGTGGAGACCTGAGAAAATGAGCTCTGCAGTACTGGGAACCTGTGAAGTCACACCCATGAGGTTCTGGACAGAGTCAGCTGGGTTCAGCCAGGTGTATTAATGCAGCCTCGGTGCGCCCAGGGAGGCAGTGACAATAGTTGGTGTGGGATGTGTGAGGAGGAAGTGGTGGAGGTTCTGGGGCAGGAGACATGGAGGTAAGGAGACAGCAGCTGCCCTGGGGCAAAGGTAGTGATGGGAGAAGTAGGACTTGACTGGTGAGGCAATGAACATGGCCAGCTTTCCAAAGCAAGGTTCAAACAGAGAAGATGAAGCACTACCAATGCAACAGCCTCTGCCATCTTTGCTCCCAGTAGAGGAATGTTATACCCTATCTGCCACCTTGTCTGCCCCACAGTGCATTGCACAGACATAGAAATTAGGAAATACTTGGTGATTATTTTCATAAAGGCAGTGGTTGTTCCCTGGGCACTCAGGAAATCCACCTGGTTCGTGTCCTTGCCATGATGTGCAGCCTGCAGTTTTACAATTTCTGCAATAAGAGCATAAGCCCTTTGCAAACATCTTCTTCACAGCCAATTAATGAAATAACTGTCATAGAGGACAAACTGTGTTCATAAGTGGAACTGAAATTTAACTGGGCTTCAAGCAGAAATTAACCTTCACCTCTTGGTGGTAACCTTAAAAAATACCTCTCAACTTTAGTCTTAGGAAAGTGAAACGTGATAATTCTTTCCATGGGTTTTTTGGGGTTTTTTTTTAACTGGATGCTCAAAACATTTTAAAATCTTTGATTGAGTTGCAGTGGTTGCCTGACATACACAAAATTAAACAATTCCATCTGCTGAGATGAGTAGTATTCTGAGGAGTAGTATAGATTGTGAGCTCAGTGATTATAGTTTACTTACAAAGAGAGAAACCAGCAGAACTGCCATAAGTAGTCATGTAATTGCAAGCATTTAACATATAATAAATAAATATTTTCTTCTCTGGTGAATACCTCCCCACAGGTCTAATGGATATGTTGGTGTTTTCTACAACTGAAATGAACAAAAGATTTGTGAGGAAACAACTGTGACCTAATTAATAGCTGTGTGTGTTTGTTAGCTGTCCAAAGGGATTTCTGTGGGTTTTGGTTCATTAACTACCATTAACATGTTAGGCACAGAATGATCTCTCCACAAAGATGTTTTCTTAGTTTTACCTTTAATGTCATGAAGTTGCAATGAAAACTAAATGTTTTATTTAGTTTTTTTGCCAAAAATTGTTGGAGCAAAGCATAAAAATCGCCCTTTACCCCAGACTACTCAGGATAATTGCCAACTACATAGCTACTCTATTGCATTCTAAGTGTCTGTGCATTATTCTTGCCCTTATGTTTTTTCAGTTTAGTCACTATTAAGATTTCTAGTTTCCTAATTGTTTAATAGTCTTTAATGCTTTTGGCCTCTTTAGAGTATTAAGAAAGAGATTTGCAAGAAGATGTGTCTTTGAGTCTGCAGTCAGTAGTAACTTTTAAATACTTTCCATATTTTTGTACTGCTCCATTTTATCTTACAGATTTCTGTAAACTAGGGGAGAAAGGAGGGTGAGAAGCCTGATTAAAAAAAAGGAGGAAACTGACCTGTAACTTTGTAACAATCCTGTTTTGTTGACATCCTTACTCAGTTATTGATTCTGTTTAGGGGCAAATCAGAATTCTCATCTAATATTTAGAATTATCAGAGTTATAGCAGGTGTTCTTCTGTTACACTTTGATTATTTGGTTTACTCGGGCACGTAACTTCTAGTGGGAAAAAAACAGAATTTTGGAAGAAAACATGTTAAAAATGCCAAGAATAAGAATATTCCTCTAGAAGACTAACTATTAATTAAAAAGGGCTATTAATAAAATCAGCATTCATGGAAAATTAATTATTTACTTCAGTATCACAAAAATCGAAAAGACTTAGCTAAAGAAAGCTTTTAGTGTGTTTTATAATTTGGTTAGTCAATGATATGTTTTAGTAATTCACAGATTTAGCTTGATGCAGATTTTTTCAAATGTCAGAAATGCACAGATGAAGTGCATTGTTATTCATTTACCTGGTATTATTAAAATTCCTGGTTTGGTTTGTCCTTTAATTGAGACCTCTAGGTGCAATAATGCCTTATTTATAAGCCATCCCAAATCTCTGTTGTTTGCTATCATGAAAAGTTTTTTAGAAAATGAAGGAAGAAGAACAAAGATAGAACCTGGCAGTCAAAATATTAACAATTGTCTTTTGACAAATAATAAGTTATTTTTCAAGCAAATATTGGGCAAACTTGTTTAGCTCTCCTAAATCAGTCACGAATGTTCAAGCCCATTCCTGAACAATTGGGCATCACCTAGGGCTTTCCTCCCTTCCAATTGAGTCAGATTGAAAGGAATCTCCTGTTCAAAGCAGGGTCAGCACTAATTTCACATCAGGTTGCTCAGGACCTTTTTCACTTGAGTCTCGGAAACTGAGAGAAATGAAGATTCCACAGTGTCTGGGCTACCTGCTCCAATGCTTAATTATCTGCTGTTAAATCTTTTTTCTCCTTATATCCAGTGAAAGCCTTTTTTCCTTTTATGGCAATGGTTTCTTGTTTTCCCACTGTGTATCTCACTAAAGAGCCTTCTGTCTTCTCAGCACCTTCTTTGTAGACGTGGGAAGGTTGCTGTTAAGTCCCCTGAAGCCATCAGTTCTCCAGGGTGAACATTCGCTGCTCCATCAGCCTCTCCTTGTAGGTGCTCCAGTTCACTGACCACCCTGGTAACCCCATTTCAAGCTTGCTCAAATTTGCCTTGCTTTTTCTTGTACTGGGGGGTCAAAACTGGTCATCGTGTCTTGAGTGTGTTGGCTGCAGTCTCCAGCTTGGCGTTGTCTGTGAGTTTTTGATTTAATTCTCTTTAATTACTGGTTAAAGCAGAACTTTCCAAAAAGACACTGTTCGCCTTTAGGGTTAATCCAAACATTAAAAAAAAAATTAGAAGAGAAAATAATTTTGAGAAAGTCATGAGAAAATGTCAAGTTGGATGAGTATGGAAATAGGAACTGAACGTGAACTGTTGCATGTCTGCTCACACCCGTCGTAATAACCGGTTCTATTTTAGAAGAGAAGAAAAGCCTACTCAAGGAGGGAAAAAAGGAAGAGCAGAATATATTTTATACAACTGTAGACAAATTTGGCCTCAGGAGTTGTTTTAATTCTCGTTTGTTCCATTCCCAAAACCATACCTCTGCTTTCATAATCCAGGTCACGCCTTAAGAGTATTTCCATTATATCTGTCTTAGTGATAAACACATTTTATCAGAACTTCAAACGCTTAAAATCATTGAGGGAAGAGCTGTATTGTGTAACGTGATACTCTCTAACCCAGTCGCCTCAATGAGTAATACTACATTGCACTTGCATAGGACCTTTCATCTGGAAATTGTAACGCTCTTTATAAACATTAATTAATTAAACTTCAAACACCTGGGTGAGATAGGGAAGTATCCATACAATCTTTGGAACCAAAGTTGGAAAGACTTGTTAAGTCAGCCCATCAAATAATACTACCATAAAATTATAATCCAGCGGTTTTCAAGCTCCTTTTTTTTTCTTCCCTCTGTGCTGCTCCAGCATCTAATAGGACGCTTGCTCATTCCTCTTCCTTCATTACTTTGAGAAGCCAAGTTGTAACTCTTCCCATCAGGCACTAGCAGTACCCGTTGTAGCTCTTTGGCACAGATTGGCACTCTGCTGCCTGGCAGAAGGGGAGGAGGGTAGGATGAAAGTTGCAGTTACCTCCTCTGTCATGGCAAATCCTGGCAGAAGCCCAGCTCAGGCTTGCTTCACGAGTCCCTCATTCCGTGTAGTTTCCCCACCACCTCAACACCTGCTTCCCTGTCCTGTCCTCACCACAGAGGGCGAAGGCCTTTTATGTAGACTACATCTGCAGCTTGTGGCAGCCAATGGGCGCCACTCCCAAGACTTCCAGGGGAATCTTATAAAATCCCTGTCACCCATTCCTCCCCATCCTCTCTGTTTCCTTCTCCAGGTTGAAAAACGCTTTTTAGAAGCTCTTTTTACAGAAGGGAAAACAGAAGCATACAGAAATTGAGGCTCACCCAGGGACATAGTGGTTCAGTAGCAAATACAGTATATCTGGCAGGAACCTGATGGAGTTATTTGCTGTATATAGTATGCCATGGCCTCTCCAGAGGAAAGCCACAGAGTCAAAACTTGTTCATTTTTCAGTGACAAGGGTGTTTCTCCAGAGAGTTTTCATATCAGTGCAATACTTCTTTGAAATGGAAACTCTTTATGCAAGCAGAACTTGATCTAGTAATTAAAAACTGTCATTCAAATAGGAAGTTTTTGATGAGAGAATCATGGGAAGAGGTTTGATTTATTTATGGGAAAACCTGTTGTGGTTACATTCTGAAATGACTAATATTCAGGGTAACAATACAATGCACTTCACAGCCAGACCTGAGTTGTTTTTTTTGGTCAATAGAAAATGACTTCCCACGTCTTTCCGATAAGCCTTGCTTCTTCCCACGTCTTTCCGGTACGCCTCCCTCATTCGGTTATTTTCATTTTTCTGATGTTGTGTTTGCCGTGGTGGAACATCTGGGCCTCATAAATCAGGAACTGTGTTTTCTGCACTGTAGATGTCTAACTTCAGCAGAGCAATCAGTCCACCAAGAGTAAGTGTAAACATCTTGGAATCAAAGAGAGAGAGGGATCTGGGCAGTGTGGTGTGTGGTGAAAAGGCCATCACCTGCAGCTAGATAGAAAATGCTACACAGCAGACAAGGTCCGAGTGCTTGTCTCTCTCTGCAATTCTGATATCTCACCCAGTATTGCACATTGATATCCTTCATCTGTCCAGATGGACATGAGACAGTGGTGATGGACATCTAAGTGAACATGATGCTGATGGCCATACTGCCCTTCCTTCCCATGGGGATGACAGTGTTCTTCCAGAAACTGCAGAGATCTGTGCTCTATCTGAAGGGGTGTGAATGCAATGCTCACCATTCCCAGAAAAATGTCATGTCCTCTGTGTACCCAGAGCAGTCAGGTTAAGCCCTTCCTTTTGAAGAATTGCATTGCCAGATGTGCAAGAGTCATCAGAGGATAACATAAGGGAGTCTGAATCTGCAGCCCAGTGGGAGGTAGAGCTCTTGTAGCCATGGGGAAGCCCCATCTGTCCTATGGATACCTTCATGAGAGCCTTCACTGCAGTGGCCCAGCTTCAGATGGAAGTGTAGAGAATGCAGGAAAGTAGTGGTGGTACACTTAAATTAGTAATATTGAGTTGAAGTCAGAAAAGCTGTGGTCTGTTTACTCTTCTTTAGGTGACTTTCTTTTCCACTTATTTAAATATCACAAATGTGTTTTACAGCAAATCTTGGCATTCTGTTTAGGGGTTTAAGTCTCAAGACACAGAACATGCAGTCCTGGGTTTAGAACATTTCTTTTGTGAAAGCTGTGTCTCCCCATTGGTCTTCACTCTCTGGTCTTCAGTGTGTCCATATCAAAGTGTTTCCTTGGTGGAGAGCTGCCCACTGTCAGACACTGGCCCTCAAGTGCTCAGGATATCTAAGAGAGGTCAATTGATGAGGCCATAAATATTCGTGGATCCTGGGGTGATAGAATATGAAAATTCATGATAGAAAGAATTAATTATGACTTCCTTCAAAATTCTCTAAAGCAGGACAACTGAGTGGGTGTAAAATGGGTAATTTTTTTTTCATTCTGTAACAGAAAACTGGAAGAGGATTTGACCTTTTATTAGCCCAGTATCTGGAGTGTGGTGAAATATTATTGGATATTATGCTTGTGCTATTGAAGTCTGTTCTGTTAAAGAATGTAAAAGGAGCTTAATGGATTATAGTAGCTAGAATGGATGCCGAATTTTTGCAACTAAGCATCTAATTCTTCATAAAAACCTTAAAGTACCTTGTGGATCTGAATCCAGTAATCCACAGTAAAATTGCTACACTCCTACTGGTGCACCTGCTGTCAATATTCAAAAGGAACAAACACTAATAACACTCCTTTTTTTTGACTCAGCCTCTGTCTTGAAAATGTGGGCTAAGGAATATTAGAACTAAATTCATTCTTGTCTTTATTCAACCTGAGAAAGATTCCCACTGAGTTCTGAGACCAAAGTCTCTTAAGTAAGGAAATGTGGAGACAAGAATATGAAAGGTACTCATAGAAGGGGACCTGCATGGAGAGCAGAGGGCCTGGAAAACATTTGGTTTCTCCTTTCTACTGTTACCTCAAGACTTCCAGAGTTTCTGTAAGAGCTGAGCATTTAGTGAATGGTTTTTCAGAAATAGTCAGTTTTGTTTTGATTCTGAACAAAGGCAGTTTACACCGTTCCCAGATCTTCTGAAACTGGGTTGATGTTTACCAAACCAGAAGACAAAACAGATCCTTCCATTTTTTTTCTTGGAAATTATTGAATTCCACAAATGTCAGCAGTGAAGACATTGCTTTCAAAGCTGAGTAATATCTTCATCTTTACCATGAAGAGAAGATTCTATATTGGTGTTTAAGCCAGGTTTTGCATAAGATACTCAGCTATGTGTCATGAGCAAGTCTTGTCAGCTGAAACAGTGTCTATGACATTTGTAAATGTCACACCTGGCCTATCTGCCTCTAAAATCAAGTCAAAATCTCAAAGACCTTGGAAATACACTTGAGTTCTTGGTTCTCTTTGCCAGTTTTAAGCCACACTTCTCTAAAACATTGACATCTTTGGTTCTTAAAAGCTGCTCCCATTTCAAGAGGGCTGCCTAACAAGATTCTTCTTTTGCCTAAATAAAACAACTAATTATTGAGGCAGTACTTCAGCTGGAAGCATTCAAATGAAGAATTTGAATTTCTGCAGGAAGTGAAGCCAATGTTTGATGAACCTTGATCTCTCATTCTGTCAGGCATTTGTGTGTGAATGTGTTTCCATCAGTGTAAGAACAGGATGGTCATATCATGTTTCTTTAAAGACAGTGGTGTGGAATCTAGACTGTACTAGAAATACTATCACATCTTTCGAGAGAATGATTTTTGCTTGCTCAGAAATACTGTTTTACTGTTTCAAAGCAAATTAGCACAGGTCATGCTGGTGGCTGATGCCCTGAGCAGAGAGTTTCTGATAAGGTGAAACTGTGCATGGTAGCTGAGCCACAAGTTCATTGTCATCAGAAACCGATAAAACCAGGAGACATGCTCACTCATCTGCAACAATATTCCTTAACCACTTGAAAAGTATAATATCCTTGTAACTTATCTTCCTTTCTAAGACCCTCAAAAGCCTTATTAAAGAGGGGGATTTTTTAAACTGAAGTGTGTCTCATATCACTTCAGGGCCACATTTGAGCCGTTCTGCAATCCCGGTTGGGAAATGTGGCTTTACAGTGATGGAAGCAGTCATTACTGATTGACCAAGGGAGAGTTCTTGTCAGCACCTACCTGTTTTTGTGAGCTGTTGGTATGCACTGGCACAAGGGCCCCTCATACCCTCTGAAGCAAGGCTTGGACTTACACTGGTATATCAGATGTTTGGAGGTGAGGAAACTGCAGTACAAGAAACATTTGCAGTGTGTGGTTAACAGGCTTCTTCAACGAAACACAGAAGGAGTTCGTATCGAGTGATTATCAGTAGAATAAGTCTCATTCCTACATATGTCATTGGTATTTTTTCCCCATGACATTCCACCCAGCTTACAGTGGCATGCCATCAGCTGGAAGAAAAGGCAGATTTTTTTAATCTCTGCAGAAAGCCTAAAGAAAACCTGCGTGAAACAATTTACCAGGCAGTGCTGCATGCTCAATTTCCCCCAAGTTACAGCTGAAGAATAATTTCAGTTCAAAGAAATCCACTATTTCTGGTTACAGGACAAGAAGTCTATTAAGTTACTTTTTCTGTGAAGCAGGGGATGAGGTGGGTACATGTCCAATCCCAATGACCAGTGGTGAGTCTGGCATTGTTACAGCAAAGTTAAACTTTGCTGAGGTGAGTTATTTGGAAAATCTGAAAATAATAATTCAGATTATAATAAGGTAAATTCCCAGGTCTGCTCTTCTCTGTTCATATACATGGTACATGAAATATACATTATTTAACACCAAAATTGTCAGGAGTTGCTGGTAGAATAATTTTTATAGGAACCCTAAAGAATCGTGGGGAATGCTTTGAATAAACCTGAAGGCTTAAGAAAAATTTTTTAAAAACCAAACAAAAAATAACCAACCGAAGCTCCACCAGCAAAAATAAAAAAAAAGAGAGGAAACTTTTAAAAGAAAGGAAAAGAAAAAAACCCTCCAAAATGGTTTCTGAGTTATATTTGCAGCCGTCTCAATGTGTTTCGATGTTCACAAACATGTTTAGATAGGTTGATATTTATAAATGATTCTTCAGAGAAGTATGTGCGTGTTTCTGATCTGTTTTGACAAACCATGATGAGACAGAAGAGGCAGAACATGCTTGCATCTGAACTTAATGCCAACTGGAGTACAGGCTGTTGACTCTTTCCCACAAAGCTATGTATTGTCTTGGGTGAATATATTTCTTATATAATGATGTAATCAGAAGCATCTCCTGAATATTCTCTTCTTTCCAGGGCTTTATTGAAGATCATCTTGATGTATGCTCTCTGAGGAAAACATTGTTCAAAGTTGTACTCCTAGCAGAGTTTTGAACTTTAATAATGATTTTGTTGTTTGGTGATGTCTTCTCCAAGTCTAAATTAAATCAGATGTATTCCCAAGGAGATAATTTCCTTGAATTATTTTCCTTTTGAATAGGAAATAAAAACATTTATGATCAGCTCTTAAATGTCCAATTTCCCCTCTGGCTTAATGGTGAATATGAACGTGAATAGGAATACTAGTCATTCCTCAATAATAATTGAAATAAATTCCCATGCCCCCTCCTCTGTTGCTGGACACTTCCAACCTTGGATTGTTTTTTTTTCTCAGAATGTTTTATAACTATTGTTCTCTTGCTTTCTCTGCTTTTGTTGCTGAAAGTTAGAAAACACAGGATTTAGAACTTTGTTTTTTGTGTCTATGGATAGCTGTAAGTACATGGTGTTTGTTACAGTGTTTGAAAAGACCCTTGTTCTTTCTGTCTCTGTGGCAAATGACATTTCTTTTACATATATTAATCCACAAAGAAGATTTTAAAATTCATTTACAAAATGAGTGTTGGCTTCTCCAAAGTCCTGTGCAACAGAACAATACGGATTATTTGAGGAATCATCAAGGGGAAAAGGTGTTCTCCTGGTTCTGCTGCCCAGGTTTCTGCTGGAAACTCAACTGTCTTGATGTAGAATCCTCATTATTTATTTCATTTCTCTCTTTTCATGGTGAAATGGATTTCCTGACTCCTTTTTCACCATGTTATGTTTTACTTTTTGTCTTCCTTCCCCTGCTTTTTTGTCTTGGTTGATACATTAAATTATGAAGCTATGGGGTGGAAATACTGCAAAGCTTGGGGGTTTAGGGAGGGACCTAGGCAAAGTGGGGATAGATACTCTGGTAGGTTACAGCTGAGGCAAGATGCAGTGCTCAAATCTTACCCAAATTTAGTTCAGCAACATTTTTGTGGCATAGGCAAATACTCCTGTGCTAGTTAGAGTTAACATAAACACATTTAAATGGCTAATAATCTTCTCATGTTTGATATTGCAGGTCAAGATCAAATACTTCTTTTCTGTTTCTCTGTCCTTCCCTGTCATATTTTAATCATCCCCTCTCTGTGTTATTTTTTGCCCCAAATATCAAACAAAGTGCTGTTCAGAACTATGTTGTCTTCTACCAATATAGTTCTTAAACCGTCTGGAAAGATCACAACTCAGATGAGCAGTCACTGCCCCAGACTATTCAACCAGGATGAAACATTAGGTGGAATAGAATTAGATGGTGTACGAGGATTTTCCTCAAGAATAATACATCATTTGAGCCCTGTTTGAACTCAAAGTGTGTCTGTATTGCTGCTTGAGTAATGCTAGTTTGGATAGCTATAAGTGAAGATGTTTTCACCATACTCGGGGAGGGGAGCAAATTCCATTGAACAGCAATTTTCCTGCATGTTTTCTTTTGTATGATTGCCAACAGCCAATTTTGTAAATTTTGTACTCCTTCATATGAGAAAATCCTGTTGTAGTCATAAAGGTGGTACTACAAAGGCAAGAACAGTGCAGGCAAGGTAAAGAAGCTGCCAATGCAAGAGGGAGAATCTGGCCCTGGTTTACATATGACCACTTTGGGTTTATATAACTCCTTTGTGTTTGTTTTTATTTCACTCTGGGCTGTCTAAGTATTTCCCAGGCAGTTAGCTCCCACAGAATGATTGAGTTTTCATTTTGTGTATTTTACGAAGAGTCAGAGCGAGGAGCTGAAAAGTTGAGTGATTTGCACAAAACCCCTCTCTCTCAATATCTGCACTGAAGTCTGTGATGAAATTCGAGTCTGATTCAGAGTCAAGTGCTCCTGTGTGTGTCCTCCACAATCTCCCTGCCGATCTGATTTCGCCAGCTACAAGCTTCTCTGGCTCTTCTGTATCAAGTTCCACTGGTACAACTGCCTTGGAATGCATCTGGGTTCGATTCCCTTGTATTGTGCAGTGATAAGCGTTGCAAGTTGATCGGAAAATATGTGGCTGGTAAACACCAGATTCCACCTTTCCTGAATGATTAGCTGGCTTTTTGAAGTCCTAATGATTTTAATTTGGCTTGGAGTCAGTGAGTAAGAGTATGCAAAGCCTTAGCCAAAGTACCTATTTATTTATGTAAATCTTATCAGCACTCATTTCTTCAAAGAAGGGTACCTATCTCTTTGTCTAAGCGCTTTTTAATAAATAAATAAATATATAAATGTATAACTACCAAGTAAACCAGCTAAATTTTCTCCATTGTCTCATAGATGACAGCAGTTAGTAAAAAGTGGTTTTCCTTGGTGAACAGGGTTTATAGTGTTCCTGACTTGTAGGAATGATACTGTCTGTTCAGTTTCATTATTCGTTTTTCATTTCAGATTTTTTTAAAAACTAACACAGCTCGTTTTTCCTATATGAATAGGTCAATGATTTGTTTAAAATGTGGATGGAGTTTCTCCAGACAGAAATTGCTCATTCTATTCATTCATCTTCTGGACTTGACTATTTAAAAACTTGCCAAGGAAGAATAATTTTTTCCCTTTCCCCAGGTTCTCTGGAGGGAAAAGATTGTCTGTGTTTGTGGTTGTTTCAGATATTTGCAAAATGAATGACAAAATTGCAATACTGCAGTAATATATATTTTTTTAAACCCTCTACTTGTCTATTGCAGTTCTTTACTAGTAAGAGACACATTTAATGAAGATTCTTTTTGTTTCCTTTCTTTAAGAGTGCTTGCATAATCTAGTGCTATGCTGAAAAAAGCTGTACTTAAAGGCAACAGAGATGTTCTATGCTGAGGCACCCTGATTTAAATGTTGAATTGGATACAATAATTCATTGCATTTTTAAGGAAGCTGTCCTTAACTGTGGCATACAGTGGCTTAAAAAAAGATTGTGATAAAAATTATATCTATAATTAATCATTAATTATTCAGCATAAATGGGATAGGACTAGGTACGCTGAAAAGTCAGCGTGTGTGCAAATATACTCCTGCAAGTGAAATACTGCATCTATTAAATTACTTTGTGTTGTGCTATGCAATATTACTAATATTTAAGATTTTTCTATGAGCACTTTCTTGAGCTGCAATTCGAAATGATGCTGAAAATCACTTGCAAAGGAAATTCATAATATAGGCTGGGTTCTCTTCAGAGCTTTTGAAAATAGCAAATATCTTCTTGTAGATTTCTGTGCATACAGTTCATAAAATTAGATGTAATTATGCTGCTGTTTGTTGTCTGAGTTATTTTCCATTCAAATGCCATGTACTTAATTGAACCAGCAGGCAAGGAGTGGGTCCCTTTCCCTGGTGCTGAGTCTCTGGTGTCAAACAAGTCAACAGTGATCTTGGCAGTGAGATATTTTCACACCAGTGCTGGCAAAGGGGTCAGCTCAGCTGTGCCCCTTCCCTGTGGGTTTTGTCACTTACTGGGGTCCTGGCCACTTGGAGATCTGCCAGGCTCTTGGCCGTCAGGATGTTTGGTTTTGTGGAGCTGCACAGGCAAAGGACACGTTTGACGGTTTCCTCACAGGACTGAATTTATCTCCAAGTTTTTGGAGGTTCCTCTTTCAAACAGAAGTTGGCACATTATTTTTGTTTCTTTGGAAGTTGTCCTCACAATACCTTTTATTCATTTCTTTCCTGAAATCAACAGCTCCTTTTTTTTAGATCTTTCTTTTTTTTTCTCACAAGTATGTACACCACAATTATGGCTTGAGTTATGAGTCCTTGAAGTCCTTTTGTTGTGGCAATATCTTTGTCAATAGCACGCCTGTGTATTCAGTTTTTTTGTTTATATAAGAACAAAAATATTTTATGAACTGTTTTCTCACATAAATTCTTCTCCTTTCTTTTAAACTCCATTACTCCTACTCATGGCATAAAGTACTGAACTTGTAGACTAAAACCCAAGTCTTTCTTGAGTCAATACCATTAATTTATAAGCCAGTTAAGTATTTGAGTGCATTGCATTTGTCAATATTGGCTTTTCCCTTCTATTGTGTTTCTCATTCTCTTTAGTTAGGTGTATCTCAACCTCTGATCTAAACTTACCTGCACGTTTTTGTGTCATTTACAGGTTTGTCACTTCTCTGACACCTCCTTTTTCTGATGACTACCATAAGTAGCTGCCACCTATGCCAGAACAATATGGTTCCCACCAGTTCCTACCTAGTTTCTTCAAAGAAAGCTGCATTTTTTAATTCAAAACTCTTGTTTTCTGTCCTGGTTTTTGAAAAGCTTTGTTCTTTGCAGCATGGTTATTTAGTTACACCAGATATCTTTCTGGAAATCCATATAAACCATTTTTCCTTTTGTTTTCATCTGGTGCATTAAAAATTGTATCAGATTTGTGATTGCTAGAACTGTGGAGAACGAATTCTACCTGTGATCTGTGTGTCTTCTTTTGTTTTAATGACTGTTTCAATTAATTTGGCGTCTTATATCAAAATATATATGCTAGTCTAAAATTTCCCTGAATTAATCCTGTAAAGGCTTTTGAAAATGTAAGTTCAATGTTTGCTGCCATGCAGTCCTTAAATGAAGTCACTAGCCTGAGAATAGTTTCTTAGAGGTTCAATCATCTTATTCTTAATATTTTTCTAGATTTTTGACGGTGTATATTCTCTGTGGATTATTGACTTAATGCTTATTTAATTTCTCTGTTGTTCTTTCTTTCTCCTTTCGTCTCCTTTTGGGTACCTGGGTCCGTGGTGGCATCTGATCTTTTCTTTATGTGGAAAGAATAGGGTCAGGTTTAAATATCTTTCTAATACATAGTTGGCAAAAGCTGATGCAAGAAATTGTTTTATCTTTTCAGCAACACCCTCATTTTCTTTAATTACATCTTCACCTCTAATTCAAAAGACCTACTTATTCTCCCTTAACCGTCTTGGTGGTTATTGCGTGGTTTTTACCCACAGCTGTTTACTTCAGAGCCCGTTTTGGACCTCTTTGTTTCCTTCTTACACAATGAATCTTATAATCTGCTTTGTTGGCTGCACAAACATTGTATTTCCATATTCTGCATAACTTCACTTTGGATTCATATAGGTGGAATGGCTGTAGGGCACTCTAAAATTGTACAACAGGTCTGTAAACTGAGAAAGTCCTATACTAGTTTGGAGAGAAAAGAATTCATTTCAGGGTACAAAATTCATCTTAGCACTAAAAATGCATATGATTCCCCCTTACACGTAGTCACCTACATTTGGTTTCTAGTCTCTAACATTTAGTTTTTAATTTTCTCATGTTAATACATTGGTTTCTGCTGATTTAACAGGTTTTAGATGCGGGAAGACTGAAAGAATATGGTGAGCCTTACATTTTGCTGCAAGAACAAGACAGCTTGTTTTACAAAATGGTGCAACAAGTGGGCAAGACTGAAGCAGCTTCTCTGATTGAAACAGCAAAACGGGTAATTTTAGAGGAAAAGAAAATTAAGTTTGTCTCTGCAGTTTGTTTATCTCAAGTTAGCATATTCAGTGTTGCAGTAAGCCTTCCACTAAGGGATCTGTCAGTTTTGCAAGGCAAAGCCATAATTTTCAGTGGGATATACACAGACTTCCAAATGATACATGTATTTATATACCCCAAGTTGAAAGACTGGATTTCTTGCATCCTTTTGTGTGTACACAAAACAGTAAGTGTAAATCACATAGGACATACTCACTTGTGCTGGGCATTGATCTTAACTTGCTGTAAAAAGCACATTAGGGCTGCAGAATCAAACATTTATCTATTACATTTTCTAGAGGATCCATTGATTTTAGTTGGGCCTTAGTACCTGTGACCATGCTGTGGTCCCTGAGAGTTTGATCACATTCCTTCTGTTGTGCATTCCCTTACTTCATTCTTGTACCTGGCTCTGTTCTGCACCAAGGATGAGCAGGGCTCAGCTAAGAAGCAGCTGTTGAATGTTTTGTCGCCTCCTCGTTCCGTGCAAGGTTCTGTGCCTGATTTACTGTGAACTATTCAAATCCCACTAGGAGTACAGAATTATTAATGGGATTGTGGGCATTCCTCTGGCAATCAAAGTGTTTAAGACACATCAATGGATTCGTCTTCATAATATGCCTGTGAGGCGAGGCTGTATCATCTCCACTTCTCAGGTGGAAAGCTGAAGCAGAGATAAGAAGATAAAAAAGAATGACCTGTGATTGAGGATCTCTTTGACTAGCTTTGGTTGCTTTCTTTTTTCTTTTAGTAATTTACCACACAGGACGTCCAGAGCAAGATTTTAATTCTCTCAGTGCCAACGAAGTTCCAGCATTGCTTCAGCTGAGACTGGCAGCTCTCAGTTTGGCAGCAGCTTGCTTGGAACTCACATAACTGTGCTTTCAGCGTGCAAGTAAGGCACTGGTATTAAGCAGGTAGCAACCTAAGAGAGCCTTTTACAGGCAAGAGGCAAAGCTCTTTAGCCTTTATGCTTCCTCAAGATTTTGGATGTGTGGAGCAGAGCTAGAGGAACACAAAGTCTAAACTGTTACCCAGGGAAACAGAAGACCAATACATGGGGAACAACACACAAGGACAGGAAACAAAATGGCAGGTGCTTGACTATTTTCCAGTAAAAAAAAAAAGAAGCATTTCCAGCAAGTTGGAAAAAAATGAAAAGTTGTGCTGTCATGGCAGCGGTGTGCTCATGTCTGGATGTTATTTTACTGGACTTTTTGAAGGGGAAGAGATTTCTGTGTCTGTTCATATTCTCAGATTTTATTTTTTAAAGAGTTTCCAGTATAAAGCACTGTAGCTACAGAGAGCTAAAAGCATACAGTATAAATTCTTGTGTGGTACAAATTACAGAAATGAGGAAACATTTTTGTTTTGAACTAAGCTCTGTTACGAGTTCTGCTGTCCTCTTCCATTGCTGCAGTTTAGCTTTGTTTTTTTTCTTATTAGAAGGGAATGGGTTAGCCATCCTTTCTGTGGTATGTGCATGACAATCTGGAGGTTATATAAATGATATTTAAAAGAGCAGCTTCAAATTCATGTGACCATTGTTTGTCTGTAAAGTGAAGGCCAGCTTCCTAAGGCTTGCTCCTTGGAAAGGCAAGAGGTGAGGCTGTCCAGCTGTCATCTGCAGAAATTTAGCTATGTCATGCTGTCATTCCTTCCTTCCCCGGAGCCCTCCCCAATTGCTCAATTGCATTCAAAGATGATTCAAAATGTATAAAAATAATTGCCTGATGTTACTTGCCCATATAGTCATCTGCAGTTACCACATCAATGTTATGTGATTTTGTACAGGAAGGGAAGAGATCCAGGAACCAGTCTCTGCTGAAATGTGGTTTGATGAAAAAGTTTGCTAACTCCCAGGCTAGAAGGCAGATACAAGCTTTAGCATCTGCCAAGAATGCAAAGCATGGTGCTTATCCTCACTCAGACCAAAAATATGGGAATCAAGAGACTGTATCTCCAGTCAGCAGCTACCCAGAAGCAGAGTTACAGTTCTTTCTGTTTGAGGGACTTGGACAATTCAGGGATTTTGTTATTGCTGTCCCTTGTGCTTCACACATACTTTCAGAGAAGTCGCTTAGTCAGAAGAGCTGATTCCAATGGCTTTTCCTTTTACACTACTGAGTCTGTTGCATGTATTGCTGTTGGTTTCCCACATTCCTACTGTGGTTACTAAGAACTGTTTTTATGAAGAACAGCTTTCTTTCTGTTTTTGGAAAACAGCATGCTGCACATAAAAAGAAATGGTAATACAACATACATACATACTTTTCAAAAAGCATTTCAGTGGGTTGCTAAGTAAAATGGTTTGGAATGTGGCTATGCTTTGGCAATGATTATTTGATTTATTTCAAATTGGACCTGAGTCTTGATTTATTTCAGTTTGGACCTGTACAACACAAACATGTACCAAGGTCTTCTTTCAGTAAGCTGAAACTTTAAATGCATTTTTGGAAAAGTATTGATTCTGCATATATCCTTTAAGTGCAAATTAAGAGGTACTATGCATCTTAAATTAGGAAGACCAACTTGGACGTATTAAGGAAACATAATTTAAAAAAAAATTCTCATGGGCATCTTAGCAAAGCATTGCAAGACTGAGCTATTGCTGGAACCTTAGCTCAGGCTTCCAAATTGATCCAGTTGCTATTGTATGGCTTACTTGGTATTCAGTATCCCCATTTTTTGTGCAAATGTCAAAGAAAACAACACAGGCACAACTAAATTGGAGACTGCTGAGTATGTATTGAACAGCCCGTGAGCCTGATGGCAACTGAGTTATGTTTGACATCGTGAGACTGTTTTTATCTTTGCTCAGTTTACAAGAAGCTGCTAGGAGAAAGTCCTATGGGAAAGAGAGAAATAGTCATCAAGCAGTGAAGAAAAAAAAAAACCAAACTAAAAGTGCTCAGTTATTCAGATAAACAGAAGTTGGTGTGTTCTCCCTGCTCTTGGCAGTGTTGAGAGAGGCTTTTCTGCAGGCTTTGGTGGCATCAGGATAGGGATGGATTTCTGTCAGTCAGGTTTGAGTACTTTAAGGGAAAAATAAGGATTGTTTTATTTTACTTTAAAGCTATGACAGATGTGTAAATATTAAAATACTAGGTGTTATCTCACCTCAGTGATTACTTTTAAAAAGGTTGCAGCTCTGTTGGCAGTGGAAGAAACTTGTATAAAGACTTGGGCATTTAATATCTTGAGGGATTGGGCTCAGGGGAAGAATTGCAATGAGACAGTTGAAAAGCAGCTGCCATTTCATTACATCTCTAGTAATGTGCCAAGGTTTTCTATTAGCTTTCCATTAAAAAAAAATCGCATTCAAAAGCTGCATTAAAAGTATGCCAAAGTTTTAATGTTTTAAACCAGGAACGGGATGGGAATACTGAGGCTGCCGTCTGCAGCCTGTGTGCAGTCAGCAGTCTCATTAACTTCCTTCTGTTGCATCCGATTGTGACTGATTACTGAGGAATGCCTCTTAACAGGACTCCCAATTCTTCTTTGATTCAAATCAGACTTTTATATTCTTTGAAACTTGTAAAAATGCATATACCTTGCATTAGTGAGTGCACAAAAGATGACGGTAGTACTTACAGGAACATTTTTGTAGAATGACTATTTCTTTTTTATCCCATGTGTCTTATGTGTGTATTCATGTATATGAAAAGGACATTATTATCAAACAAACTGAACTTTGTTGACACCACTCTTAAGTATAAATTGCAGAAATGTTTCGTAAGCTGTACTCAAAGCAGTCTGACTATGAGACCTAGCTCATGACACGTGTCAGCTTCAGAAAGATAGTGTTTCTGTTTTTAAAGACTCAAACAAAACTTTTCACATTCTTCTTTGAAAAAAAATTGCATTTGAAGTCCTTTTTCACCCAACACATTTTTAGATAAGAGCACACAAGTCTTGACATTATTTCATTTTGTTATGCGCATCTGTCAAGGAACAGAGATATGATACAGCTGCTAAAAACTGATGATTGTGGAACAGTGAAACTTGACAGCATTTCATTTCCTTTATGTTCTGATTATACATTTATCAGGAAACCTGTATCTCTTCTAGTTGAGGTAGAAATTGGTAGAATTCAGGAACTCAAAGGCTTGGCAAAGAACTGTCCTATTATTTGGTATCATCTTACGTTTTAGAGAAGTTGCTTGGCTGAGTCATTGTTAAAGCTTTTGCTTCCTCTTTCATTATTGTGGTTCACTATCCAGAGATCATATTTCTATAGGCCCTATAACTGCTCTGCAGCACAAATTAAAGGCTGGGATATTTCATACATATACTTCGAAGTTTCAATGGTTGTCAATCACAGTTTGTAAAATATAGGGATTACAACCTGATTTTAACATCCAAATCCATTGTGTTCATTTTATGTGTGAAAATGAGAAACCCTTGTGCAGACGCAAGATTTCACAGCTTCTTTGTCATCCTGTTTTTAATTTATCTCCATGTTTTGAACTAGTAAAATTATTTTACTTATCAGTTTAATGTAAAGCGATAAAACATATCTATTCATCTGAATTAACAAAATTTGAGGGGATCGACAGGTTGTGTGGGATTTTTTTCACATTTTATTTTAATGTAAGTTCGTATAATAATTTTACAAATTTTTTAGTGACCTACATTTCCTGAATGCCACTAACCTGAAGGTCCCATTGGGATTTCTTAAGCATATGTATTTATCTCTACTATATTTATCTCCAGAAATATTGTTTGAAGCTAAATGGACTTTGGTGCGTAATTACTCAGGCAATCTAATATTTTTCCTAGGTATACTTCAGTAAGAATTACCCAGAAGTTGTTCAGAATGGTCAGCTTGCCACAGACTCCTCCTTGGATCCTTCCTCAGGATTATGTATAACTGAAACTGCACTGTGATTCCTCACTGCCTTAACTGTTCTCTGTAGAATGTAAACCTGAGATCATCTAAACTCAACAACGGCGTTTGCAAGTGTCAGCGGGAGAGGAAAGGGAGGGGGGCAACTTTTTGCACTGGACATCCTTCCTATTTAATACTGAGAAGAAAATTTTTACTGTCCCTGTTTCTTTAATTTCAGTGCAATATGTTTTTCTTTCCAACTAATTGTGTTTGTATTGCTAAGGAAATTAGGCAGATTCAATTTTTATTTGAAAGTTATGTGGTAGAGATTTCTCTTATTTAAACAGGTGCAGGACACCTAACAGGTCTAGTGTGCATATTTGGAGCTTAGTAAAATAATTGGAATGTGTCCTTCTTTTCCTTTTAGTTATGTTTTGAGCGCAAGCAAAACCAAATTTTTCTCAGTGTCACTTTAGCATGAAAGCTCTGTCTGAACAGCAGATTTGGTAGTGAGCAACTTACTTGTCTAGAGCAACTGTCTTGCGACCTGTCACAAGTACCTATGCAGGCTGGTAGGAAAAAAACTTGAAGAAGCCAAAAACACTATTTCTTTTTGATAGAAAAGTACTATATACTTTTTTTTAATAGAGTTCAAATAATGCCGTTCAAGATGAATGTAAATATTAGTTTTATTTTGCTAAAATCCAAATGCTGAAAAATCAGTCTCAGTCTTCTGTACTTCAGAAGAAAATTACCACATTTGCACTGAAGAAATATTTAAATAATTTAACATACATTCCTCTTTTTACCCAGGTTATCAAAGAAAAAAAGATATTAAAATAACTTGAGGAAATGTTTGAATGACATGTCATTATACCTAAATACTGTGTAGTACAAAGTTATCTTCAACACAACACATTGAAATGTATACATTATTTGCATTTATTGTGCCTTAATATTTGTGCCTTCAAGCCAAAGCTGTAACTGCAGGGTACACAACAAATTCGTTAGATATATGTTAAAAATATGTAACTTTAGTATGTTTAAAGTTTTGCATCAGGGGTTCTGTTGAACTTCAACTGTTTGAAGTTACCATCCTGCCAGAATAAGTAGGAAAATACAACCTGTAGTTTCGAATGGCTGTTGCTGATAGAGAGGAATGCAGTGAGAGAGGGGTTCAATATTCATAAGTTATGTCCTGATTCAGCAAAGCACTTTAACACAAAGGCACTATTCCCATGTTTGAAAAATAAATCAAGCAAGTGCTCTGTTGCTTCAGATTTTTTCAAATTTAGTGAGCTATTCTTTGAGGTCCAGTAGAAAATATATCTATTCATCTTGCTGTTTAAAGGGCACAGAAGAGATGAAAAGACAACAGATTTCTTCAGGACATGGAAAATATTGTGCTTTTTGAAAATACTGAAGATGCTTGCTATTACCTTTGTAATGCTGAACAAGCGTTATTTACCCAACATTCATCCAGTCGTCTAAAAGTAAGGCAAACATGAATGTTTCTCATTTCAAGCAGTTCTGCCAGAATATGATTTAGTCAGGTACAAAGTTACTGAGAAGTAAATTGAGGCCAAAGCCTGTGCCTCAGCACAACTGCTCACGTTGGACATTTTCCTGCTCGGAGCCAGCCCGATGGTGAGAGGCAGAATCCTTGTTCCCCTGTTGCAGCATCCTCCCTGCATTGGGGCTTGCTGTCTTGGGGATTATCTCTGCAGTGCCACCAGCCAGCTTTCTGAGGGACAGGGGCTTTTGGAGCTTGTGTAACAGACATCAGGCATCTATGCTAGCTGGTAACATCCTCTTACATGGTTAGAAATCATTAGGAGGAAGTTACAAATTGAGATGCTTTTGCCCCTAGCCTTTTTTTGTCAAGTCCTAAAACTTCTGCAGTGTGTAGCACCTTACACTGTAACACAGCTTCACACAGTAGTGTGCAGCAGGAGGCTTGTGCTACTTATGATGATAAAATATCAGCCAGCCAGGGGCAGCTAGCAGCCACCAAGCCACATGGTGCAGATGTGCTCATGTGGGCAGTGTTTATGGCAGATCCTTCTGAGGACACACCAGCCACATCCACATTTTGTATTGCTTGGCCTTTCTCTGAGCTGCTGCAGTCCACTTACACAGTGTCCTAGCACACAGTTACCATCCTGTGTGTTCTGTGGCTGTTTTCTTTTCCATTAAAATTGTCTGAAATAAGGATAGGGAGGGCTGTTCTGCAGCTGAGTGAGAGTAGTGGTTGCATTGCACAGATATGTGAAGATGTAAATTTTAAATCTGTAAAGTCATGTTAGATAATGCTGGGGGACTGGGTATTGTTCAGAAAGTTCACCCTCATGGCCTTGTCCACAGCTGCCTTTTTGGCAAGGATCCATGGATCCATGTCCAAACTCTGCTCAAACTTTGCCATGGAAAGACGTGGTTGGGGTGATGCAAAACACAGCTAGGGTGAGCTGACCAGTAAGGCAGTGCACTTCATTGAGTTGGGAGTTTTAGCTCCTTAGTTTATCTTCTTTTTTTGAGCAGTGTGAATATATTCAGAGGCTGTGTTCTGCAATATGGAATTCTTATTATTTCTAAACAGTTAGTTCTTAGAGAAGATGAAGTATGATGTATAATACAGAGATTTTTAAATACTCCAAGAGAATAATAAGTTCTCCTGGCCATACATACCTCGAGTTTATATTTTTTTTATCAGACCCAAGGAGATCTGCACGCGTAAACCAAGGGTATAATTACAGTTTTAGTTCATTTCAGCTCTGAAATGAGTCTATGGTAAGTTATATTTCAGAGCAGAACTCCAAAACGCTGGCTGCTGCAGACTCAGTGGTATGAGACCCTGACAGATCTAGCTATCAGTCTATAAGCTGGAATTAATTTGATCCTGTAGCTTTTTGAATGTGCACAAAAATGTTAGGTATCTCTGAAAATGCTGATTCTGCTTCTTCACATGTTTTGGCAGGACACTATTTGTTGTAGGTATCAAATATCAATATAAGACAAAACGAAATTTTTTACAAAATCACACTTGAAACCATAAATTGCTGAGTAGAACAACTGATAGCAAGTAATTCATGTCTGTCATTGGCATTATTTCATCTTTTTGGTTTAAAGTAACAAAAATATTTTATTCAGGAAACTGGTTTTGCTGGTATTGTTGATAGCTGTTTTGTTCAGATGTTGATTTAGAGGACTGACCCATTTCATTTCATTTGGTTGAGAAAGGTGCAGTGTACCTGAATGGCAGAACTCAAATCAGGGGAAGAAACAGGCCTTCATGTGGTGAAAGTCTTGGTCTGGTAAATGAATACATTATCTTTCCAATGTGTTTTATGTTCCCTTATAAAGAAAATTTTTTAATGATTTTAGACTTCCATTTTGAAAAATGTTGTGCTTTATTTGGAAATAGCAAAGCAGGTTACTCTAAGTGGCATACCCTACTGGGGATCTTGGAAAAAGAACTCAGTCTCCTGACTTATTCAAGCCTTTAAAATATTTCTTCGCCATGAGGTGCCTTAAAGTATTCCAGAGTCTTATTTCTAATAAATATCATTTTATACAGTAATACTGAAAATCATCAGTTACAGAACTGTAGTTTCTTAGGTGTAGAAATCCAAGAGCAGCCTCTACTTCTGATCTTGAGAATTGTTTTTCACACGTTTGTTTTGGTATGTCTTTGTTCCACCCCTTCTCAATGACCACTGTGAGCCCACAGAGCGCGTTGGCATTTCCAAAGCCACAGTTCACCAGGATAGGCTCTTTCATGTTTTACTTATTTGCTTGTTTTAAGGACAAAAATTCTCTTCAGTGAACTGTACCATTTGCCAGATGGGCATAACCTTCTGTGATACCATTTGTACTGCCCTTTGGAAGAGGGAGGAGTTTCTGACCAGCCTCAGTAATGCTGGTTGCTTAAGTAATGTTGATGGTTTCTTCTAGCCTTCCCAATACATGTGTGAAACAAGATTGCAAAGAGAATCAGAAGAAATGCTGCCTTTTTTTTGTTAGACTGACCCTTTGAAATATCTCATTTGAAAATTTGCCTTTTTTTTTTTTTTGAAGGGGGGGGAAGAAAGGGTTGAAATCACTTCTTTTCTGTGATGGTGATGAGCATAACAGTTTTGCAGAAGATGTGGCTTTCTGTGTATGTTTTACATTGTGTAACAGTGCGCTGCTTTTTCATCATTTTAACTCTGGTTTTGTTTTGGTTTGGTTCTTGCATTTGTTGGAATGATTTGATTTTGGTATTGCTATGGAATGATTTCTTTTGTGGACATTCACGTGACAACTGCGGTCATACAATAAAAGGCATTTCTCAGAAGCCTGTCTTTAGTCTGTTGTCATTGCAAATGTGTGACTGAAGGCAGAAGTTATGGGCTGAGCTAAGTCAGGACATGTCTGACATCTCCAAACACCTCTCAGTGACATCAGTAGCCCCAAGAGCTGAAAATTCATTTGGAGGTACAAAACACAATAATGCATGCCAGCTTGGCTTTACCAGTTTTCTCCAGTCTGAGATGTCTCAGATTACATTACCAAGAGTTTTACTTTAGATGCTAACAAGTATTGCAAATATATTTTTAAAAATTGTGATGGAAGAACCACTAAAGTTGCACCCATACAGATGGGGTATGGTCTCTGCCCGAAGCAACTGGCAAGCTCACTGGGGCTAGACAGTGGAAATATGGAAGGTCAGTGGACAGAAGTGAGGTGAGTTAGCAGCATAGTGCCAAAATCTCAGTCCTGTGCTTCTGTCTGATGAGTTTGTTGCTTAATTTAGCAAGACACTCGAAAACTGCTTTTTTTCTGAAAACCAGGCAGAATTCCTCCCTATGTCTTCCAACTGTCTCAAGTACTTCACTCTGCTATTTTGATGCAGGATTTTTAGTACAAGATGCATTGTGTATTTGCCAATAATCCCCCAGTGCAGCAAGTTGCAGGACCTAGTACAATATGAATTGTCCCATCTCCTTTTCTACCATGGAAAATATGTTAAGAAATTCTCATATACCTACCGAAAGTCTACCTCAAAACCAGCATGAAGTTGCCTCAAAGTGAATTTGGCTTGGGTTCTCACAGCGCAAGTCGCCTGTGGGATGTGCAATATCCACCTGGAGCTATATCCTCCCAGAGCAAGCACTTGCCAAATGGATATGCTCCTGTGTTAATACAGCAGTTCTCTTTTAGAAGGGGAAGAGGGAGATTTGTTCCCTTGCCTGAAAGAGAGCTCCTAGTAAGTAACAAAGCCATAGATGCTTTTTAAGAATCTGCTCACAAAACAGGCATGAATTTCATAAACCCAGTGTTTAAAGCTGGTTCATAGATGTGGAGCAATATTCATGTACAGAAAATCAGGGCCATACTCTGATGTATGAAATCAGGTTTCCACTGTCTGCACCTTGGCACCACTTAACTCCCAAACTGGCCTGGAATCAATAGCTTCATCTGTGTTGAGATACAAAATTCCCTATGGATCTTAGCCACAGATCCAGCTCATGCTGAAAAGTACAATAACCTTGAGGAGAAACTGGAGGTAGTCCCACTGTAACACAGGAGCCAGGGCACATCCTGCTTTTAAGTTGCTGGGCTCAGCACGGACACTGGGATCCTACTTGCTTTCTTCAAAAGCATGAGTTAAAAGCTGCACCAAAGCTCTTGTCCCTCTCCTGCATGGGGTACCCTGTTTTTTAAGAGCATACTTCTGGGTGTTGTAGATTTTCCTTAGGCTGAACTGCTTGGATCTTCCCATCTAGTGCATGACTGAAACATAATATTGAGGATCTTTTTGATGGAGTGTTCATGGGAATGTTTAACGGGGGGTTGTTTACACCAGGACAAAGGAAAAGCCTAGATTCAAGTCCAAGTTCCAGGGAGTATTTATGCATTTTATTTGATTGTCTGTGGAAACACCAGGAGGAGCTGGGGCTGCTACTCCATTCTGTCAGCATAGCTGGGATGTTGTTGGGCAGCAGGATCCATTTGCTTGTGTTCACTCCTGCTCCCTGGCCCCAGTGGGGCGGTGGTGGCCCAGGCTGCAGCTGCCACCACACAGGTCTGACAGGTCTGCTCTTTGCAGTCAGTGCTTCAGCTGTTGGGCAGCTCTACCCAGGCAAATTCACTTCTCCTGCCTCCCCAAGGACGTTGTTGCTATCGTGTGCAGCTCTGCTCCAGATGCGATGCTCTCTGTGCCCAGCTGTTCCTGCTGCAGCTGCTGCTCCTCCATTATACGGGCAGTGAGTCTCACCTATAAGACCTAAGCTGTTCTTAGAACCAATAGAGCTCCTAACAGAAGGGCTCTGGAATAGTAGCTGAAGTTTCTGCATTCACTGTACCCAGAGAAAGTGCTCCCAGTTTATGCAGTTTATATCATTGTGCTGCAGCCAGGGGGATGTATATCATCTGCTCACAGGAACATCTGAATTTGGTGCCTGAAGTATGGCTGGTGGATTGTGGTCATGCTGGTCAGGCACATGAGACTTACCAAGAGCTACAGTGCTTTTTTCCTTTTTTTTCTCTCTCTCTTTATCTCTCTTCCTCTTTTTCAGTTTTTAATATTTGCTATGGGGAATTAAAGGGAGGTGAAACAGTGAAAAATAGTTCCCTTTGTTTAATTCCAGTAAGCTTTGTACCTCACAATTCAAACACAGATAGCAAATAAAGGAAGGAGTTATTTATCCTGTGTATTCTGAAGAAAGTAAATCTTGTTAGTGTTCATGCCAGCTGACCTTCTTCATGGAGCTCTCTGTTTTCCAGGAAAGGACCATAATTATCTTATGGCATTAAACTGAGTTGGGTGGAAAATGCAGCCTCAGATTTATTAGTCAAAAGTTTCACTATCAACAAGAGCTTGTTCTTGAATATTACAGGCCTGGATTTTCTTTTCAATGTAAGTGCCAAGCATGAATAGGAGAAGTGAGCGCTGTTGAACAGTCTCTTGAAAACATTGCCAGGATACCAAAGGAGAGGATTTCTCCCCCTCCCTGCCCAGCTGAGAGGATTTTTCCTCATTCTGTACCAGCAGGACGGCAGCATTGTACCAAGAATATGGACCGCTCTGTGTTTTGGTTGATTTAACATGTATGCACTTTTGCAGAGTAGTGATTTCCTTGAGTGGAGTTATGCAAGTAATTCACCGTGAGTCATTCATGCAGTGAATTAAGTGCCTCTTCCCACAACCAGGTCGTCTCCTGACAATATTTTTTTTTTTCCCCTGGAATTACTCAACAAATCCTTTTGCAATTACTTTTAAGCATTCTGTGTAGGTCACACGTTTTTGTATGTAGTTAATGTTTGTTGATTTTTTCAGTCATATTCATAATGCATCAGAGAAAATACATAGTGTTTTCTCTGTATCGGTTGGTATAAATGTTTGTACCTTCAAATAAAAATTTCATTTTCATCTGGTTTCAGGTGAGCATGTGCCTGTTCATTTCTGTGTGTATCCCTGTCAATAAAACTAGATTTACTTGAATGGTGTGTCATATTATGCATACACATAACTCAGAAGGGAAGGGAATCTGAATTTTTCAAATAGTTTTATGGAAAAGTCCCTGCTGCTTTTTCTAGCAGCAAGTGATAGAGTCCATCACGGGCTTGAGGGAACAGGAAGATGCCTCTGCACATGCCAAATGCATATAGAGAACAGCAAGATGCCTGCAGTCTGCTGGTATGGAGCAGGGCTGGCAGGAGTCTCCCTGCACAGGTTTTACCTGCCTAGGTTCTTTGTGCGTTTCTGTGCACGTAAGAAGTTGCAGCAGACTGTGCAGAACCAGTTCAAGTTGCTGAAAGCAGAAAGTGAAAGGCCAAGTGCTGCTGGTGAGCAAGAGCAGGTGTTTATCCTGTGCCAGGCATGGCCGGAGCCTGTTCCCCGCAGGTGTTGCCCTTAACAAGTGCACTGGCTGACTGTGCCTCTGCCCCATGGGAGCAATTTGGCTTGTTTTGGAGGAGAAGCCCTCCAGAAAGGAGAAATTTTTAGGCAGAACTTCCTGGAGCATGAAGGAAGAAACAGTGAGGTTTCCCTCAGAGGTCTCCATCTCACAGGAAAAATATAGTTCTTTTCTGGTTTTCAGGGTGTGTGCTGGACCCTGCAGAGCTCAGCGAGAAAGGTGTAACAGCCCACAGTATTGAGGAGGACTTCTTAATGCCCTGGTTAAGTGGCTAATGGGGATGCCTTTGCTGCAGCCAAGTGGATTACTTAACAGAGACGTGTAGATCGTCGGGAGGTGACTGGGCTGCCAAAAGGAACGGGCAAAAAACCAGTTGGAGCTGCTGATGCTGTTGTCACAGATTTACCAGAAAATCTGCTTTTCCTTCCAGCTGCTTTTTTTTTTTTTCCCCTAAAGAAGTGATTATCAGTTCAACCTCTTTCCCTGGAACTGATACTGAGGCAAACTTCTATCAGATATTGCTAAGTGTAATGTGCCTTTTCATGACTTCTTGGCTCATGATGGCTGCCAAGCTCACTGGATATTTTGGCCTTGTTACTGATACTGTGGCTACTGCTGTTCATAGCTGTTCAGGACTTCCATTTGCCCATCCTGAGGGAAGTGTAAGAAAGACTGGTCCCTGCTGTTAAATTGTTTGCATAATTCCTTTTTTATTTTATTTTTTTTCTTCTATTTTACAACTGGGAAAGTTGACCTTAGACTGGAAGAAGTATCAGCAATGCTAGAGTTTTAACATGAAATCATCATATCTGAGTGATTCAAGATGAGTGTGTCCCTCTCCTCTCATCCATTGCCATGAAGTTGAGGAAAGTGCTTGATTTCCCACTTTGATTTCTCTGGACGACTCTTAATCCCAAATTTTAGTGAGGAGCTGATTTATTGTCTAGCATCAGGGAGGGGACATTAATTCCATCTGCCACCCAGTGTGCTTGCTTGGAAAGAAAGAAACCTCCTCTGCTGTAGGTAAGATCAAAACCAAAGGGTATAAACTGGTTTGAAATCCATGCGTTCAGGCAGCTTGTCTGGAAAACACGACTCTACTGCTACTTAACCCTGTAGCTGCCTGGAAACCCCTGAAACACCTGACTCTTTACCTTGAAGCTCCCCCAGGTGCCCAGAACCACCCTCCTTGGGGCCTCCAGGGCTGCCAAAACTTGCAGCTTAGTGCCTGCCGGAGCCTCCCTGGCATGGAGAAAACAAGGATTTTATTTGTGCAGGGGCTTGGAGGGCCCTGGCAGCTGCGCCTGGCACCTCCCCACGCAGCGCCGTGGCAGCTCCAGCTCCAAACCACTGCTCCAAAAGATGTGGGAGAACCCTTCGAGCAAGTGGGAGAGGGGCAAAGGGGGCCCTGCCTGCTGCCTCCCAGCGAAGCGCCCTCAGGGGCGAGGATGCAGTGCCCCCTTGCCAAAAGCCTTTCCCGGAGTCATAATGCCAGGGAGAGAGGAGGAATTGGGATGGCGGGACCCGCGGCCGGCGTGTGAAGCTGCCGGGACAGGAGCTGGCGGGCCGTGAGGAGGCAGCCCGGGGCCGCCCCTCCCTGCGGACGGCTCGCAAGGAGGTTTCGGCAGGAGGCACCCGCTCCCGCCTGGCCTTCCCTCGCAGCCCCTCCGCCCTCCCGAGGCTGAAATTCCTGGCTGCAGAGTGTGGCACTTTCAAAGCAGGGTGGAGGAGGCTCCTCCGCCCAAGGTAGCCTCCAGCCTGGTTGTTGGGGCACTCTCATGGGATGTGGGAGATGTGGGTTTGGGCCCCTCGGGCTGAGGCGGGAGAGGAACCCGGGCCTCCCACTTCCTCAGCATATACTTTGAATACCGAGGCATTATATAATAAAAGCTATCACCACCTTTTCTTCTTCCTGCTTTGTTTTTAAAACTGATCTGTGTGGAGTCTTTTGAAAGAAAGGGCGTAGGTACCAATCTCCAGAAGAAGATTCCAGACAATGGATCCCAGGCAGACAGGGTTGCCTCACTCCAGCCTCAAGGGGCTTTTAGTGCAAGGGAGAATTGCAGATACACCCTTGTCCTCCGCTTTTCCTGTTGCTTCAATGTGAGCAGCTGCACACTCCCTTCAAGCATATCCCACTGTATCCTGCCAGCTCTCTGGTGTTCAAGTCTTGAAGCACCCAAATTCCACCATCAGCCACACAGGGATTCTGAGTGTGGCTCATGAGATGCTGGGGTACAGATCATCTAAAAGTCTGTGTCCAAACCTCTCCTGAATTTTACCTTAAATTCTCTACTTAAATCAACTTGTCAAATCCAGATGAAATTATTTGTCTCTCTGAAAAAATACTGGAGATAGAGACTAGATCAAGAGGGACATCCTTATATAATTGCATAAGCAGGTAAAATATTTTTGTTGCTTTGAAAATTTTAGAGGACTTTAGTCTAGAAATTAATGTCCACAAGTAGTCTTAATCATTGCACTCTGAATACCCATTTGAAACAGTCTTGGCAATCAATTCTGATGTAGCTCTTCGACTAGAAAAGCCCAGACAGTCCCAGATGTCTCTTTGATGCAGGATCACATAAAGATCCAAGTTCCCATTGCTCTGATGAAGCAAGATGTCCATTGCCTTAACTGAGGGGGACAAAGTCCCTGTGTCCCAAAATATAAATGTGTTGCACATGGTGCCTATTAATCAATGGGGTTGAGTCTGGAGTAGCATCAACTCTTATAGCTTGTACTCAGTGGTGCAATTAGACAAATTCATGTATCTCTTCATATATCCATATATCTTTCCATGATACTTGAAAAGTGATGGTAGCTGATTGAAGTCTCTGGGGACTGGAAGTAAGGAAACACTGCACTCATTTTTAAAAAGGGTAGGAAGGAACTGCCTGGGAAGTACCAACCTCTCAGCCTCTGTGCCAGGGAAAGTCATGAAGCAGATCCTCCTACCTGTGCTAAGGCACATGGAGGACAGTGAGATGATTTGAGACAGCAACCCCCAGGATAAATACATTCTGGAAGACAAAGAGATAGACAGCAGCTCTGCCAAGGGGGACTTGCAGGTGCTGGTGGATGAGAGGCTGGACACGTCCTGGCAATGTATGCTCACAGCCATGAATGTCGACCATATCCTGGGCTGTATCCAAAGGAGCCTGGACAGCAGGGTGAGGGAGGAGATTCTCTCCTTCTACTCCTCTTTGGGGACACCCCACCTGGAGTACTGTGTCCAGCTCTGGAGCCTCCAATATAAGAAAGTCATGGATCTGCTGAAGTCAGTCCAGAGAAAGGCCATGAAGATGATCAGTGGTCTGGAGCACTTCTTCTATTAAGAAGCTGGGGTTATTCGACCTGGAGAAGAGAAGGCCCCAGGGAGAACTTGCTGTGATCTTTTGGTATTTCAGTGACATTTATAAGAAAGATGGGGACAAACATTTTGGTAGGGTCTATTGCCATAGGACAAGATGTAATGGTTTTAAACTGAAACAGGGTAGATTTACACTAGACAGAAGGAAGAAATTTTTTACAATGAGAGTGGCGAAGCACTGGAAGAGGTTACCCAGAGAGGACAGTGGTGGATACCCCATCCTTGGAAATATTCAGGTTGGATGGGGCTCAGAGTAACCTGATCTGGTTGAAGATGTCCCTACTTCTTGCAGGGATGTTGAACTAGATGGGCTTTAATGGTCACTTACAACTCAAATTGTTCTATGATTGTGCGTAACCTGGTATGAAGCATTCTGTCTATGGAACTATTATTTCCCCTCTTGGCAGAAATCTCACACCAGGGGGACGAAGGCCAGCTCCTCAGTGGGTCTTCAAGAAGGATGAAAATCTTTGGTTGTTTGTAGTAGATATAACAAGTCAAAGAAGATCAGCACCTAAAATGAAGAAAGGATGTCACTGTCCTTTACACACTTTTATCAAGAGAATTCCCCAAAGGATGGCAAAGGTTCTCTGCAGACTCTTCATTCACATCTTCATAAATTGCCAATGCAGCAACAATTGCAAGGGACACCAGCTCTGGTAGAGGGGATTGAGGCTTTGTCCACTCCTTGAGACAGTCAAGAAAGCTGAAAGGCATGAAATAGAAACCTTCCCCAGGATGTCCTGAAAGTTTAAGTGTACATTTGAGGAAGTCCAGCCACAGGAAAAATGGCTGGTTACCCTGGGCCTGGACTGACTGGCCAGATTTGATGCTTCATGGACCCTCAGGTAGTTTTTGCCAGGTGCTGTGATGATGTGCTGCTCTGATACCATCAGGAGATGCTTATGGCAGAGAAATAAAAGAAAGAAGGTACTATAGAGGATCATTTCAATACCTGACACTCTTACACTTGGCTAATTGTATTTGTTCATTAAGATAAGGATCAGCATTCAGCTTCTTCTACATTTAGGTCAGCCTTCCAGTACATTTGCACTTGCAAGAGAGAGCTGCTTTAATGAGGGGTAATGAAACTTGCTTCACATTGCATCATAACTTCTGTGTTAATGTTGTATTTACACATGATAAAATGCAAATAGTATTGACCGTCAATGCACAATCAAGCTTAATCCTCTAAGCCCACACACACACACACACACACACACACACACACACATATGCAAAAACTAATATCCCTAACAGTAAACAAAATATACATCTGTGTCTCTCTCTGGCCTCCTGAGAACACTCGTTTTCCCTAAACTACAAGGTGCACCAGCTCTACCCAAACAAACAGACTGCCACTGGCTCCTGTAGGTACCCTTATTCCCTGTTTGCACTTCACAAAACCATGACAATGCAGCGAGACCTGACTGTAAACAACCCTGCCCTCAACAGACCCACACTGTGCATTACAGGCATTCAAAGGGCATTTCTAATACATAACCTTAGGTGACTCTCCCAATGGGTTTTGGGTGTCCAAGGCCTGCTTGTCCATCTTCTGTAGGCACTCTGAATTTTTAAATAGGCATCTTAGCTAAATTGTGGGTGGTAGAGATGCTCAAACTCTTTTTCCTTTCGGATTTGTGCTGGTAGAAGGGTACCAGGATACTCTTTTACATCTGGGTTTTGTAGTTGAAAGATAGCACAAAAGGTAAGGTATTAAGCTGAAGTGGGATCAGTTAGTGACTAGGCATCTTCAGTGAATAAGTGGGCCCACATGAACTTCAAGAAATCAAGATTAAGCACAGAGTGAAAGTTAAATGTATTTGATTATAAATCTGTCGTGGGAAGTTCATCTCACAATGTCAGAATCACTAAACCGCTTTCAGGTATCTTAATATCACATAGATGTTTGAATTTCAGAGGGAAAAAACTTCTTCAGGTTGCAGTACTGCTTGAAAGTGCTACCTCTGAACTGTATTATTCTATGGGCATTCTGTATCTCTGTTTCCCTGAGAGCTGCCAAATTTTTTTGATCAACTTTTCTTACTCTTTGAATGTAAAACCTCACATTAGTTCAGGACTGGTGAAGAATTTTCTTCAGAATTTTCTACCTTATGAAACACAGCATTGCAGCAACTGTTTGCTGTTTCTGTTTCTCAGTGCTATCGGCAAAGTGCTGCCTTGGGTTTTAATGATTCAGAAAAATGCAACAGACAGCAGTTGTCTGGAGAAACCATAGATTTGTGTAGGACATGATCCTTGGGGAGGCATCCCACTAGTAAGGACACTCTGAGGAGCAGCTGAACAAGCTCAGGGCCTTTGAAAGGCACTCTTCTCCTTTGATTGCACAGGCTCTTACTTCAAGAAGGCTGCTTCATGAAGCGAGTAAAATTTAGCTTCACGATGCCTACTGGCCAAGTCTCGCCATGACCAAATACCGAGTTAATGAGGTTTGCTTTCCAGAGAAGGGAAGTGTCCCAGCCTCTGTCACCAGCTGAGCCTGGCGTTCACAGAGCTGGGCAGAGTGCTCAGTGTTGAGTACAGATGTGCCCTTTAGATGCTTCTTGGCCCATTCAAAGCTTTGTACTATATTTCTGTGCCTACCTGAAATCACACTGTATTCCCTCAGCAGCCTTAAAGTCAAAACTTTTTTTTATTTACTACTGGTGAAGCAGATGTTATACAGCATTTACTGTGCTTTCTGTGCCTGAGCAGCTGGAAAGACAAGCGTGTGCCAGAAGTGTGTGTTAGAAAACACAGCCAGTACATCCAAGCTACAAAAGAGTGCAGGGGCAGGGACAGCATCTCCTCCAAGCAGACCAGGCAGCCCATGAACCGTGTCAGAGGACCTTGAGACACAAGCTCCTCAGAGCAGCTGAATGCAGACTCCTCTCAACCGGACGTGCACTCAGTTTGAGGGTTATGTATGTTAGATCCTTGGTTTGATACCTTCACTTACGCAAAGCCTTGGCTCTCTCAGTTCCAGCATAGTCAAACTTGGGTGAATCAGCCTCCCTCAAACCATGCTGCCTGATTCACATGATAGGAATCCAGCCTCTCCTTGCTGCAGTGTAATCAGTGGAAGCTCCAGCAGTGGAGCTGCATTTAGTTTCAGCTCCGTGAGCATTTTTGTACACAAACCTCAGGGAAGTTTTTGAACCCTGGCAGTTGTGAGTGTGCCCTGGATTGTTCCAGCTGACTGGATTTGTAAAAGTAAGGCTGTGTGCACGGAGGGTGAGCTTGTGCTCCTAAGGAACAGAAGTAGAAGTCTTGTCTATACCTGTAAGTTAGAGGGTGTGAGCTCTGTGCTGCAACCAGCCACATGTTTTGGTGTGTGTTCCCCAGCCCATGAGGGCTAACATCCTCCTAGGTACTGCAGGGTGTGGCACACATCAGACTGATCTTCAGGGACCACAGGGATGAAGCCAAGTGTTTTGGATGGGAAAGTGTGTTTACTCATGCATCTGCAAGTTGTGCATGACATAAAAAGGATTTGCCATCTAGGTACTAGAGACTGCTTTCACAGCTGGTAGTGTGTGTGCAAACATACACCAGACTGGGAGGTGTGGGCATGTGGGACATGTGTGCATGTATATACGTAGACATATATTTATATACATGCACACACATACACTGCACTTCTACGCAATAACCAAGTTTAATGCTATAATTACCTGCACTTCAGACTAAGAATCCTGTCCTATTGTTCTGTGTCTTTTTTTGGAGAACGTCAAACCATGCTAATTTTTACAGGTCTTCCTTTCTGAGCATCAGTGGGCTTCAGTGCCCCCAGCACAACACTGTGGTGAGCTGATTTTTGTCCCTGAAGGGTGATGGAACTGGGTTGAATAATCGTAGTGCTACAGCCCCTCTGCATTTTCTGCCCCAAGTGATGTTGCTGAAGTCCAGCTCCAAATCCCAAAGTGCCTGATTTTGTTACCTGCCTTTTGTGTAATTCTCTGGACTCCTCTACAGCCAAGACTCACTTCCAGGCAAAGAATGCTAACGTGCTATTTGCCGAAATTCTCATGGATGAGAAAATTAACATCTCCCCCCCCTCCTTTTTGTTGTTGCCATGGTCACAGGAAAGGAATTAAAGCATCAAAGCCTTCCATTTCCCAATGATGGATTAAGGAAATTATTAATTTGTCTTATAGAAAGGCAGGTTGTGTCTCTGCAATTAATGTTAGAAGGCTCTTCATGAGGGGAATTTCAGCCTCCTGGGCGGAGAAAGCTAAAGCATCTGCTTGTTCACTAGCTTAGATAGATGGGACAACTATGGGGGTCTGTGCAATAATTCCTGTCTTTATTAGTCACTCCAGATAGTATTTGGCTGCCTAGGCAGTGGTTTCTTTGGGGCACAGTATTAAATATTCAAGCGCACCTACAAATTAAGTCCTCTCCTTTATCCATTTTTTTAATGTTCCATCCATGATCTCTCAGGTTTTTTTTCCATTGCAGGTTGAGGAAGAGAAAACCCAGGGAAACAAACCTACTTGCACGTAATTGTCTTTGATATGTTCCTACCAATCTCTTGCCCTGCTTTCCTAGCTCCCTGGTGCCTAGCATCTACCTACTGGTGAGGCAGCTGTTTATATGGAAACACTTTACAAAGATTAGCTTCACAGTGGGATGTGTTCTCCCAGGGAGCTGCAGGCTTGGCCGTGGCCACTGTAATTGACCCAGCATGGGGCATAAAGACTTAGTCCTGTAAAGACTTTCTGGGCCTCTTTTGCCAGCTACATCTTGCAATGATGTAGCTTCTTGGTGACCTGTCCCGGCGGGAGCTGCCTATGCTTGCAGGAAAAAAATGGGGAGGAAAATATCTTCTCTGTCTGCTTCTGGTGTCAAAAATTCTTTCTTTTGCTTCACCTTTTCTTCTCCATTTCCATTTTTTATTCTAAACAATTGCAGAAAATAAATTTTTTAATTGCGGCATTTGTCTTCAAAATTAGGAGACAAAAAATACCAACACCAAAATATGGTGATTTTGATCTTGATACTCATCAAATTTCTCTTGGCTCTACAGAGGGACACGTTGTCCCAGGCTTCTTTTCAGTAGCTTCTTTGAGCTTAAAGGTGCTGATTTGGCCTCCCACTCCCAGCAGCAGTGTTGTCTGATGACAGAACCCAGCACGCCATGCAGACTCTTTGAAATTAATCCTTTCATATTTCTTCTTGGTGTGTTCAGGTGATTTGGCCTCTTTACTTACTTGGTCCCCTTTTCCTCTTCCTGAAAGAGAGTGTCTTTGTGCTTCCCATTGAAACTCATGGAGGCAAATTGCTGGAAGATAATACCTGGTGAGCAAGTGCCGCTGGGGCAGAGGTGGCTGAGCAGCGCTTGTGACACAGAGCGGTGCCTCATGCTAACCTCGTGGCTCGTCCCTTTGATATGGTGTCTGTCAGGCACTGTGCTTTGCCTACCTTGCTGTGGGAAATGAGGGAACTTGTTTGTCACTTTTTCCTACGCTGACAGGGCACAAAGAAGGGAAGGATATTTTCTCTGAGCGGTAAGCTCCCATTTCCCTTTGATCAGCTTTGTGGGAGTACCTTTCCTCTATGAATGAAAAAAATGCCAGGACTACTTCTTGGAAAAGCTGAATGCAATTTGGAAACTCAACAGGAGTTTGCATACCTGCCATATTCCTATGAATAATACAGTGCTGCTCTCCCAGCAACCACACTCAGCTCAGATATCTTTCTAGAAGACACTGCTGCAGTCAGGAAGACTCCTTCAGCTGATTGAAAGATATGAAACCCTTGTTCCTGGGTCTGACGGGTCTGTAATTAAGAGCTTTAAAACCAATGTTGTAACACCACGAGGGACATTTCTTTGGTGTTAAACATGTCAAATGACCTACTGCTCTCACATGCTGAGCTATAACCCTTTAGGTCTCAGTTGTTGGGGAGAGAATCCATATTTACTTTCCATTTGTGCAATATTCATGGGGCCTGGTGATATTGGTGTCACAACAACACTTCAACATGCAAATAGATAGATTTGAAAACACAACATAAACCTACGAAGTCTAAAAAAGTAAAATGTTTTGCTAGGTGTACTCTGGATGAATTTATATATTAGTTAAGCTCACTTTGAAATGTTCTACAGTGTACCAACGCCAATTATTTTTCCTCTGGTCAACAATGGGTATACCGTGTTCAGGGTTAAAGTAGGTTCCAATTGAGTTTACCTTCTCCACAGATAGCCTTTAAGGACTCAAAAACACAGATGCCATCTTCTCTGCTATGTCTTTTCACTCCAGCTGAGCTGAGTAATTGAGCTGGTAGCCCAGCTGGCACCTCAGCACATCCACAGCCCTTGATACTGAGCTTCTTTTGGCCAGCCTGCAGCAAGGATGCATTGTGCTCTCCTGTTGATTCTTATTTTCTCTGTATTCAATACCAGAAGGCCATAATGCTCACCATAATCTCTCCTTATGCTGATATGAGTGTCCAAATGCCAGTAGCCACATGCAGATATATCTTGGTGTTCAACATCAGGGGTGTGGGGTGAGATTTATCTACCTAAAGAGAGGGAAGAAGAAAATGCAGACATCATGCAAAAACCCTTTACTCACACCACAGTTTACATTCTGTTGTGAGAAGGAATTAAACTTACATGTAAATCCCTTTAAAATGAAACATCCACTGTCTAATTCAGAAAGAAAAACTTTGTAAATCTCATCTATCTTCCTTTTTTTCCATCCTTCCAGTCTCCACAGAGACCCACCACAGGTCCACAGAGGAGTTTTGCAAATGTCTTCTGCTCTATGGCAATCCTATTGTTAGCAACATATGCTTTCTAGGGAATGTGGAGGATACTATGCACCAGATAAACTTTTCTTTCTCTCTCTTTTGTTTTCTCTCCTGAACTCCAATGTGAAGATTTCCAGGTAATGCCATGACAAACTGCTCCACAAGATAAGTGAAGCTGAGAGCAGATACTTCAGTCATGGAGTGACTCCAGCTATCTTTGACTCCTTAGGTGATGCTGATGGAGGCACACAAACATGCAAGTATGCCTGTGCAGACCTGGTAATCCATTTCCAGAGGGATATGCATCATCTTTACACTGTAAATGTGGAAACCAGAAAGTTATGCTGCTAAACTTAGGCTGTGGAAAACTCAGTAAGACATGAGTTTCTTCCTCAAATGGGAAGGATGGAAGGAAGGAAGGAAGGAAGGAAGGAAGGAAGGAAGGAAGGAAAGTTTAGGTGAATGACTTTTCAATGTAAATACTAGAAATTGGTTGGTTACATTAAGAGAAAGATGGATCACGTGGAAAAAAACAGCTGGTATATTGAGAAAGGATGATTTCTTTCTTTTATAGACACAACAGCTAGAATTTTTTTTAAAACCCCCAGAAAATACAAAAAAAAAAAAAAGTGTTGAACCCAGATTAAATGAGTTAAATATATTAGAAAGGGAAATAATGCAATTTCTGGCTCAATTTGCTACCAAGAAGCCAGCTGGCAAAATAGTGACAAGAACTAAAAAACTCTGCAGAAAGACTTCCTGTGTCACATGGGATGTCACTACTGAGGCACACTAGGCTTTTAGCAACAGGAAGGTGAAACTGGCTCCTCTCCTGCACCGTGGCTACGTGCAGGACATTATCAGAAAGCTACTAGTTTTGTGATAGCTTGAGCAGGACAGGATGGAGGCAGAACTCAGGTTTCATCAAGCCCCTGATGCTGCTATTCCTGTGGAAAGGCAATGGAGCTGGTTTTTTTTCTCCATACTAAGGCAGAAGGTGTGTGCATAAAATAATTGTGGCACCAAGAGGTGCACAAATGAGTTGTAAGCAGGCACCAAGTGAGGGGAGCTCCCCCTTGTCCACCTGCACGTAGATTTAAAGGTCAATATTTGAGAAGGTGTAGTAGGGAAGAATACCTTCAGAGAGGTTGCTGCTTAGGGGAGGGTAAAGAAATGTCACTCCTGAAGGATGGGAAACGAAATAAAAATATTCATGCTGAGGACACAGATAGTGCTGCAGACTGTAAGACTGGGATAGCCAGTTTAGAAATATTCATCTTGCGCAAGATGGATAGAAATAAAATCTGGTTAACACCCTGGGTAGTGGGGAGAGACTGAAGATGAAGCTGCATGTAGGATCATAACACAGTGGCTGTCATCCTGCTTTGGCAGTATTAAAAAATCCTTCCATGACATTGCACTAATGCAGACACCAACGCTGAAGATTTAAAACTCCAGGCAGATTGGAAAAGCTAAGACAGAAGCCGGGTATCTGTATAGTACCGGGAGGAAGATATCAAGCACTGCAAGAGCAGAAAAAGCCAGTGAAATTTAGCTAGATTGAAGCTGGAGTAGCACTGCCTCTGCCCAGCACCTGAGTGCATGGCCCAGTTCAGGTCAGGCGCTCTCCTATACTAGGACCCTTCATGAAGGAGTTTTTCCATCCCAGGTGCCTTTGGTGGGGAGAGAGCCAGGCACCTCAAGTTAGGCAGGTTGACTAGGAATTCAACTATGTAAAATATTCAAGGAGAGGATCACTGGATCCCGAGGAACGTGAGTCACCCTTTCATATTTGGCACTCTAGGTCCCACCACAAGAGCGTGCTTCAGCACATAGCAGAGAAACTTTCAAGTCTCGGGATGTGGCAGGGTGTTGCAAAAGACTGTCGTGGATATTATCTCAAGAGTGATTTCTGGCCACACCAAAGTGGTTGGGTTTTTAAAAATGGTTATGATAATAGTTTACCAGGTTACTAATTAGTCTATTAATTTTGAAATGGTTCAGAACAAGGTTGAGAAATGATGATTCGTATGTATTGTTTATCAAGAATGATTTCAAAGAGGACAAGTACTTATTACAAGTATATCACATTATGAAATCAACAAAAGAAGAAAAAAAAAGAAACCCTCAGAAAGTAAAAAAAACCTGAGGAACACCATTCATCTCCCAGGATAAGACAAAATAGATCCCACTATATGCTCAGAAAATTAATATGAATAATACGAAAATAAACTACAGACATAGCACTCACTAAGTTTTGTAAAAAGAAATAAATGTATGCCTCTCATCTTCTGCTCTTATCATCAATTACATTTCTTTTGTGTCTTGGTGCAAGAGTATACAAAATTGCCTTTTAAAATGGGTCATATCCCTTATTTTTTTAGTCTCTGATCCTAGTCCTGTGCTCAGATGTAATGTCATTTCTCAGTCAGATTTCTCAGTGATTAAAATCCCTCCCCCCCAGAGACAGTTCATTGACAAACTCCAGGAATTAGGGCAATAGGAAGACTTCCACTTTGGTCTCAGTAAGATGTAGGAGTACTGCTGCTGGAAAGCTGAACTTGGGGCTCTTTTTACAGCTCCTGATGTACTTTTATGGCAGAATCACAGAATGGGTGAGGTTGGAAGGGACGAGAGTGGGGTCATCTGGTCTAACCTCCCTGCTCAAGCAGGGTGTTCTTAGAACCCACTGCATAGGATTGCATCAGACATGGTCACATTCCTACTGCCCCTGTTGCTGGAAAATGCCCACTTTGCTTGCCATGCAGAGCAGCAAGGGTGGATGCCCTTTACGGCTGGAAAACCTGACTCCCAGCCCAGGTTTCCCTGCCTGGTAAGTACACTCTAATTTACATTCCTCCTGAGTTAGTAAGCTCGAGCCTAGCCTTGAATCCTTCTTGAAAATCCTGGACTGATTCATTTTCCCCCTGAAGAAGCTCCTCATAAACTCTGGCTCACCCCACACACATACATTTCATTTTAATTAAAAAATACCTTGCTGGCATGACAAGCTATACAAGTTTTGCTAAAATATTAAATAATAAAAAAAAACCCCTCTGAACCCTCAGGTCTCTGTCACAGAGAGATACAATACATCAAACATCTGTCCAGAACAGAACTGAGGATAGTCATAGCATTTGGAGGTTTAACTTCTTTCCATTTATCATTGTGACGTGTTTCGGATTTGGAGGTAAGTTCCTTTGCAGCATGATCATAGGTCACTTTTCCTTTCCCCCCATAGCTGTATGAAAGTTTTCCTCTTCTTTTTTTTAATGGAAAGTATTTTACTACTTTAAAATATTATTTTTTAAAAAAGAAAAACTCCTCCTCACATTTCCACCTGTTTTGGGCATAGAAATAGGATGCTTTTCTCCATTTCAATTCCTCTCCTATCACATTAGTTGTGCAGTGATTTCTTTTTAGTTCTGCACTGTGCTTTGCCTCTTCCAATTTCAACTCCTCGTTTACAGTCATTGATTCTTCATATGCTGAGGATCTACTCCAGGCTGGCACATTTCAGCCTGTGAAGCTACCCATTAGTCTCAAAGCGCTATTTAAAACTCTTCAGCAACTCCATCTTAGGGGCTTTAATATATCTGTGACAGTGACCTGTATATAGTTTTGTGGTAGGGTTAGGTCTGGAGATGGAGGCATGCTCTTGCTCCACTTTCTCTAAAGTCCCAGGCTCCCTGTCCAATGCTGGGGGAGGAGATATAATCCACAGAAAGTGGTGTGATGTATTGAGAGTTGTGTAAGCAAGCCCACAGAAACAGAGGGCAAAGAGGTGGAGTGTAGGTACCATCTCTGGTATGTGGGCAGGCACATCCAGCTGCTGGGGTTCTCAGCCAGCAGCTTTTTGGGTGTTGGAAGAGAGCAACTGAGAGCAAGCAGTCAGGGAAAGGCACACTGTAATGTAAACCAGCACAGGGACACTGCTGAATGAGCGCTACCGAGGTATGTTGAGATGTTGCTTCAGCTGGGCAATTGGCCTGATGTTATAAGGCCTCTCTGAAGGTGTTACTGGGGCATCTTGGCATTGTACTGTGCGAGCACTTCAGCTGCAGCCCACAGCCTGAGAGTTCAGACACCCAGCAGAGCCATAAGGGACCTGGGTGAATTCCTAGGCAGCTATTTCTGCTGCCTAGAGAATAGTTAATTGCAAGGTGAGGTGAGTGACTGTGCAGAGAAGCTGCCCAGGCAGGTGGTGGGCAAATGCTAAAGGGAGCATATGCAGTGTGAAAGTCATTGGTTCTGTCAGGTGTTGGAGTCCTAATTTTGTTTTGCGTGGATCCTCAGCTGTGATGGCTTTCCTCTGCTGGTGCCAGGGCCTGGCTTGGCTGCACCACGTGTTGCAGCTGCCGGTGTGCTGGACACTCAGGGCTGAAACCAGGAGCAGCACAGTCAAATCAGTGCAAAACTGAGCTTTAGTGGCTCAGCTGCCCCTCTCAGCCTAGCCTTGCTGACAGAGCTATGCCCCTCTGAGCTCCACTACTACGTTATTTTCTGCTTATATAAAGATCTTCCCACTGTACTTCAGTTCAAAGCTTAGGCATTCCTAGAAGTGTCCCCAGGGAATTTATCTTTGTAGCAGGGTGCATGTTGATATAATTTCTTATCATCCAAAGCAATGTTTTAATCTGTTTTTGAATGTCTCTTTCAGTGGCAGTCCTCTGGAGCGCATTTCTTGGCCATATAAAATCCTTCCCTGTTCATCTACGCACTTAATTTCAAGAGCAAGCCGCCTTCATGGCAGAGGTGTTCCACCTGCAAGCCATTTTGCTGAGGTTTCCAAAAGTGTGGTCTTGTAGTTTTAATATTTATTGTTACTTACAGGGAATTTAATACTTATTTATTGCCTCTACAGTAATAAACATATTTGAGGCTTCCAGTAGCTCAAGTAAACAAAGTCCAGCAAGACAGCATTAAGAGATTGTGTACAAGAAGAGGAGGAGGAAAAGCAGCAAATAAATGTCACAAAACTGACATTTCTAACGTATTTTTGTAGTGAAAAAAAAAAAAAAAACCAAAAGAGCAACTGCAGGTATTCTTACCCACTGTCTGAAGTCCTAAGCAGCATTGTATACGGTGAAGTAGGTAAGAAATTGCATTTTGGAGAATTGCAATGTTTATTGCTAAGGGAAATTTGCCCCTTAATTTTCATTGTTGAGTTAGAAAAATGATATGGGCTGTATGTGACTGACATGGTCATGTGGCCATGACCTCAGTTTCTCTCTTCTGCATCAAGACCTCAGTTCAGCATCCCATGCTCCCTCAGCCTGCTTCAATGACCTTGAGCATAAGTGCTCATCTGGAGACTTTTGGGTGCCTGGAGAGGAGATGAGAGGGCAGGTTCTGGCAAAGCTGATGCCTTAGAGCAGAGCAGGCAGCTGCCAATCAGCCATCCAGAGGCATGAACCCATGTGGATATGTTTGGCCCATGCCTCTGTGGAGAGCCTCCACACCAGCCTGTCTCGCTGGGGTGTTGCTGTTTGAGGCAGCAGCCCTGAGTCCTCCTCACAGGCTTCTGAAACCCCAGGACATGGACATCATATAAAGTAAACTTATAGAAAGTTTCTTTGTGCAACTGGTTCCCTTGTATTGGAACGTGTCTTGGGTTTTATTACAGCTAATATATCACAATTCTCAATAGCCATATAAACACTGGGCCATTTAAAAATCTTTTTTTTCTAACCTCAGTAGTATCTGTGGTTTAAGGTCCCACACATTAATTACATATTGTGTAATAAAGCATTTCCTCAGCAGCTCCTTAATTTATACAGCAGAAAATGTCTACTAGGTAGCACTTCATCCACCTAGCCTCTGTTTCCTATTATTAATTTACTCTCAAAATTGGCATCCCAGTATTTCCTGTTAAGCATTTCTCTCCCTGGTAAGTGCTCTCCCTTATCCATTTTGAAGTCAGAGAACATTCCTCAACAGGACACCCCTTTCAGTGGGTGTTTCACGTCACATTTTCAACATTATTTCCTAAATAGTTTTGAAACAAGTTAACCTTGAGTTGCTTCAGACTTTCATGGGCTCCTGGTGTTCCTGCTTTCTATCCTTCTCAGGTCTGCCGTGGGCCTTCCTCTCCCCATCCCTCAGGGGTATCCTATACTCAATACCATGCAGAAAGTCTTATATTTTTTGTCTTCTGAGGCTGCTCCAATTAGTTAAAAAATGACAATTCTCTTTGACATCCATAGTCTTCCCCATTTTTGGAGAAACTGACAGGAAAATTAGAGATTTTTCTGGAAAAGGAATGAAGAAAGCATACCCTTCTCAAAGATTTGAAGGGTTTCCTTGAGCAGTGGTTTCATCCCACTTTCCAAGCTCTGGAGTTTATGTAATGATGGAGAGTTTCAAAACTTCTGTTTTTTAGAAAAAACTTTTCAAAAAACAGTGGTAAACACATGCTTGTTGATTTTTTTCTAGGGGACCTGCAAGGAATATGCCCCATTTCCCACTCTGCACTCCTGTTCAGAGACAGAGAACTTTACACTATTATCAATTAAGTGGTAAGCAATGAGAGGTACTGATGAATTTTTTAGGCACTCATGGTAACATTCTCCTCTACACTGCATGGGTTTGGCTGACAATATGGCACACCCAGGATTTTAGCTGCCTGTATAAACCCTTGCAAAAAATACAGTCTGATGATGTTTTCTTCTGTGGTATGATTTTCATTCTTTCACCTTTAAATGTCTGTAGGTGTTTCCAAATAAATCAATTTTGCATAGAGTTAAGATAGCCATAAAACTGTCCTAAGTCTGCATATTGAAGCTCTGATGTTCTGATCCAGATGGAATTTTTGAAAGTGAAATTTTGCTCAACTTTCACTGCAGGATATCTTTTTCTGGGTTTTCTTTGTATTGAGAAGTTTGAGTCTGTGACCTTGTGTGTGTGTGTGTGTGTGTGTGTTTGTGTGTGTGTACATGTGCATCTGTGGTCTCTGCTATTTCAGAAACAATAATATTGAGAAAGCAGAACCTTTTTAGTTCACAAAGAGTTTTTTTCTTTATCTCTCTTTATCAATTTTATTTATATGTATGATTTTAATAGCTTCACCCCGGCTGTAAATAAATAGATACATAAACAGGCAAATGCTAGGGTTTAGCATGCTGGAAGGCGTGGACTGAAACTGGATTTGTGTGGCTGAGGATCTATGCACTGAGCTGAACATAATTGCCTCTAGTTCCTGTGCACAACATCTAATTTGTGGATTTAAAAGTCCAAAAGTGCTCATTGCCATGATGGATCATAACAGCTTTTGAGGCAGTTTTTCAGCACCAACGTGGTAAAAGATATTAATTTAAAATTACTCTGCATACAAGCAGTTTTCTGCATCTGTGGCAGACCATCAGTACTGACCGCTGTAATGAAGGGGGTCCATTATGGACTCTCCTGTGCTCCCTAAGGAGAAATCATAAAGGAGATAAAGGGACCAATTTTCCTATTGTGCTGACAGGCTTGAGCTGAAACAAGACAGAAATAAGGTAACCTGGTACCTCTTTCAGGCTAAGAGGTTTAAGTGTGGGAGCTTTAACCCAAACCAGGGCTGTGTGCCATCTCCAGCAGCCCCGTTTCAGGCTGTGAGAGGCAGAGGTGCAGGGGGTTTTTGTGAGCCTGCCCTTATTCACCACATCGGTGCCTAGGTACTGCAGATAGTAGAAACCTCCATCAGGGGTCTCTGGCTAGCAGATGATCTTTACACATCATGCCAGTGATACGTGGAAATTCAGAGAAGTCTGAGGAAGTGGTTGAAGCTTTCTCACTCTGTTTCTATAAGTGGCACACCTGCCACATGGGGACAGAGGCCTTTGGCCACTGTGCAAATGTGCCAGCACACTGAGCCCTTACATGAACATCCCAACTATTCCATAGTGCTAAACTCCCTGGAATTATCCTGCATGTGTGTGCAGAGAGTAAAAGAACCACTTAAAAAAAAAAAAAAGGAACCCCACCACAATCTGATGTCTGGGGCTACTTTTAGCCAAGCTGCTAAAAGTCATGGCTGCCAGATGCTGTGAAAATTACAGGATCATGTCTGGAAGAGGTGGCAGGTAGTCCCTTTCCCTGTGTCTGTTTTTATGGCTAGTGTGTGTGTAGGATTAAGAGGGTGACTGCGTGTGTGTTGGTGGGTGAGGGGGTTGGAGACCAAAAAAGCACATACAAAACTGCAGGCTGCTGCTGCTGGTAAGAGCTCCCAGTTTAAAAGGGGCTTTGCCCAGAGGATCTCAGCTGCTTCTTGACTAGATAAGCTTTGGCAAGTCAGATGAGGAACAGATACACCTGAAAAGCACAAATTAATACCTTGGGTGTGGATTTGCTTTTCAGCTTACGAAATGTGGAAGTGGGAAAGGGGTCCTGAGGAGCCACAAAATCCAAGTGACAAAAAGCCAAGGCCTGCTTCAAGGAGGATCTGTCTTCTGCTATGCACAAGCACAAGGAATCATGAAGAGATGTGGCAGCTTGAGGGGATGGTTTGGAAACATTCTTCTTTCTGCCAGAAATCAGGTCCTTTCCTCAGCTGGCAAAAGGTGCAGACAGCCCCCTCCTTGTCTGCATGGGGATCATTTCTGTATAACGTGAAATGAGGGGAAGGGAGAACATAATTTTCTTTTCACAGCAATTATTTCAGCTTTAAATAAATATGCAGGGTATATGTACAAAATATGTTCAATGTATGTAGCACCTGTTTAATGTATCATCAGAAGCTACTGTGACACCCATGAGAGGAAATAGGTGCATAGAGCATATTTGTAGTATATGTTGCATGGTTCAATGTTTCTCTCTCATGGATACACATGGTATATTATCTGTACATTTACCATGTACATGCATGCTTACGTACTTATGTATTTATATTTTTCTGTAGAAAGAAGACCAATTTTTAAAATTCTGCAACATGAGTAAATTACAGTAAGTAATGGGGTAAATTAATAGTAAGTACAGGTCAGATGACTGTTTTGATAATTTTATAGTTTTGGGGATTAAATTCGAAAAATGTAAATTGCCTAGAGCCTGAGGAGCCTAAGTCTCACATTCAGAAGTAATTTAGGAAGAAAGTCTCCATCATGTAAATGAACCTTAAAAGAACCACTTAAAACAGAACTTGATTTTATATATATAAGTATTTAAGTATTGCAAAATGCTTATACATGGTCTCTTTCTGTCTGAATGTAATGATTTGAATTTTTGAGACACACAGATAACAGCTCTAATGGGACCTTAGTACCACTGTTGGAAAATTTTTTTTAAAAGACATTCTTGGCAACTGTACTACAAAACTGCTCAGAACTCAGCTTAAATCTTATGTGTCATGTGCCTATGATTTTGTGAAAGTGTTTGTGATGGAACAATAAGGCTCTTCAAGGCCTGTGTGTTGTCAGGCAGACCTGCAGTGTGCAAAGGCTTCCAGTACGGCTGTGTTTCCATGAAATACTTTCTGTGTGGTATCATTTTTTTCAATCATGCTTTGGGTCATAAGACATAGGTTAATGCATCCTTTCCCAAACAAGTGCCAGCAAAACCTTTATACTTTGCCCCAACAAGGACTATTCTGTAAATGCTACCTTTTATTATAGAAATATTTTGGAACAATCGCAGCGGGTTTTTAATAACATTACTGGCACTCCAGCCTTCTGCCTCTAAAGCCAGATGACTTGGGGCTCTGTAAACACTGGCAACATTTTCTTCATGTCAGTAGCCTTAATGACTTCAACTCTGTACAGTACCTGTAGCAAAACTGAGAGTGAACCTCAACCACATGAATAGGGTTTTTTTCCCCCCTTTAAAACTTTTCACCATACATCATGTTGTCATAATTTTATGTTATAGGGAAGCTTAGGAATTTCCAGGATGATGAGCAAGCATCCCACAGGAAAGAAAAAGTTCTCCCTTCACTTGGTGGAAATCTCTCCATTCTCAATTTACCTCACAGAAAATCTTCAACCTGGTAACAAGCAAGCCCTACATTGAGTCTTGACTATTGCAGTCCTACAGAAGTCAGTAGGACTAATGTGCAAGATTCAGTGGAGTTCCAGTAGCTTCCTGTATAGTATTCCCAATCTAATGCCTGCTGCAGTCAGGAGGTGGATGTTGTCTGGTGGCAGGAGACTTGGTAGTGGTGCTGGTAGTGGTTGCCTCTTGGATTAGCTGAGGCCTTAATGTACTGCAGCCCTATAATCACCTGCAAAATTAGGGATTTTGTGGAAAATTTGGGTATTTTTACCTACAGGTTTGAATTAAATAAAAAAAAACAAAAAAAAAAAAACCAAACAAAAACAGGAGCTGGTTTTAGCTGCTTTGTGCTTGGGAATATGGTGAGCAAAGCCAACAGAAGGGTATGAGAAGGGACAGAAAATGCAGGTAACTATGTCTGGAAGGCATGAAAAGGCAATTTAGTATGCACCTTTGTGATTTATCACATAAAACCCCCCCTGCCTGTGTTGTGCCTGTGATGAGTGTGTGCAAAGGCGGGAGGATGCTGAGGGCGTGTGGATACACGTGAACCCCTGAGCACACAGTGGGGCCACGGGAAACCTGCTGTGGTACCCTGAGTGCCACCACTGTCACCACCCCCACTGCCATCTCTTTGAGGCTGGAGGCAGACAGATGCTCCAGGAGGCTTTACACCAGCACAGTGACAAGAGCAGTGTATTTTCCTGTGTGCCTGTCAGCTGGCTTTGCTCTCCAGAGCAAAGGAGTGCAGCGGGCGCTGGCTTTTCCCTTTTGCTGGGGTGCAGGTGCTGTGGGAGCAAGCCACCCCCAGAACCTACCTGGCTGCATCCAGCCCCCTCTGTGCAGCTCTGGGGAGGCAGAGCCTGTCCTTGCCCTTACTCAACGTGCTGCTGCTGCTGTAGAGAAAAGAGTTGTTGCCAATCCCTCCGACCTGGCATGGATCTCTTGGCATCTCTGCAGCTCCATCTGAAGACAGTGGGGCCATGTGGATTTGGGGGCGTCTGTGGAGGTATGGCAGGGCAAACTGGTACTTTCTGGCAGGTGACCTGCAAAAAGTCCCTAGTCCCTACATGTTTTTGCCCAATCTATTTTGCAGAGCAAGAGCCAAGACCAGGACTGAAAATGGGGACTGCCTTCAATCTTCTTTTTATGGCTGTCCACAGAGCTGTCTTAGCGGGAAGTGCATTTTGGAGTGTGCTGCTTTGCCCCTCCCCTGGCTGCACTGTGAGGGAGAGAGCACCCCACATCCCACATCCTGTACCCCACACGCCATATCCTGCAACCCGCATCCTTCATCCTGTGTCCTGTGTCTCGCATCTCACACCTGCACCCTGCATCCCACATCCCATGCGGGACCCAGTGGAGAGAGGACTGGCACCACTGCCTCTTAGCACTGGGTGCACTTCCTTGGTGCTGGGAAAATTAGAGGGGTCCCAAGGTGCTTTAATATCAGGCTGCCCTGCATGATCAGCAAAGTCACAACAAAAGGCATGGTCACCAGTGTCAAGGGAAGGACTCTGTAGCTGAGCTCCCAGTTTTGTGCCAGCTCTGAGGAAAAGCCCTGAGTGGGTGGCGGGGGCGGCATCCACGGAGTGCATCCTGCCTGGCCCAGCGAGCCCAGCCTCCTTCACAAGCCGGGCTGTAAACAAGCGCCTGAGCGTGTGTCTGGTCTGAGCCAGCCTCTGGCTCCCCTCACTGCCGCCAAGGCTGCAGGAAATTTGGGCGGCAAAGTGCCTCCCAGGACTGCCAGTCTCTTTGTTGGGAGCTGGGAAGAAAACCCGTCAAAGTTGGGGAGGAGGAAAGGTGTGCCGAAAACTGAATTGCAAAGCAGAAAGGCAATTTCGACTTAGCCAAAGAGTCTTGAATTTCTTAGTCAGGAAAATAAAAAGCAGAGTGTGAATCTGCAGCTTAAGAGCCTTCCTAAAAGTGTCAATAATTTCCATATACAAAGAATTTATTTTAGCCTTGGATTTCAATGTAAAGTGATTCAACTACGGAAAGTAGGACCACTTTATTGCTGTTCACAAATTCACATGCATTTATTCTGCTGAAAATTTGATATAGGGCATTTTTTGTATTCCCATTTATCGCTTGCCAAGAAATAATTAAGAATAGGAGCTAGAAGATTAATTTTAAATAAAAAATCTTCTCAAATGAAAATGTCAGGTCATAAAAATTCCTTTTAAATCATAACAGCATATAAATCTTTGAAATTAACCATGTAATTACAATGTCTATCAACTTTTACCTTGAGCTTTGAGCCTCTCTTTTTAATCTCCCATTCTTTTTTAATGAATAGCTATTTTGAAATTAAAAAGTACTGTTCATTACACATGCCCCACTATAATAGGGTTTTTATCATATTTGCTCTATTTAAAAATACTTGCTACTTTGTAATTATTCACACGCCGATCCCTTCCTATATTGAGTAGAAAATAAAAAATGAAATAGAAGTCAAAGGTGCTTTAGAGCTGAATGATTTACACAATTCATTAAGGACGGTGATTTTTCAGTTAGCATCAGATTAAATGGTTACTTACTCTCAAATAGCCCTTGGGGAGTTGAATTGCTGGGTAGCAAACAGATTAAAGTTTGCATTGAAAGAAAAATTGAATTCAGAGGTAATCAATAGCATAATAGGGGCAGTGAGTGGTGCCTGCTGCCTGAAATGAAATTACCATATTTTTAATCTTAATTTTCCACTCTGTTTATCTGACAGTGTGGATGTGCAATCCAAACAGATAATGAGAGAGTGGGATATTGACACTGCTGTCCTCTGGAGTGCTTGTTTTCAGTGATTAAATGCTGTGATCTGTGATTACTTTGTGCAAGGATGTCAGAGCTGCTGGCCAGGACTATGGGAGGGACACTAGCTCAGCAGCTGTAGCTCTCTGGTCTCTCAGGTCCTAATGTCTGAAATTCATTTTCTGCTGGCTATACAGGGAGGGGGGAAATTGCCTCTTTATGTATATACTTCTGCTGCACAAATTACAATAATTAATCCCATTACTATTGTTGTCCTGATTCAGAAACGTTTAATTAGATCAATATGTAGTGCACCCTCTCTGTAAGTGCTATATTAAGAAGCCGCCAAACTTGCGAGGGATAGTAAGACATGAATTATTGTACAAAGCATGACTAGCAAAGTTTGAAGGTAAAGTGAATTCTCTTTGTAGCAGAAGAAGACGGATAATGGAAAGCGTGATTGTACCAGAGATCCAGCAAAGCCAGTTGGTGCAGATATATGGAAATCTGAAATGTAAATAATACCCATTGTAAGTATAACATCCGCAGTCTTTTAAAATGCAAATGTAATGATAGAGATGTTTTTGTAAAAAACATAGAAGGACTTGGGAACAAAACATGATTTAAAAATTGTAATACATTAACATAGCTAACACAACTGGAATGCAGAAAAATAAAATGATGCAACCCCTTTTTGACAAACAACCTCGAAGATTTCTCAATTCTATGAGTATGAAATCTCAAAATATTCCTGGTGTTTGTTGCTTAACCCAAATGCAGTGTAAGCCATTTGCATTTTGATTAGAACCAGCGAGATAGTATGTTCAGTATCAGGGCCTGATCCTGCCTGATAATGGGATTACTGGCATGGAGCAAGGTTGTTTGTGTTCCTCAGTCTTTCAGGGATCAGGCCCTGGAAACAGAATTTAGGAAGCCTTGAAGTGTGTGCGTATGTGTGATGGATGGGTGGGTTACTTGAACTGGAGTATGTCAGGCCTTGGCAGTGTATTTATCGGCGACAGCTATCACGTTCTCTGGAGAATTAGCATCTCTCTAAAACACCATTTCCACGTTTGATTACAGTCTGAACCGAGCTTCTCACTTTTCTAACATCGCCACTGGGAGACTCTCCTTGTGCATCTTCCCAAACATTTGTATCAAAGATTACTTTGGTCTAAGAGAGGCTATTATTTCAACCAGTCATTAGAAATTTAGCCAGTTTCAGGAATTTTTAGGTTTTGCATTCTTTTTTAGAGTTTATTTCTTTGTTTTTTTTATCTTTTACGACGATGCAACATAGAAGGCAAGGCTTTGTTTTCACGGGTGCTGGATTCTCACAGCTACTGTTGCACCCATTACCGTCTGCAAGATTTCACTCCTCCTGTGAATGAGGTGCAGTAGGAAGAGCTGAAGGACCCCTGAGTGAAGCTTCAAGCCATAGGTACAGCCCTCACTATCTGCAGGTGTCTGTGTCTTCATGGGGGCGTCACATTCCTTGAGCTCTGCTTTGATAGAGAGAAAGGAGGATACAACTCACAGCAGGTGCTTCTGGAATGGCCAAAATTCAGATCCACCTTTCCTTGCACGTATGGATGTAACATGCATGTGCTAGATTGATTTCCATGGATGAAAGTTGCAGTCCACAAACATCCTCAGACTTTGCCCCTCTATAGTAATTTCTACAGGCTGGGCAGGGACATGGTGCACAAGCTAAAACACAGCTGCTGCCTGGTCAGGTGTTCTTCACCAGACAGGGCTGTCTTTGCCCTCTCCCTTACAACTAACTCAAAGAGATGTCAGAGCATGCTGAGTCATTCCTAGTTTTACCTTTCCCTCTCTTTGAACACAGTTTGGATGATCAGGTGGAAACAATGCAAAAGAGCTTCTTTACCTAGAGAAACCAAGTCTTGAGAACTCTGTAACATCAAATCCCTGAAGGCTCAGAGAAAGTCCTGTTTTACTCATAGGGAGCAAAAATAGTAAAACAGCTGCTACTCCAAGAATTAACATAAAAAGTAGAAATTGTCACAGAAATATCACTCCACTATCAAAAACTGAAACATGGCAAAGTCATGAAATTTTCTCCATTGCTTTCCATAAAGAAGTACTTTACTCTTTGGCAAATACAATCCTACTTCAGATAAAACCAATAGTAAAAAGCACTTCAAAGGGAAATGAAAAAGGAAGGTAAGTCAGAAAAATACTTTGGCACGTATGTGTCCCCAGTTTGGGTGATGAATTACATCCTGTGTAATGCCCAAAGGTGCAGATCTGGAATATTTCCACGTAGTTTCTGCATATGTTAGGAATTTAGAAGTTAATACAAAGAAATATAATGTCACAAAATGCATGTTAACTGAGATATCTGCAGGTATTCGTTAATTCCTGTTAATATTTTTCTCTCAGTAAATCATAACTGGCCGTGTATCTTGCATGGTGCTATTCCTTCTCCTTTGCTTAATGTTCATGAGGATGAAGGTTCTGATGCAGCACTGTTGAAATCTGTGAGAGTTTTATCACTGACTTCTGTGAGAGTGAACCAGGATCAAATTGCACATGGAGGTTTCCCCAGTCTTAATTCCCTGTTTGTGACTGACCCAATGAGAACATGGGACAGAACCATGAAACTGGTTGCTTTTTTAAAGGCACTCCTAATTTTTGTTGTTTTATGTTTGTTGGATTTTTTTTTCAATTTCAAACCTTGCTGTTGGCTCAAATGAAGTAATTATACAAGTATTTCTGGCACAAATTGTCATGAATGCTAAATTATAATACCTTTTAAAAGGAATACTTTAAAATATGATCTTGAAATTTGCTGGGGTTTTTTTGTTTTGTTTTGTTTTGGTTTGGGTTTTTTGCTAATACCAGTAAAATTGAAATACACTGCAGTGCTTAGAAAGCAAGTGTAAAAGGGGTGTGAGTGAAGCAGAAGCAAATCCAGCTAAATGCCTGATCAAACTTTCATGACAGTATTCACCCACCTTTACTGAGAAGACAGTATCCAAAATATTCACATAATTACAACCCATGCCTTCAGCAGACATTCAGGATGTCATTATTCTCATATTAATCTTTGAACAGTGCATTGAGGTGGTACTTTGTCACTTCCATATGGTCAATGACGTGAGTTCCCCTCAGAATTGCCAATATCTCACTAAGTCACTTGCTTTACCATATTTCTTTGAAACTGTTTTCTCCTGGAATTACTATATCTGCTGTGTTTGTCACATCCATTAATATGAAATACAATGAATTTATATTAGCAATATTTTTAAAAATTGCTAAAAAATCCTGATGTGAGAAACTCCTTTGATTCATGACGTGGGGTTCAGATTTGCTCTCCTTATTCCGCAAAAAACATTTAGATAAAGATGACAGAAAGATAGGTGTTTCCCACAGTTATTCAGAGTTTACAAATCTGCTGAAGTTGAAGAGTTTGCTTGAGCATAGTGAAGTAAGAAACTGTCTAGAAGGGGCAGAAGTAACAGTGTTGCTGTTGTTTTCCATATATCAACACCCAGCTACCATTCACAGAAAATTATAAACTCAGATGTGAGGAAGACTTAGTCCTCCAGCTTTCTTTTAAACAGGGACTTCCATAGTCATTACTGCTCTTTGCACTGTGTTATCTGTGTGTGCATCAAACTCCTTATCAGCACTTTAAAATGCTGTCTCTGGGACTCAGTAATATTGCTAATAAACACCCATTGAAATGGAAAGTGGCTAAAAAAACTGTTTGAACTTCTTTCCTGTTGTCTGACTATAGAGGTATAGTCCCAGCAAACGCTGGGGTTTATAAGAGCACAAAAGCTTTCTTCTGCCCATGTACCTGCAGTCACCACTCTAAGTATATTGAGCTTCAGAGCACACAAAAGAGAGGCAGAAAATCCAAACCAATCTCTTCCCTTTCACTCCTTAAATCCTGACATGCTCCATCACCTCTTCAAAATAGTGAGCTGCCCTTCCCCAAAATGGAGAAAAGAAACAAAATCAAATGCAAAACAATGAAGGAGGGATAATCTGATCTTTAAATAAGGAGACATGTTGCTTGGGGCTTAAGCAGGGTAAAGTTTCACAATGATGTCACCTTCTTCTGAGAACGTGACCCCCGTGAGAGGTGAAGGGTGAAATATAAATACCGCTAATCCATTGTGTTTGTATATCTCTTAAATATGTGCCAAGTTTGGCATGGCTGACTCCACCAACTGTCTGGCAAACTAGGAAGTCTTCACTACAGGCTTTGAATGAGCAGTATTCGTGGAAATCAAACGGCTGCTCTTTTTTTTCTGACTGAAGTACACCTCACTGATGTATTTTCTTTTAAAATAGACTTATTTTTCTGTCTCATTTCTGAAAAAACTGTCTGATTTTTTTCAGACAAAAGCAGAGGAGCCATTCCTTTTCATGCAGACAGCAATATCCTCCACATATAATGGTTTCCACAATCTTATGTTAAAAGTCACGTGTGTGAAGTTCACTATTTGCTTCTTTGTTTGTTTGTTTTTAAAATCTGCTCCAATCCAAACAGGAATGTATTCAGGAAAGTCACATTGCCCGTGTGATAGAGGCTGTTGGACTGGGTGACTGACAATGTGTCTCTCCTTGCCTGGTTGTCTATGTGTTGGTAAAGGTGGAAGGGAGCTACAATAGTAGAGATTTTTGTTTTTAGGAGATGTTAATGAAATATATCGAGAAAAGTTAAAGATTTCTAAGGGTGTCAGTGATTAACATTTCTTTGATGTTGGAATACCCTGGGAGATATCTTTGTGTCAGTGTACTGGGAGCAGAAATAGAAACTCATTGAGAAGCCACTCTCCAAGCACTTTTTATCAGCCTTGTGATACCTGCCTACTTTTAAGACCAGCAACATAGGAAGCACAAATATAGATTGCATTTTAATAATATTTTAACATGAAAGCACAAATGTTTATAGTCATGATAGTTAAAGTAAGAGGCCCAGAAGCTGCTACCCCATCTCAGAGAACAGGAGTAAAATCTGTGCCCTCCCACTTGGACCAGGGAATTTCTTTAATCCAACATTTCTCTGCAGAGAACTTTCCTGAGAGGGATGCAGAGAAAAGGAGGATGAGGAAAAAAGGAAAAATACTTATTTTCAAGAGGAAGACAACTTTTGGTGCAAATATTTTATCCCAGGAAGCACAGCTTTTGCAGGTAGATCATGCAAAATGCTTTTCTGTGAACTTGAGAAATGCTTTTTTGCCCTGCTCCCATCTAGCCAGGTCTGCAGGCATTTTTGTTCCTCTTTATCTGACTCTCTCTTTTTTACTGCACAAAAAATGCTTTCACTGGTAAAGGCTTTCACAATCTGTTGTCATCCAACCTTTCATCTTTATTTCAAATAGCTCCCCACTGGTTTTGACTGGGCAAATTATTTGTCTTTTTCCATGCTAAATTTGTACACAGGTACTCCCAGACTTTTTGCAGTGCCTCAAAGTATTATGTGTGATGGTCTCAAGATTATCAATCAACACTGATTCCTTTTATATCTCCAACTTCTGCCTTTTCCTTGGAGCAAAGGCTTTGCTAGTTTCTGTGCTAGTCTGCACAGTACTGGTCTTAACCAAGGCCTAACCCAAGGCTGAGGCTCCTGGTTGGTCCCATAGTACCAATTCAGTAAAACCTAGAGTGTGAAAGGCTGAATATTTGCACATCACTTTGATCCTGTTGCCATGTTCATGCATGTAACAGTCTTCACTGCTGAGACTCTGAAGAGCAGGAACTGTCTTTTACCACCCCTGTGTGCAGGGAGATGGATAAAATCACCCAGTGACTCTACTCAGGTCAGTCTACTGTGATCTCAGGTATCTTAGAGGGTCAAAGACATCCAGGTGGGCTTGGAGGTAGGACACAGACATACAGGACCTGGCCACAAGGACCTGGCCACAAGACCTACAGGAGAGGCCACAGAGGCCAGGTAAGACACCCCAAAGCAAATAAGTGCCCCTGTGCCCCTCTCAGCCTGTGAACCCCCCCAGAGCGACTGTCCGTGAGCTGTGCTAGGCGGCCGTGTGAGGCTGGAGGCTGGCTGTGCAGGGGTAGCCCTCCACACAGGCCAGGGAAGCTGCCAGCAAACAACCAAAGTACTCGAGGAACATTAAAGTCCCAGCCTAACTTTTATTTAGCTGTTAATTAAGCCACTGGCTGTGTCTAGACTGGAGGACCTGGGCGTGCTGCCAAGCACCCGTGCACGGCGTGTACCCACCCACCCTGCTGCATCCTGGCTCCAGCCCGGGCTGTGATGTCCGTGTTTGCTGCCCACAGTGCCCAGCCCCGCCTGGAGCCTCGGCTCATGCTCAGCACCGCTGAATTTGAGCATCCCTGACCACCCCTGGGAGCCTCGCAACACACAGCCAAAGGCTAGTGAGGACACGGCCTCTGTCACCGAAACAGAAGACAACTTTATTTTCCAAATAAAGCCCCCTCAAATGCTAGGTTGAAAATGTTGAAAAACAGTCTTCTAGACATGCTAATGAAATGCTAATAAAATAATGCAGCCAAGTCCCACTAGCTTTGAAAAATTAAGAAGGCAGCTGAATTCAGCCTATGGTAAAATTAAGTGATATTTAGTGATTTGGACACACACCAATTATCTGAATTTTTCCTTATTAGCCGAAGGAAAAGCCAGAAGTTTTTACCCTGTATGCTGAACCAAAGATACAGATCAAATAATCAAATGCATGGGCTTCTCATTAGGCAGAACTAAGAGACTGGTTCACTACTTAAAAGTCACCAGCGTTCATTTGTTTGTTCAAGCTGCAGATCTAACTTGGTACAAAAATCGTATTTTCAGTCTTGTTTTGGATTAATATATATTTAAGGATATCTCCTGGCATGGTATCAACCTCTGAGGTACACTCTAGATAACTTCATGGCACAGTTCACTGTACATGGACTAATGCAAGAAAACTGTGAAGAAGAGAAAGGAAACTGGGAGCAACAGGAAATACAAGAACTGGTAGCAGGATTTGATGGCAACTTAAGGACAAGGACAGAGCAAGCGGCCAAAAGAAACTTGAGCTGCTTGAGTAAATCAGCTCATATCACAGCACTTTTGCCAGGCTGGTGTATAGGTCTCAATTTAGAAGTGGGTGACAAAAACAGTGCATGCTCATAAGGCCGAGTCACTTTTCTCTCTGAAACTTACATGCCAGCTAGAGGTAGCATTTACCCAGACATTTAGCAATGAGAAAGAGGAAGAAACTGTTTAAGAGATTTATCTGATCACAAAACACACATCTAAATGAACATTTCTCTAAAAAGTGTGCATTTTTCTCTGTGACTGAGATGAGATTTCAGAGCAGTCATCTCATGTGCAGCCATTTACAGGTCAGGAAAGAGAAGGCTGGTGCAGATATTTGCTGCCAAGCAGAAGGAAACTGCCCATAATCTTCTCCCTCTTCTCCACACATTCAGGTCTATGCAGTGTGCAAAAGCCATGTACCATGCAGAGCTCTCTGCTTCCTGAGGACATCCAAACAGGAGCACTGCACCCGACACTTCTGTCGTAGCAGCAGGTCCAGACCCTGTGTTAGTTTTGAGGAACAGAGCCTGCCACGTGCTGGGAAAGCCACTGGGATAGCACAGACAGAAGGATGTCCAGTCATTCTTTTGGGGTTGGTAGTGTGATAACATCAGTGTGGGGCTTTGCAGGGCAGCCTCCAGAGGAGACTGGATCAGCCACACCATCTCAAGACATTCCAAGCACAACCCATGTTCCTCTGTTTTTGGGTAGGCAAGAAAGTGTCTGTCTCTAGGAATTGCCACCCCCAGTTTCCAGAACTGAGGAGTAGCTGTACATCAGAAATGGAGCTATCTTAGAGATGAAAGGAGAAAGCAAATTCCCTTGCTGTTCATACAGCTGTTCTACCTAAACCTTGTATATACCTAAACCGTGTATAATATAGTATTTACTGGTAAGACAGACTTTTCATATCCTGGAGTAAAATCTTGCTATCAATCTAAGAAAAACAATCAGGAACTGAGACACCTGCCATAATATTATTTTCATTTGATACTGTATTTCATTTGAGCTTGAATTTAAAAGGACATGTGTGCCTGAGTAGGTTAGAAAAACCATAGATTTAAGTCTGGAAAGTGGAGTCAGCAGTCATGAAAACTTTTACCATGTGACAAATATATAATCTCCCTGTAACACCACACCATAATATATAGCACATAGCTGGGAACTGAGCAGAAAGGAGAAAATCAGTCATTTACAAGTAGTCCCTTGTGTCTTACCTTTATTGCAGCAGGGCTTTGCATAAAGTCTGTCTTGCCAGCTTTTAGTGTGCCACTCTGCAAATGAAAGGGAGGAGGATTGCCAGGCAGTGAGCTCGCTGGACACAGGTTATAATTTCTCTCCCTGTTAATGGTGAGTCCTGTGAAAACAAAAATTATTCACCCAGTGGGGGGCACATAACCTACTGCATGTATAGGTTAGCAGTGATATAGAGCCCTGATGATAATGGCAAACGAGGAGTTAGAAAAATTAACCTGGATGGCTGCAGGTCTTACAGGTACCACTTACATTTGAATCCATAACAAGTAACAGCAATTCACATGCATTTACTGGACCAGGATCTGTAAAATTTTACTAACTATGGCTGCACAGATATAAGGGAGAATTCTTCTTGGTGTTAGCAGTGGTAATAAATATTTGTATTTATATCATGGTAGTGTCATAAAGAACCAGTAGGGGACTATTATGCATAGAACTATATAAGAAAGAAAAGATATAATCCCTTCCCTGTGGAGTTAACCATCTAGGGGACACAAATAAAAGGTAGAAGAATGGGAATAAAATGTACATGCAAATGAGGATAGCAACGAACTGGGGCAGCTTTGTGAGTTGTATGACTTTTTTTGTTATTCCTCTAAGGAAGAGAAAAACATGCACAATGGTTGCTATCGAGTCACTGGGACATTCTAGGTGCTTGAAATTCATTTCTGTTTTAGAAAAGTGGGTTTGAGAAAATTTTCTCCTTTTTTTTTTTGTTGTTTAAATAGAGGAAGAGGAACAGGGTAAATTATAGTAATTTCTGTAGAATAGGATTTTATCACTTATAATATGCTAAGAAATGAGCTGTAATTTGCAAGTCATGTCCGTATACATTCAAGACACATAAGAGAGCCAGTTGCTGATCACTGTCACATCTGGTTTAGTCACACAAATAGCACAGCAGCAGCATCCACCCCTGTCCTCGTGGGGCTGTATGGAAAGCAAACATCCCACAAGTGGACATACACACCTGATGGACAATTCCTATTCCCTTTAGGAAACAGAAATTAAAAAATCAAGGCTAAGTTATGCCTCTCCCCTTTCCAAACGCTGGTGGAAGAGAGAGAGGAGGGTCACTCAGGGGAGGCTGTAGGGCTGATTGACATTGCTCCTGGACTGCCACCTCTGTGTCAGGGGGAGCTGCCCCACACCCAAACCTGTCCCTGCTGCCCGTGGGAGCACCTCTGGTGGCAAGTGACACTTAGTAGGAAAAGGAGGGCATTAAGATTTGGTATTTAGCTCCTGAGCTGCTCTCCCCGAATTGTTGAATGTTTACCAGTTAAAGTGAAGTTCTTAGGGTGTATATTAGCAAAGAAGGAACTAATTAGGCAACTTCTGTAATCCTGTCAACACTGTTCTGGCTTGCTTATGCAGGCTGAGGCATTTTCACTTTTTTTTCTTCTTTATTCTAAGCATTTCCCAGGTAACAAGGAAGGTGAAGAAAATTATCACCTTTTAAAACTTCCTCCTTGTAACTTACCTTGACAGAGAGATGAAACTGCTTTTTCTCATGTTTTCCTGGCATAATCCTTTCCCTCTTTTATCCTTCATTTCATGGCAACCTGTAATCCTGGAACCGATCTAAAGAGGATGTGTTTTGCCTGTATCTGTGTCTCATAAAATGTTTTCTTCATCGCTCTTCAGGGAAAAAAGTTGTCCTAGGACACTGGGAGCAAAGCAGGGCTTCAAGCGACACAGTAACAGTTTCATTGTTTAACTTAAATAATGAAGGCTTTGGGGTTCTGGTTTTTATTTTTAAATGTTGGAAGTGAAATATGGTAGTGATGTTTGAGTTATGAACAATGTCACTCTTTTACTGCTTCAGAGTCAATATTATAGCAGTGCTCTGGGCTACAGTGCTCTTAACTCTGGGCAATATTGGTGAGGTAGATTTGGGGCATAAATAGGTAGAAAAGAAGAATGGCAAGGAACACCAATCCTGGATTGTGTGCTACTTTCTGGATAACTTGATTCTTGTTTATTGTAGTTTGTCCTTTTTCAACATGACAGGAGTAAGAGTTGATTAAAGAAACAAAGAACATGCACAAGCATAATATAAAGTTGGCAACTTAGATTTGCATAACTTAAATTCTTAGTTTAAGAGACATAAATAAGGAAAGAAATTCCCTCCAGGAATTCAAACAAAACTTCTTTGGATTTTGTATTTTCCACATTATAAACAAAATCCTCATTGCCCAAAAGCAGAAAAAACTTAAAAGACTATAGCTGCAGGAAAGGGAAGACAGAGATTTAAGTTTCTGAGACATATTAGAAATTAATTCTAAGATCAGAAGGACAGACATTTTTATCTGTTCTGACCCTAAATGGCTTTGTCTGATTGTTTGTTTCTTTTGTGATGCTGCAGAGAGCTGCTCCCTTGGAGGAGGCTGTTTAGCAACTACCAGTAGCTCTTCCTAAATTACTGACAAGGACAGTCTCCCTCTGGTTGAGTCAGGTTAGAAATGGATCTCCTCATCATTCCCTCTCTGGATGTTCTTTTAGTTTCTCTGATTTTAGTGCTGTTTATTCTTATGGCATGAATACCATCTCTCTTCCCTGCAAGATTTTCATTACATATGGGTTTAGTACTATATTTTTAAAGTTTCTTTTCTTTTTTTTTTCTCTCAAAGTTTCCTATTTAATCCGTGGACACAAACAATAACACCTCACAGCTGAAGGTATGACAAATGAATCAAAGAGCTTTCTGTTTCCTAGCTCAGAAATAAAATACTACAGGTGTGTCTGCAAGTGTCAAGGGGGGAAAAAAAAGCCAAAACCAACACAACAAGACAACATGGAAATGGTAAAAACGGTAGCAGCATTAGAAGGGTTTGATTATTCGTATGATAATGGGCAGCTTTACTGTGCACTTTTTACATAGTCAAGCCAGTGAGATCAATTTAATCCGGGTGGGTTATTCTTCTCCTAATGTAAAAGACCATTGATTCCTTCTATTGGCTCAGTGAGGGAGCTCTTCAGCACAGTGGCACACTGAGGAAGCTGGTTGAAAGCCACTGAAATCAGCAGGAGCTTTTTAATTGACTCTGAATCAGGTCCCAACACTGCACATAACTGCTGTCCTTTCACAAAACTTTCTGTTTCTTGAATACAATTGGATTACCTAAATAAAACTTGGGTGTCCCTGTTAAATATCCTGTGAGAATCAATTCTTTATGGAGAAAATATTTTGCCTACGCTACATTTGCTGTGTGTTTAAAGTCTGAAAGTGTTGCCAGTTATAATTGCTTCATCATCTTTTGTTCAGGTGACTAATTATAATAAAATATATTTTATGCATAAACCAGTATGAGACTCGTTTTTATACATTTTACTTAATTACTTTTTACTGTGACAAATCACATTGTTAGAAATGTACTAACAGATGGGGTGGATTTTAAAGTCAGTATAAATTATGACTCCTTAATTTTTGCAAGTGTTGAAGAATTTAATTGTCTCCATTCAGATTTTTGGCTTAACTCCTGTGGTTTGACTTGTTAGGATTCCAGACATGCAACACAAGGAGCAGAGAATTTCTGGACTGTGCAGTGTCTTTTGGTGGGATAAAAAAAAAAGAAAAAAGTATCCTAAGAAGGAAAGGAAGTTAGGACAAAAGGAAGGTCTGAACAGAAGTGCTCAAAATGCACTTTAATGCACCTAACCCATCCCCAAGTGAGGGTTAGGATGCTGAAGGGCTCTCATTGAATAGCCCTGCTTGTTAGGGGCAGCAGAAGCAGCGCTCTCTTGTGTTGCCCACATACTAGCTGCAATTAAATAAAGGTTCTCTGAGTGTGACCCTAGCCCAGGAGTGGGAGAAACTCTTACCCAAGTATAAAATCAGAGCATGGAGAGCTGCAGCTAGCAGTAAAACATGGTTAGCAATGAAACACTGTTTAAGAAAGCCTTTTCTTTTCCCTTCCCTTTTTTGGGGATGCAGAAATTCTTTCAGCTTCAGTAATTTTAAATTCTGATGTTCCCAGTGAGACTTCTCTGGTATTAGCTGCCTTCTCCCCCATCCTTCAGTCTGCTCCACAGCTGTGTTACTCCTGACACTTCACTCTCCCTCCCTTCCTCATACAGAGCAGATTGTCCTCCGGCAAGCCTGGGCAGGTGGGCCACCATGGGCAAAGCCATATTTCTCACCCACTGCTCCAAACCTGTCACTGCTCTTGCTAAACCCTCCCACACTCATTCTTTGATATATCACTCACCTGCAGCTCTTTGTAGTGCTCACCATGGTCTTCAGCCTAAACTGCCTGCGTAGTTCACTTCATCAGGCAAGCACCAGGACTTGTTGAGAAAGGTCTCCTTGATCAGCTGATGATTCTAAACTGTGTCAACGGGAGGCAAAGAAACTGCTGGGTTTCTCAGAGGACCAAATTCAGCATGATGGACCCAGCTGCCTCCACGTGTCCCATCAGCTCCTCAACTTATGATCTGCAACATTCTCTTTCCTAGTAGATCTGTGTTTGGCACATTCATTCCCCTTTTGGATCCAAAATTCCCTTGCAGTGCTTTCCAGATGCTTGCTCAGGCTCTCACCTGCAGAAAGCCTTGTGCTCATATTCTCCAGTGGGTGGAGGACTCAGACCTGTGCCCAAAATGAGGTAGAGACACTGTTTACATTGGCACTTACTGTTTTCAGTGCCACTAATGTCTGCCCACGAGGCTTCATTCATACATGGGGTACACACAATACAGGTGTGTGGAATAAATTCCACTAAGTGTGCCCTTCTACTTCTGAAGATAAAAACCACATTAAATTAATGAGGAATGTCATCAAGTCCTAGCAAGAGATTAAGCTCAGAGATCTGTGGCTATAAGGCTGTGGTGTTGACTAGCAAGGTGTTGTTTTTCCATGCCTGCCAGTTTTGAACTGGTATTGCAGAATCTGGAAACCCTGGATTTAGAGTCTGGCTTTGAAAGTTCAGCTGATTCAGAGATTAGGAAGCACTAGTACAGCATCTGTACCCATTATCTCATGATTTAAATGTTCTCTGTTTTACATTAGCTAATGATTTAAGTGCCATTAGATATCTTTGTATGACATTCAATATGAAATAATCAACTATCTTAGCGTAACATTGGTCCCATCAATCAAAGCCCCTGTTCCTCCCACAGCATTGTTAATGAAATGTTGGCAAGAAAACCAACAGACCCAACTATGGCATTAGAATTAAGGGGTGAAAGGTGACATTTCATTACTTTTTTTTTGTTTTGTTTTGTTGTGTCTTTTTTTTTTTTTTTGTCTTGGAGTCCCATTTCATTTCAACAAATAGCCCAGAAGGGATATTTGCTCAGGAAATGTTTTATAGCTCCTAAGATATCTGTCCTAACTACTATTTGTGTTTAAGCTGATTATATAATATAGCAACATTAAATGGAGAAAAAAGTCATCATATCCTTTAAAACATACTGATGCTGGAGCTTGACATGGTTTCTTCAAGAGTGAGTCCTGGTAGGTCTTTGTATTCTTGTGATCCTCATGCTGAGACAGATGTCAGCTCAAACGTAGTAGTTTTAGTGGAGACAAATGTGAATGTTGTTCCTTGTGTGTTTGTCTGACTGATTTGTAGGTGAGGGTAAAAAAGACAAAATATTTTAGTATGCAGGACCACAGAGCTGCTCTCAGGCCTTCCAGTGGAGTCCTCATTAAAAGATAACATACCTGTAAATTAAAAACAAACCCAGCACTGTTGCACACTGTCATAAAAGGGGGCTGAACAAGGAGGAAGTGAGAGGCATGGCAGGGACCTGGACCATTTTGTCACCTCTTCTCCATCACCTGAAGCCTCCATATGGACACAGAGATCTTCTGCCTATGTGGGAACTGAACAGGCAAGAAGGAGAGACCTTTGGAGGGGGAAAGAAAGAGGAGCTGGGGTGGAGGAAGGGCCAGGGAGCAATCAGTCAAGAAGGGGCTGTGATTGCAGTGTGGAGCTATGTTTTGTGAAGTTAATAATAAAGACAAATCCCAGGAAAGTTGGAAAGCAAGCCTGTCTGCATCTCTTCTTCTGTTCATAGCAGAGCAAGGACTCCAACTGCTTGAAGACTCACCTTTCTTTGAAGCAATTTTGAGGTGAAAATCTCAGGCCTTTGTGCAAAGAATTAAAGCTCTTCTAATTCCCCTTTAATTTGGGAGTACTCAGAAATCTCTCAGCACTTCTGCAGGTAGCTGACAGGCTCTTTGCTATTCCTTAAAGAGTTTTTAATTTTTTTGCTGAGACATCAGGTTTGAATTATTGTAATATACATGGAGGAGAGATATTAATTAATTCCAAGGAAAATATGATTTTAAGCCTATTTTTATAATTATCACCTAAAGTACATAAACTCTCATCTGGGACTGGGTTCTTCTAGTGTTGTTTCAGATCAACATGAAGTCTTTTTCAATCAGGCACAAACTCCATTCAGTGAAAAAAGCCAATATCTTTGCTCTACTGCCTTGTCCCAATACTGTACTAGGGCACAGCCAGCTGTAATGGGAAGGCTTGAGATTGCTGGTTTTGTCGTCTTTGAAGATTTATATGGCATTAAATAGGAAAGAAATGTGTCCTTCTGCTTGTGAAAAGAAGGACACTTTAATAGGTTCAGACTTTTTTTTTGTGGAGGAGTGAAAATGTGGCACTGAATTCTGAAAAGTGTTTAATTAACAGCTTGGTTTTGCCAGACTTTTTCAGTGAAGAACTAACTTAGCTTATGGACTATAACTCCAAAAAAGAACTATTGATATGTTAATTGTATATGATTATGAATGGTTATTTATGGCATTGGATCCCTCTGCTAAACCAATTATGCTCTATTTGTGAGATTTGCATTATACTGCATCCATGGCATTTAATTAAACTTCTATTTCTCTTCTTTCTTTCTTTTTGTTTTCCTTTTTCAGCCTTACATATATGATAAACTACACTAAGTCACTCAGTAGTTAAAGCTAAATCAGCTATTCATTCGATCACCCCTTATTCACATCCTACTCTGTTTGTTCTGCCCAGAAAATCTTAGCTGTGTCCCCTTAAACATTAACTACCCAACTCACCAGCTCAAGTTCATGAATTTTTATAATTGTATTTTACATACTTCTAGAACTAGATACAGCAGGCACTCAAACCCTATTGGTGAAAATCATCTTCTCTATTTTAATGTATATTTAAATATATTTATATAAACATAAAGGAGATGTTTAAAAACAGTGTAATGGCACAGCGTGCTATAATCTGAGTTTCTTTTGGTCTCCCTCTGCTAGTTAATAAACAGCATGTAAAGTCAACTGCATAACCAATGCTCTAATTCAGAACATATCAAAAGGTTTGCGTGGGTGAGGTAAATTGGGCTGATAGTGAGTCAGGAGCTGGCTGGATCCCTCATTTGTTCATTCAGAGCATTTCTTATGTAGAACTAATTTTCAAGTAGTTGAATTTTTGCTAAGAAAATGAAGTCCTTAAGGGGGCAATTTAGCTGGAATCCTCTGAAATACAGTTCAACACAGATTGCCTTTTCACAGCTGTTTTGTGTGAAAGAGGATCTTAGGTTTTCAGTCCCTCAACACCTGCTTACTCCTTTTCTGAATGTGTATTACAATGCACCTAGTGAATGAGTTGTTAGGATTTAGTGGAGAAAGGGGTTAAATCATGATATGAAATATACTTCTTTGTTACCCAAAATTTGCTTTACCTCCTACTCATAGTGTCAGTGCCGAAAATTTTGGTCTGGGGCTTTCAGTTGAAGTGTCCAAGAGTGGGAGTAAAGAGAACCACATCCATCCTCCCTGCAGCCCCTTGTGTGTATTGCTTGCTGTATTACTGGGGCAGGGCACAGAGAAATCAGGAATTCAGGAGCTGATCTTCCAGTGCACATACATGTACACAGACATGCACAGATATATCTGGTTCCACTGTCCCTGCCCAGGCAGTGGCAAGCAGCACAGAGCCTATTCTTTGGTTTCAGAGCATAATAATATCTTCTTCCTGGCCACAATGCTATTCATCAGAGCCTTTTGCCAAATAACAGGCCTCAGTGGCCTGGAGGGCTTTCTGTGGACACTGTTCCAGAGTCAGCCTCCCAAAGAATATTTTGAAACATACCAGTCCTAAAATATTTTCAGTCTTACTCAGAAAAACTCTCACTGACTAAATTCTGCTCTTGGATCTTTGTTCTTTAAGAACCTGAGTCCCTTCTGTCTCAGTTGAAGTCTCGACAGAAAGGAGTTTTAGCATCTTGCTTGCATCTTAAGTGCATAATTTAAAAGGTTGGCTACACAAAGCAGGAACAATTGGAAGCTTTCTTCTGTGTATGATCATAGGGATGGGACAGCATAGTTGGAATAATTGTATCAGAAAGGAACCTTTTTAATTATGTTCCTTCTACTCTAACACATAAGCAAATAAAGCAGGACCACTGCAAAAGCATTGATTTAGCCTGGTTGTTAGGGCAAGTACAGAAGTGTTTATCATCTTGACATTACCAAGGCAGCCATTGCTAAAATATGGCTTGAAATAGCTGAAGAAAAAAATGTAGCTCTTATTTCAATTGGGGCAATTTGCAAATACCCAAATCTTCTATTGTTGGAAGGGTTTATTTTGTGACACAGAACCTATAGTTACTGCACCCCAAAAGTTCTTTTTTATGATTAGCTGAAGCACAGACAAATCATGAAAAGACAATTGTACACTTTCTTGTGTTGCTTTATGGGCTTTAAGTGCCTACAAAAAAGGATTCCTTATGCTTTAATTTCTCTTTATTTTTTTGACTGTAAAGACCCATGGGGTAAATGCCAGTCCCACAATCCTGCAGTTATATGGTTACTGTCAGCCTGCTCAAATGATGCTTCCTGTTCATTAGGCATCCTTTCATCTGACAACAATGTACTGGCTTTGCTGCAATTCTTAGTCAACGCCCATCTCTTCAATAGCCTGTGAATAGTATTAAATAGTGTTTATGCTAGCTATTGTTGCCTTTTGTGTGGTTTGTCTAATTCACAGAGAAAAGTCTGCTTTTGTGGTCTAAGGCTGGCTACGTCATGGCACGCCATGTGCCTTCTGATGGGATCCATTCCTGCTGAGTGATAACATTACAGGTCTCAACTCCTTTGCAATACAATCCAGCATTCTTAACACAGTCAATACACTCACAGGCGATCTAGTTTACTCTTTATATTAAGAAGTTTAGGGAGACAAAGCTCATCTAAATACCTGCTCGTGAAACAAGGAAGATGAATTCAACTGATTTGAAAATTACTTCCCAGCTCCCACACAACTAGACAATGAGCACCAGAAATCAAAAATTAAAAAAAAAAAAAAATACTGACGCTGAGCAGGGAATGCCCAAAATATCCCAGGTAGAGTCATTCTGCACACAAACACAGCACATTTTAGTGTATAGGGTGGCATTACTGCTCCTGGTTAAGACGAGGCCTAATACCAGAGTCAAAGCAGCTGCTTTTCTTTGCCTAAACTACTCACAAAAGAGAAGGGATATTGCAGGGATCATTACATTATCCCGTAGCTCAGGAGCCTTTGCAGGGCAGGTATGTTGCTGTGCCTTGAAAGGGCTTTTGATGTAAGCAGATCATTAGAGGCTCAGTGTGTAACTGATCCTTGGCTGTCTCTGCCTTTGGCCGTAGATGGGCTATTCTTATCTAACCATATGCTCCCTGTTCTAGGTATCTAAAATCTTATTGTCCTCCTTCCCTCCCTCCTCTCTCCTTCCCCCCTCAGTCCCTCCCTCCAACCTTGCCGCTGTACAGCTGAAGTTGGTTTCCAGCTTTGCCTTGGGAAGCGTACAAACACATACAAATGCAGCTGGAAAATGAGGCTTCCACTCCTAAATAGTGCCATTTGTTTGTCCCAGGAGTTGTTATCCTCCCTGCGTCATGCTTTGAACAAGATCAAGAGTGGCTTCTAAAAAATATGGCAATGAAAAGAATGCACACAAATAGTAATTATTGCTCTGTAGCTGCTCAAGCTATAATACCCTCCATGGCCAGGAGGAAGCAGGGAGGCAGGGGACTGGGTGGGGCTGGGAGTAGGTGGAGGCTGAGCTTTGTTCTCTGTGCACCACAGGAGAGCAGTGGGATTGCCCTTCTGATCAGCATAACCATCCCTGCCCTTCTCGGCCCTGTTGTGGGCCACATCCACAAAGGCATTAAGGACTGTGAAGCTCCTGGCAAACAAGGGGCACTGGGGTGAATACCCACAAACTGCCTGAAGGCAGACTTCTCCACCTCAAGTGGCCACTCTTGAGAGTCAAATGGAAGACTCTACTTACTTCATCCTCATGTTGGCCTCTGACATTGTTCTGTTGAAGTAGCCTTGCTGCTACTAGCAGAGTGGGATAACCAGCACAGAAATGGACACTGTAGACATCTAAAGTCTGGAAAGATGAAGTACCCAAATGTGCTTCAGTCCAGGCTCTGCTATCTTCAGACTAAAAGCTTTTTTATCCAGATAGCATAGAAAAGGCATGATGTCCTTGTTAATTATCTTTTTCTATTTTTTAACCTTCTGAGTGCCTCCAAGCTACACAGAAGGTAGTTGTTCTTTCCATCTTAGAGTGAAAAAATGAATTAAAAAATCTGTCATAACAACATGAAAGCATTTCCTGAATTACAACCCTGACTGCTGAATGAGTGTGTTCACCTGAAATGAGTCAGTACAATGGTAAAGTCTGGTGCCAAAAAACAGGGAGGAACCTGACAGTCTAGAGTGATTGCTAGATAAGAGCTTCTCCCTGTATTCAGATCACCTTCCTGTGGAAACAAGCTGAGCAAATGCTCACCCAGAGTCAGTAGATGAAAGAGAGTCTATGTCCTGAAGAAATGCATTACCTTGTTCTGCTCCTGAAAATGAATGAGGTGGGCTTTGACTAACACTTTCAGCAGCGGGCATTGGGAATGAACTAGGGTTGTCAGGGAAGATCATTGATTTTGCAGGACCCATCCAAATTATGTGTTATAGTTTGGAGAAAGAGCACTCCCTTTTCAAAAGATAATTTTTCAATGTACTGCCCATGTTTGTGCTTTTGTGTGAGCAATAATGGTTTCATAAACGTTTTATTAGTTATACCTGGGAAGCTGGCAATTCTGATTAGATTTTACAGATACGAACTTTTTTTTTACCATTAATACTTTTTTTTCCCTTTCTGTTTATGTTCCCAGATTGATTTCCAATACTTAAAATTTAAACAATAAAGGCAACTTCAGTTTTCAAATCTGTAAATAGGACAGACAATGTATGCAACCTCCTCATTGATTGACTCTTCTGTTTTTATAGATTCACCCTCTTGAAAGAGTCATTAAACACCAGAGAAAATGATTTGTTGCCATTGATTACATGACATACTGCTCTGACATACACAGTTTTTATATCTAAGTTATTAATTATGTTGTTAATGTAATTTGCAGACCACAAGATAAATCATTCAGCTTCTGACTGGATATTACTGGATATATTGCATATATAAATACATCTCTGGGTGTGAAGGTAACTGTTACCAAGAGTAATAGATTAGAAGGCTTCTAGTTTGCTTTTAAATCATAATGAGCTAAGGAAAACTTCCTCTGCCCATTTATTTTAATATCTTGGAAATGCTGAGTTTCTCAACATCTCTGCCATTTATGTGCTACAGTGATGCACATTATCACTTCATTTCAATACAGAGGAAACATTTGCAATTGTTGTGTTCATGCGCTATCCTCATTTTCTCAAGAATTTCACAGTTAATAAGCTACAGGATGTAAAAAGTCAAGCTTAATTTGTGTCGTCCCAAAGGCTTCACTGGACAATTTTTCCCTCTTCTGGTGTTGGATACCTTGTGCTAGCCTCATTCTCTGTAACTTTCTTTTCCTAGCAACAATTGCCCAGGAATTAATTATGACAGCCAGTGCCACAAATGCTTGCCATGGTAGTCTGCTGCCACTAGTGACAGACTCATGCGTTTCAAAGTGGAAGTCTCTGCATTTGTGCCAACACGTTATTTTTAAATGTTCCTCCTGTTTTGTACTTCATTTCAACAGGTCTGTGTCCTTCCTTAATTTCAGAAGGGTTTAGCAGAAACTATTCAGCAGTTACCCTGGGAGCACACTGCAGATTATGCATGCTTGCCTGACATTTGACAGATGCCCTTAAAAGGCTCGGTTTCCTTTTCATAGAGGCCACGGGGTTGAGGAGGGTGGAGGGCTAGAAACATTTTTGAAGTGAGTGACATATGTTTAAATGTCAAGGTGGTCTTACTGAATCGCTAAGCACAACCCTTGTACACTGAAGCAGTGGGAAATGTCCTTTCTAGCTAGAGCTAAGAATTCGCATTTTTTAATATTCCTGATCCCAGAGATGACATAGTCCTTTATTTGGAGAGGAAACTGAATGATGAAGACTAAATTTTGTTGCCAGCATATGCTAAGACTCCTCTGAAAGTCTCAGCACATGTGAATAGTGAATAAAACATGTTTTAACAGAGGCATTGCTGAAAGAGTGAAACTCAGGGAGGTAAATTATCTTCCCTCCCTGCTCAGCTCTGTCCATCCAGAGGTTGTTGTTGAATGTTGGTACAGTAATGATAAACAAAGCCACAACTGCAGCTGGAAAAATGCCTGAGTATAAGGAGGAGAATTACTCATCTTTTACAGGTTTCTTGGCTTTGGAAATGCTCAGCATCTTGATACAAAGGTCTTCAACATCATAGTTGATATTTTTAAGAGTGTTAGTGCCACAGTGATTCCCAGATTGAAACAGTGAGGTGGCCTCAAAGAAGGGAAGTTGTCCTGGGTTTGGGTCTGGGTGTACATGCTGGAAAAGTCCTGTCCACAGAAGGAGCCACACACCCCCTCACTTCTTCCCTTTCCTTTGGCTCAGGGCCCACCAAAAGGCAAGCTGTAGGCTCAAACTATGTGCAAGTCTAAGTTCAACTGTGTCTTCAAATCCCCAGTGCAGATGACTGGTGAGCCACAGTCAGGAACATGTTCCTACATGTTTCAGCAGGTGAAATGCAGAGACCCTAACAGTTGCACTTGAAAATGTGTTCCTTGAATATAGCAATTATTTGGTCTAGAGATCCCTTTTAAATCTAACAGCAGTATTTCTGCTGTCAGTGATGATGCAGGTTTAAATTCCTCCAGCAGACATTATGTCTGTTTTCGATGAATTAATTATTTTGAGTATTGTATACAAATTTCATGCTCCTATCAACTAGCAATACTAGTCGGAGGAATGGTGCAGGCAGCCCTGGTTCAAGGTTCAGTGCCCAACAGTCCTTATCAATCTTAGACTTGACTTGTCCTGAGTAGATATTGCCAATTATGTCATGGTAGCTGAGGTAGATAGATAGCTCCTTGGGAGGAAAATAATGGCCAGCATCATTTTGACTTCCCATCTAAATTGAATTTGAACTCAACTCTCTAGAGAAACACAACCACTGCATTAAACAACTGATGGAATTAATGCTCTCATCGATCCTGCTCATCATTACAGATGTGTGTGCTTCCATCTGCATCCAGTCTCTCCATCTTAGGGAGCCAAACTATGGCCCTGAATCGGCAGAATGTGCTGGCTTTTCCAGCTGTGCAAAATGGTACCAGCCCTACTGCTGGTCTCACAGTTCCTCTGTGTTCAGGCTGATGTGAATAAGTAGAAGTAGAGGTTGGGTGATGGATGAGATGCGGAGGTGATTTCCCCTTATTTGCTTCAGTGCCCCCTTTTAAATGTAAGTAGAAAGCAGGAAATGGAAACAACAGTGCCAGTTAATGTTGATGAGTAAGCTTAAAATTTAAGTTTATGTTATAAAATGCATATCAACAAATTTGTGTTTTGCTATTCATTTTTCTGACACAAAATTTCTCAGAAGAGTGTCTGTAATATGGAAATAGTTCCTGTCTATAAGATGATGACAATGTTTAACAGGGCCCACAGGTACAATACAGTAAAAGCTACAGTCAAGTATTCACTGGTTGCAGCTAGACTTTCCCACTTGGACACTCTGGAATAAAGGCCTTATTTGCTTTATGTTGCATCTACTCACAAAAGAATTGTATAGGTTTCTTTCTAGAGAGTTTTGTTAAAGACCATTTGGAGACAGAAGATGAAACACACAACACTTCAGGGATGTCACATTTTTATTCTTGATGCTTTGAAATTTCAGAAGGTTTTTTGAAAGGCCTTTATGCTCTGACCAATAACATATATAGATATGTAAAACATTTGGCTGCTAAAGATTTTTTTCTCTGTTGTTTATATCCCCCTGGCCAGAATAGCAGATAATTTTTTAAGACGATTAATCAAAGTAGACATTGAATAAAACGTATGAAAAGACAGTTTCATAAAAACAAAAGGAACCTTTTTACTTTATCAGTTTATTCACATAAATTGACTTTGTGACTTATAAGGAGGGCAGGAGGTAGATGAGCAGAAGGGAAAGAACATTACTAGGACCAATGACAAAAGGTGCTTAAAGGGTCCCAGATTGTCAGCACAATGCAGCAAGGGAGTGGAGCGCAGCATGCTGATACCCTTTCCTGTGTGCAGCTAGTGTGAGGGCCCTGATGGATGTGAGGAATGAGGCTAAGGAGATGCAATACTGACAAGCTCTAAAATGGGGAGGTGGATCATCTGATAAACCCAGGAGTCCGAGGAAAAGAGACTGTATCACAGAACCATAGATTGGCTTGTGTTGGAAGGGACTTTTAAAGGTTATCTAGTCCAACCTCCCTGTCATGGGCAGAGACACCTTCCACTAGACCAAGTTGCTCAAAGTCCCATCCAGTCCTCTGACAATCTTCTTGTCCCTACTCTGGACTCACTCCAATAGATGCATGTCCTTTTTATAGTGAGAAATTTCTCGGCTCCCATCCTCTGTAGGCTTCTTTTTGGTGTTTGAGATTGTCCAGGAGTTCCTTGTTTATCCTTGCAGGTCTTCTGCCATTTTTGCCCAACTTCCTTTTTGTTGGAATGCATTGCTCTTGAGCTTGGAGAAGGCGATCTTTTAATATTAACCACCTTTCTTGGGCTGCTCTTATCTCCAGAGTTTTATCTCTATGTGATTCTCTATGCACAACCTTGAAAAGGACAAAATCTACTCTCCCTAAAGTCCAGGGTAGTGATGCTGTGTGATTTCCTCCCTGCCCTAAGCAGTGACCACCTCATGGTCACTATAGCCCAGGCTTCTCTTCAGCTGCCCAGTCCCCACCAGCCTCATCTTGTCAGTGAGAACAAAGTCCAGCATTGCACATCTCCTCATTGGCTTCTCTGTCACTTGGAGAAGGAAATTAACATTAATGCATTCCAGTAACCTCCTGCATTGCTCATGTCCTGCTGTGTTGTCCTTCCAACAGATGCTGGGGTGGTTGTGAATGCGATGTCGTTCCTGTCTGTCTGTAGAGGGCCTCCTTGACACTCCCTGGTCAGGTGGCCTGTAGCAAACCCCCCACTGTAATGTCACCTCTCCCTGCCCTCCCTTTAATCCTAACCCATAAACTCTGGCTTGGCTCCTCACCCATGCCCAGGTGGAGCTCCATGCACCCCAGCTGGTCACTGATACAGAGGGCTCCTCAGCTGCCCTGCCTGTCCTTCCTAAAGAGCCTGCATTCATCCATTCCAACACTCCAGTCATCACAGCCTTCCCATCACGTCTCTGTGACACCAGTAAGATCCCAGCCCTGCGGGTATGTGCTCATCTCTTAAGTCCTCTTGTTTTTTCCCCTGTGCTATGTGCACAGCCACAGTTAAGATGGGCCCTGATGTAGCTGATTTACTGGTTGGAGTGGCTGGAATTCTTTTGTGCTGCTCTCCAGGTGCTCTCCTGCTGACCTGCAATCACTCTCTGGACCCTGGGCATCTACTGCTGGCCCTGTCATCAAACTGGTAGGAGTGGGATGGATTAAGTTCCCCTCCCCTAGAAGCATTATTTTTCCCTCTTTATTNAGCCACAGTTAAGATGGGCCCTGATGTAGCTGATTTACTGGTTGGAGTGGCTGGAATTCTTTTGTGCTGCTCTTCAGGTGCTCTCCTGCTGACCTGCAATCACTCTCTGGACCCTGGGCATCTACTGCTGGCCCTGTCATCAAACTGGTAGGAGTGGGATGGATTAAGTTCCCCTCCCCTAGAAGCATTATTTTTCCCTCTTTATTAATTTGGTAACCCTATGACTGAAGAAGCTCTTGTCCTTCTCTGACATACAGACTCCATAAACCCCCAGTAGAATGTTTAAGTCCAGCATCATTTAGCACTAGTGTTGTTTAAGTCCTTAAAACTGGTTCCTGTGTTTATTCCTGCTCTTTCTCCTTATTAGAAAATTTCAGTTTTTATTCTGAGGCTGCAAAACTTACTTTGAACATTCAGGGGAAATCTATTCATATGCTGTTTTCTGATAGACCTTAATTATAAGAAATTAAATAATCCTCCAAATCTTCTATAGACTTCTCTTCCCTCAACATGCACTTCTCACTGAGGAAGTGGCATGGCAAACATAGTGTTGTCTGTTAATAAAATGCACATAGATAAAAGACACAAAATTAACATATCACAAGATTATAAAATCACAAATTCTGTTCAGTCTTCTGTTCCATTTGCCTTCCTGTCAGTTATTAATTTGACCTCCACAAATATTCTTTTGCAGTACGTCACATGGTTATAAATCAGTAAAGCCTTCAAAATTGCAGTCAAATCTCCAAGATACTAAAATAGTCTTATAGTGCAAAGTCAAACGTTCAGCTGCTGGTAATGCAATTAAAAGTCTATTGGCCTGCACAGGCTAAAAGAGTAGAATTTTGCAGGAGTTTGCATGGCAAGCATGGAGTGCAGCTGGAGCAGGATACAGTTTACATGACCCAGAGGCTCCCCAGGTCTAGAGACGTCTTCTATCTTCTTGCCACTTTTCACCACATTTTCTTTCATTCCTGATTTATAACTTCAATCTTGTTTATGGTAGCATTTGTAAATTTTAGGCAAGTCAAACAAAGGGATAGGTGATATATTCCTCAGCACAGGAAGTCTGTTGGAGAGGAACAAAAGGAGGATCACAGAGGTGATTAGAGGGCTGAACCACCTCTGCTGTGAAGCCGTGCTGAGAGAGATGGGGTTGTTCAGCCTGAGGAAGATAAGGTTCCAGGGAGATCTTACAGCAGCCTTCCGGCACCTGAAGGGGACCTGTAGGAAAGATGGGGATAAACTTTCCAGCCGTGTCTGTTATGATGGGACAAGAGATAATGGTTTTAAACTAAAAGTAGATATAGATTAGATAGAAGATTATTACAATAACGGTGGTGAAACATTGGAACGGGTTGCCCAAAGAGATAGTAGATGCAACATCCCTGGCAACATTCCAATTCAGGTTGAATGGGGCTCTGAGCAACCTGATCTGGTTGAGGATGCCCCTGCTCACTGCGAGGGGACAAGACTACATGACCTTTCAAAGTCCCTTTCAGCCCAAACCATTCTATGATTTTTGAGAACTGTGTAGCTTACTGTTTATAGACTGTCCTATCCACAAAAGAGTTAATATTTTAACTGCAAAGTAAGTGGCAGAAGTAAGATTGCTCTTCATTATCACCCATACATGAAGAAAAGAGTGAAAAACTCCAGCTGCTAGTATCTGCCTCTATTATCTAGACCACGGACGAGCCCTGCAAATTCCACCTGTGGGTGCTATTTGTGACTCTGGGTGTCAGAGAGTCCAGAGGACAACAGGCAGAAGTGATGTTCTTTTGGCACACCTGTGCTGAAAAGCAGTGATACGGAGCAGTTGGGTCTTGGATGTGTAGTTTCAATTCCTTGTAATCTGATGTCCTCTAGGCCAGGAACACCACCAACAATTTATCCCAATTTAACCATTTGCTGCTTCGAGAGAGAACCAGCATAAAGGACGTGGGACATATCCTCAGCCTGCAGCAGGGTGTTCCTGGGAAAACCTACACAAAAGGAAACTGCTTAACGAGCAGATTGTTAAACCCTGTGAGTCAATCCCATTCCAGCACCTGTCCTCAGACAGCCCTTTATGGCAAAAGAAAAGCCTCCACCAGGTCCTCAGCATCCACACAGTGAGTACAAAAGGCAGCTTCACTTCTCACCTTGCAAATCAGTCCTGGTGTCCTCTTTTTACAGTTCTGCTAAATCCAAGAACGGGGTATAAAGCCGTAGATAGGCACCTGCCGGCGCTCATGTGTCTCTCCCGTTCTGCCTGGAGGCGCTCCGCCTGGATGCTGTTACCAGCGTCCCTCTCTGCCAGCACATTTTCCCATTCATCTTCCTTTAAAAAATGTTGCAGAGCACTTAACAGCTTCAAGAGGAGCTGTTGTCATTACTAATGTTTAGGGATTAGAAAATGTTAGTTCCGTGCAAATTATACTTAATTAGTGTTGTAAGATAATAATTATTTTTCACTAATAGAGTCCTAAATCTTTGAAAGCCTTAAATACTGTATATCTCATTATGCTACACAGTACAAACCCAGTGAAACCCTTTCATTAATTCATTAATGATTAGTTGGAAAAGCAATATGACAGATTATTTTACATGTTACCAAGTACTATTGGTACACTCATATACACAGCTTAATTTAGAACTTTAATATTAGAGTTTTAGTTCTTCAACCATGGAAATTGAATAGAAAATTACTATGAAGATAAATTTTCACTTGAAATCTTTTTTCAGCCACACTTTCTACCATGAACTCCCTCTTTTTTACAATTCACACAATAAGAAAAAAAATTAAACACATCTTTAACATGGAGGACTATTTTTTAAATTTTTTTTTTAAGCTAGGTATCATTTAGTTAATAAATGTCCAGTTAGGCAAAATGTCCAAATCAGTAGTGCCATACTTTTGAAAGCAGTGAATCTTCTCTCAACTCAGTTGAGAGACCAGGCAGAAGTGCTTAAAAAACTAAATCAGAGCTTTAGTTATGGACTTCTATGCTTTCCCAAGGCAAAAATGCCAGAAAAATGAGGTTAAGTTTTATCAAAGTAAATTAGTGAACATCATCTCTTTAGAGAGAGAAAGAGAGAATGACAGAAAGCATGAGTCTTGTTCTCTTCACACTTTTGTCTCAAGAGGAGACAGGGAAGAGCACCTGGAAGCTGGGATGGGTCAGGCAGACAGTGCCCTACAAGCAGCACCCTCATCACCCCGTGACTCTTCCCTTACACCTCACACACAGCCCCTTGTTTGGACAGGAGAGCTGTGGCCACCCTGCTGTGTGTGCGTGCTCCCAAAGCCGGGCTCTGCCTCTGCTACCCCCCTGTGCACGATCAGATTATTCAGGCCACTGAGTCTAATTTAACCAAAGTTATCACCACACACAAAAAGCAGATGACTGAAAAAAAGTCCCACATGTTTCTGCCTGAATGCACTCTTGCAGCAAAGCAAGCCAAGATTACACGCACAGGCAATGCTGCTCTGTTTTTATGAACTGCATATAAAATATGGAGAAAACATCTCTAAATGAAGGCTTTGGAAGCGTCTGTTGGCAAAGGGAATGTTTTGCAGGACATTCTGCAGTAACTTCTTGCCTGGTGGATAGGACTCTTGTTCTACTCTTAAAATGGAAGGAGAAATTCACAGATCAACTCCTCTGGTTAAATAGATGCTAGGGGAGAAAGCACAGAAGGATATCTCTCAGCCACCAGGTATTTCCTTCATTTCTTATCCCTTCAAGGTTTTGGGTGGTCTTTGGTGGTTGCAGGGCTCTACTCAGATGTATCTACACTAAATGGAGAGCTCAAGCTTTCCACAAAAACTTTGTCAGAATACAGGCTTTCCCTTTTCCAAGGAAGTCTGTCTTTTTGCAATGTGCTTTGATCACACTGCAATATCAAGTCAGGGAGCCATTATTACATGTGTGTCAAATAAAAAAAAAAAACAAACCACTAACCAATCAACCAAAAAGCCTTCAACAATTTTAAAAAATGTTACCATTATTTAACTATTTATTCTAATATTTTCTAATGTTTTATTCTATAAATTTTAATGCAGGGATCCACAGGAAAAAATGAAATGAGGGCTTGGTGGTGTAAGCAAGAAGTTTCAACCCTTTCACATGAAAAACTCTGTCAAAGTTGTGTGCCTGCAAAAAATTTGCAAATTCCTCAAGTCTGCTGTCCAGTAGAAAGGTCTGCCATCATAAATGTTTTGTATTCATGAATTTACTCAGAACAAGCAGTTTCACATGCTCTAATGAACTGTGAGTGAAGACAGTAGACATGAACTTAGCCAACAAACAATGTTTTTCTCCACCCCATACTCAACAGAATGCAAAATAAATTCCATTATTTGCTTCATTTGCGTCTTTTGAGGACAGTAATATATTGTCAACATTATTAGTGCTTTAAATTGACATCTGTCTGTGGAAGGACTCAGAAGTTAGTCTTACCAAAGGGTGTAAATTATCACTGACCCTCTGGAAAGGAAGTCCCAGACTGTGGCTGGGAACACCAGGAGTGGGGATGTCCCTGCAGGCCAGCCAGTCTTTGAGAATCTTTTTTAATGCTCATTGTAAATCCTCAAGATGTACAGAAAACTTCAGTTTCTGTGATGCTTTCTAAACCACAGGAATATATTTAACACATTAATAAAAGGAGAAAAAAAGCCAAACAAACCCTAGGAACAATCCAGTTCCTGTCATCTCTCTTGATTTTTCACTTAGTAGACTTCTTTATGGATTAAAAAACTTTTTTTCTTCTTCTTCTTGTAAAGAGTGTTCATTGAAGCCTGGCCAATAGATGGTATCACCCTTTCCAAAGTCTATGCTATGGGAGGCCTATGGAAGCATATCTGCTCAAGGCATTCATGCAAATTATTACTTACTGCCCTATATGCTCATAAATTAATAGCTTCTCTGTGGATGAAAAACAGAAATTAGACAACCATTAAGGTTGAACAATGTATAAAGAATATTAAATATTAATATATGAAATGAAAAAATATTGCAAGAGATATGAATAGATATGCCAGAAGCATAACAAGCCAAACCTAGGAATGTAAATAATAAAAACATGTTTTCAGCTAGATATTCTGGATGGTTTAGTATTCAAATTAAAGTTTGTTTTCCCATTCAATAAAAACAAAACAAAAAGTATTTACCGTTGTTGCCTTATTTGCATGAGGGTTCATTTTCCTCCTGTGAACAGAAGCAGATCTTTGAGCGGAGGCGAATCAGGATGGAAAGGCCACTTTCTCACCGGAGCGTTTTTCAAGGAGTGTTTCAGTGAGGTGTGGATGGCAGCTCTGCAAGTTCAGGAGCAAGAATACCCCTTACAATTTAAAGTGTTATTTGAATGAATAATTGCAAAGCTAGCTTGTGCATTTTAATGACTTGTGTCAGCAGCAACGATAAAATTGAAATGGAAATTGGATGAACTGTTTACTTAATAGTAGGATAAGGCTGCCTGTTGCTGAAATATTGTGGCTGACTGCATGTGTCACTTGTCTCTGGCAATGATGCTTTTCCTTGGAGCCCTGTCAGAGCTACAGGATCTATCATTTCACACAGCCCATCAGCTGTGAAAAAATCATGTTAAAAATACCTGATTTCTTTGTGGAGCCAAGTTCATTTTTAAAATCTGTTATGCCCTGGCCAGCCTCAGCTCACTTCTGCTAATTCTGAATTAAATACTACTCTTCCCTGTCCCTGGGAGAGTTATTGTAAAGGCACTCTGTATGGATTTTGACCTTAACCATGGATTGCTTCAGTCAGACCTTGATTCAGCCTCCCGTGAGGTCTGTAGGAGTGACAAGGGCACCCATTTTAAACACACATTTAGTGAAACATCAGATGAAGAATGTCCTTGCTCCCATACTCAGTTTTATACAATTTCATTTAGCCAGATGTTCATTTCCCAGAGTTTGGGCTGGACTGGGTGCTTTCCAAAAACTTTAGATCCACTCCTAGCTAAAATCTTGGTGTGAATCCTACCAAGATTCAACAGCCTCAGTTTTAAATAGTGTGCATAGAGCTGCACTCTTGAGTTAGGGTACTAAATCCTGGCTGTTCCCATGCTGGGGGCTGTTTTGTGGGATTCACAGGAATGGGCAAACAGTAAGAAGGAATCTGGTATATTTGTAGTAGGCAGAAAATGTTTTTCTGGATAGTCCTGAAACAGTCTAATGAATATAGATATCTAAAGATTTCAGATCCAGATGCTTGGTTTAATCAACACACACATGCACACACACAGAGCACATGCTGGCTCAGAAAACTGATTAATTACTAAAGCTTTTGATTAATTCAGATCATGGAAAAGCCCCAACATTTGTTTTAGGACAGAATGCTTTTCTTTTTGCCTGTAGTTTGAAAAAAATTTGACTCCTGACTTCTTCTCAATTCTGATTGGACAAATGTTTCAAAATAACTTTGCATTTTAATAAAACACAATAATCACACAAGGCAAAGTACCAATCCTTCTAAAGGCACATGATTGTAAAACCTAGGCTTCAAAGTACTTGAGTCTGTGTCCAAAATCGAGAAAATCCAAAATAACTTTGCACAACTGTACTATCAGGCCAGGGTCAATCAGGTTCAGCTCCAAAGGAGGTGGCATCTGTTACCTACCTCATGTTTTAGTAAATAGTCTGTTTTTTATGTGACAAGTGCAAACAGAGGTACAAATTAATGGGAAAAGAAAAGCCCCAATTGTCCATTTGTGTCACATTGCAAACTGCTGGGTGAAAAACAGCCCAGCATCATTTAATCATCCTGTTTTCCCTCTCCTTTTTCACTCATTACATTCATTACTGGTCACAAAAGACTGCTCACAAAACAGCTAGTGATTTTAATTTAATGCATCCTTTCTAAAACCTGCAGGGAAATTAAAGGAGGGAGCAACCTGGGGAGGGCTGGGGAGCAGAAGGGGGAAATGGCACATCTGAAGCTTTAAATGCTAATAGTCAAACATTTCCCAAATAGATCTGAGCTGACCCTAAACACATTGGGAGGGCTTAACTCATTAGTTTGCAAATTGAGTCAAATTGACACAAGGAGTTTCCTTGCAGCGCCTTTAAATCTCTGATGGAGGCTAGTGAGTGACCTCTCAATCTGACAAGCCAACAGTTGCCAAACCATCTCAATATCACAAAATCCAATAAAACAAGCTACCCAGGCAGATCACCAAGGGCTCGTGCAAGTTTTTTCTCTTCATTATGCAAAAGGTTGTTGTTGCCACCTCCAGCTAAATATAGGGGCATCATTGCATTACAAAGGGATAACTAAATAAAAGAGCAGTAATCAACCAATCTAATCAGTACAGGGTGTAATATTAGGGAAGCATGACAATATTTGGTTGGAGCTGTAGACAGCCTGTGGAGCACAGCTCATCTTGGGAGCATTGCTCTGGAAAATGGCACCCGTCCAAATTGTTCCACGCTAGCTAGTGTGGGAGCTTCGATGGTAGGTTTGCTCCTTCATCCACTGAAATCAAGAGAAAGGCTCCCACTGACACTAGAAAGGTGAGAAGAGGGAAATATGCTCTGTGAGAGAGGCAGGAAGGGGCTGTGCTGATATGAGCATGACCTGAAGCAAGGCACAGGTCACCACAGCTGAAGGAACAGGATTTATCTCCTCAGAAAGGTGCTTACACTGGGGTGTCTGCCCAGAAGCAGGGTACTTACTCTGGCCGAGGTGCTTGCCCCTCCCTGAGGTCCCTCAATCCTTCTGACCAGATCTCCAGCACCTGTTCCACAGGAGCCTCAGCACCCAGCTCACCCCAGGCTCCTGTATGCTCATTCGCCTGAACCCTGACATCCTGAAAGCACCAGCTTTCTGCTTTCCAGCCCCTACTGTGCACTGTTTGCCTCCTCTTGTAGAAGATGCTGCAATCTCTAGCCACCTGCTTCTGACTAGAAACAATGCAGGAAAAAAGCCCTGCTCCTCTGAATGTATTCCAAAAGACCTTCATGGCTTCATTATTTAACACTGGGAAAAGCCCTCTAAGGCTGATTTTGACAGCAGGTTGACAAGGATGCATCACAACAAAAGTAAAAGACTTCTGCTTAATTTTCAGAAATAATATCACAGTGATCTGGGGAAAAAATATTGCAAAGTCTGAAAGAGCTGTTTAAATATGAGTTTAATAAGGTTAATATGCCTAAATCATACTTAGCAAAAGTCCTCCAACACACTACTGTACACATCTTCCTTGGGATGCAGTCCAAAGTCTATTGGTCTTGACTTGACTTCCAAGGCACTTGACTTGGAAATTGTTCTTAGTGATTATTTTTCTCTTTTTCATATTGGTTCTGGTGTTTTACTCAAGGCTCTCCAAAATATTTCATGTGTAGTGTCACACTTTCCACCCCCTTCTGCCAGAAACACGCGTGCTGTGATACCCCCGGAGAAGTAACGCACGAGTTACCAGTTAGGTGCACACTTGTGATGATGATCACGGAATGAAGGCAAACAGCCTTGGGAGACCAGTTAAGCCACATGGTCATTCTGACAGATCTTGTCCTAAAGTACAGCTTTTTGAACACAAATGGAAAGTATATATCCTTCAGAAATATTCCTGTGTCCTCCTGCTCAGGATAGAGTTATGGGAACTAATTACTGCTGTGTTTAATTGCTCCTCTCTCCACAATAAATTCTCTCTCTCCAGGCTCCCTGTCACTGTTCATTTACTTACTGAGGAGGAAACTCTCCCTCATATATCCCATGATCAGAGCTGGTGCAATGGCTGTTACTTCAGGGCAGCTGACACACCAAGTTCACACCTTCTCCTCCCCCAGTTGCTTGTTTGGATGACTATCCCATAAACCTATAAAATTAATTTTGCACTAAAAGTAGAGGTAGTGAGCTAAGGTGATATAGCACTTCACCACTTCCATGCCTAAGTGCCTGTCCTGTGTTGAGACCGCAGTTCAGAGACTTAGGAGTCCAAAACCTCAGCTCAGTGTCACCATAGCATCCAACGAGTACCAGGGCTTGGCCTTCTTGTAGCTCAGTATTGCCTTGTGGGAGACTGCAAATCATTCCTTTGGTGTTGCAGCATCAACTGTGTCACCTTTACCTTGACTGTTTACCCAAAAGAATTATTTTGCAGTGTAAACTGGTCTTGTTATCCTGGGTGGAGTTCCTGTTTCTTCCTAAAAATTGATTTTGATAAATTGGATACAATTTACCTCTTTTTTTCTTTGAAGAGGGAAAGGAGGGAAAGCCATAGTAAATGAGATTTTGAACATTTGAGTCTGATCCCCCTCATTGCTTATTTGTTCTCTTTTGCCTTTTACTAATGAGCGTTATACTTCCCTTTATTCTCCTTTTATTCCTGTTTTGTTGAAGAACTTCTTTTGGTTGTCTCTTAATGTCCCTTGCTAATTGAAATGCATTTTATGTCTTAGCTTTCTTGATTTTATCTCTGTCGTATAACCCTCAGTTTGGAGGGAGAATTTTAACAAGGGGGTTTCCAAGAGACTTTGCAGCTTCTCCTGCCAATGCAGCAAACCATTGTGTTGTAAACATATCCAGGGCTGTCTGACGATTGTGGGTTATTGTGCTTCTCATACTAATTACCCTCTACAGGGAGATAGTGTGCAGAAACATTGTGAAAACCTTGTCTTCTCTTCCTCCAGCTTTTTGTTCCATTCTCACATCCTTGGCATCCAGCTTTTCACCACTCCTCAGCGTCTAAGGCGTTGCATGTTCCTTTTTCTCTGCCTCCTCTTTTGCAAAGAATGAAGTCTCTTTCCTTAAACTCCCTTCCCTGCTGAAACACCTGAGCACCTCCATTGGTCTTTCTACTCCTCCAATGCTCATCCTGTAAAGCAGCACCTGGTATAAACACACCATTTCAGGTGTGGTCTTAGACTTTTCCATCTGCTGCCAGCAAAGAACTTTATTTCCAAGTTCAAAACTGCTCAGTTCTTGTCTTGGATCATGCTCAACAGTGCAACAACTCCACTGAGATCCTCATCCGGGTCATCCAAGAAAAATCATCTTGTCTGTGCAAACTTGCTCAGTCACCATTTACAGCGAGGTACCCTTTGCACACAGTTATTTCTGTTTCCCCTTACAGACTCAAGGCATGTTAGGACAAGAACTGTTCACCCAACCTTTCTGCAGTAAGGTCTGTCACATTATGGCTGCTGTCATAAAATATAGGCCCTCTGAGACAAATCAAGGGCCTAGCCTTAAATTCTCCTTTAGAGATCATCTCACCACTAATTTGACAGAAGAATAACCCATACCAAGGGCACAGAATGAAACCCCATCTAGTTTTTAATGGTTTCTTCAGTCTCCAGAAGAATCCTCCAAGTCCCCAGGTAGAGCATCATGTCCAGGTCTACTGCCAGCCCAAGTGATTCCTGGCCATTTCTCCCAATTTACCCTCCTCCTTTCCTGGTCTCTGGCTCTAGGGAAGGGCCTCTGTGACACTCACTGCAGCAAAGAGCCAACACAGTTGGGGTGAGTCAATGCCTGGAGGCTTTATTTAAAGGAGAAGGAGCACAAATACCATTTTTTGGCTCACTAGCCTGGCTTGTGAGGTCTGGGAGCACGTCGGCTTCTTTTCTGCCCCACTGAAGAGCAGTCATCTTCATCGAGGGTTTGAATGATGGTGTTTGGAGGTAAAATACCCTGATGAACGGTGACAGGGATGCCTGATTTTTAATGGTTTTAACATGTAGGAGAGTGGAAATTATGAATATAACATGCAGGAAAACCTTCTGTATTTCATTATTTGTGACATGTATTTAAAAATTAACAAAACTTTCAGAAAAATCTGTACACATTTAACATCTCTTATCTCTTTTCTAATCCTTTAAATCCCTTCATTTACTCCAAAGTTGCTTAAACTGTTATCAACCTCTTTTGAGGGCTCTACATCTTAATCACAACTGTATGACAAATATTTGATGATATAGTATGCATTTGGCAGATACTTAGGACTCAAGTGATAATACCAAAATAGAGGTTTCATATGATTACAGAGACTAAGGGATTAGAAACCAGATTTAAATGGGTCCAAGGGGCAAATTCAAAGACTTCAATCATCTTTTTAAAAACGAGATGCCATGGTTTGTAAAAAAAAAAATCTGAAATGAATTTGCCAATGATCTCTCCTCCAGAAATATTCTATCACTTCATCAAACTTACTTATTTACTTAAACTGCCTTTGAAGCTCTTTTATTTCAAGCGGAAAAAAACCCCGAGTTCAACTGCATACATTACACAAGGGAAAAAATAACACTTATGTAAAACCTCAGTGGGAACTTTCCCTTCTTCTGTTCTGTGAGGAGCAGACATTTCCCCAGAGCTGCTCTCGAGTTTCATGGTAAATCGAGCCTCCAGGTAAATCCTCCCGAGCAGGAGTGAAGTGTGACATGGCGCACAATGGCAAGCTGGGGGTGTTCTCCACGTCCATGCAGTGAGCTCGAGGCAGATCCGATGGAGCATCCCTGCGGTGCCCGGCTCTGGGTGGCTGCTAACCCCGGGGGAGCCAAATTGCCCAGCCCAGTTGCTGACACAGGGATGAACGGCGCTGTCCAAAGTGTCCAACAAGCCCAGCAGGTCCCCAAGGGGCTGGCAGGTACATGGCCCTTCAGGGGGACCTGTGCCCTGGCATGGCCCTGGGTGGCAGCTGGTGCAGTTTGGAGTCACAGATGTCCCCGCAGGGGGGACCTCCCTCACCAGGCTGGGGCACTGCACCTTGTGACCATAGCACTGTCATTCCCAGAGCTGCTATCCTGGGCCAGGCTGGAGCCTGCACCATGCTGAGGGATGCGCTAAGAACTCGCTGTTCCCAGCGAGCGTATCTCCTTCTCATCTCCCTTTCTTCCAGGATGAGATACAGCTGGGTCTAAATTTGTGGGATGCCCTCTATCTGGAAGAGCTGCTCAGCACATTAAGGATCAGAATCTGCAAAACTTTTAAGCTTTCGGTCATTATTTTTTTGAATCCCAAGTTAGATTTTTGCTAGTTTCATGCCTGGAGTCGGCTTGTTAGAGTTTTGCATGAGCATTGGTGCAAGAGCAAAAGAGAGTAAAGAAATGTGCAGCCCAGAGTGCAGACAGAGGGTGGCCTAGGTCACCCTGCAGCAGCACCTTCTGAGACTGAGAGGTGCAAAACATCCTCCAGCAAATCTTTAACATTATCAATACTCTAGACTAAAGACATGAATTTTTCTTCTTACTAATAATTTTATTTTACAACACTGATCCTCTAACAAAGCAAGCTGTGATATGAGCTCCACTCTTCCTTTACTACAAAGGATCTAAATAGGGAAAAAGTGACTAGAAAACCTGCTGGGACTGAGAGGCAGAGAGCATCATTGCTTTATTCCTTTGGGAAGAGAACTAGTGGCTGGACAGGAGCAAATCCCATGTCCTTAGGATGCAATGGGAGACAGGAGGACTAATGCTGGAGATGTTAAGCATGCAGTTGATGTGCTGGGCCTCAGCACTAGTGCCTGCTCTTTCCTCCTTGCTGCATGTCTCCCTGTGTTGCCATTAGCTCCAAAACTGTATTAGTGAGCAATGCTCAAGGATTACAGGCACACCACATAATCCTGAAGAAGGTGCAGAAGCATGCGAGGAGAGGGATTTGCACACCAGGTGATAAAGTAAATTTCCAGGTGGATTTCTGCTTGGGCTGGCACTAGAGGGGTGTGTGGCCTGTGCCCTTGACCCAGCTCTTCTTGCTGTGCCTTATTCTACATGAAAGCTTGGTAAGGTAAACCTCACTTAAAGAGATTTTCATACTGAGTTCCTACTACTCACTAGGACTTTTAGTGGGTTTTTTCTATCCTTTTCTGTTTTATTTCCCTGTATGAAACCTTGAAATGGAGAGTCATCATATATATCAAGAACACAAGAGATACTATTTCCTGCAGATGAAGTAGCACTTAGTACAACAGTGATCTGAAAGAGTATACTACCTTTTACCAGCACTGAAATTTCTATCTTGCAAAAGGGAGAAAACAATCTTTGCTGGGCATGTGCTCTGAACGGAAAAGTCAGTTATAGATTCAAGTGGCTCCTTTGGTAATGCTTTGACCAATGCTTAGAATACTATAATAAAAGAAAAATCTTCTGAGCAAAAGACAGGCTTTGGCTTTCATTCCTGCAAACGCATATTCCAGCATCTCCAAACAAATTCAGCTCAGGTGTCTTGGGCTACTGTAAACTTCAGAGGCAAAGTTTGAGAAGCAAGATGAATTCAAAAGAGTTTGTGTTGTCAGCTACAAGAGTAAAAAAATGTTATCAGCTGCTTAAGCACTGCTGACTAATGTATATTCAAAAGCAAATCAACACAGTCGCACCCACTCTTCAAGCATCAAGGAAACCAGATGAGACCAGTGTCTCAGAGATATGGTGTCAAAGGATTTGGGTTGGTTTGTTTTTTTTTTAGACAGTAGATGGAAGGGGAGAATTGCATTAAAATGTAATGTTTGTCAATGGCTGTGATAAAAAAAGAAAACTTCCCTGGCCATTGCTGGCTGCCGCATGCAGCAAATCTGAATACATTGGTAATGTGAGGGACTGATTAGTCCTGTAAGGCTGCCTACAGGTTAGCAGGCCTCATTTCAAATCTCTGACAGCAATATGTGTCGTTTCATGCTTCATCCTCATTCCCCATGTTCAACACAAACCGGGGTCACTCTATATATGGAAATCACTGTCTTCAGGGCAAAAAAATTAAAAAAGGTGAGATTGCCGCTTTAACCTCACTGGCCTCAGAAAATATGTTTTAGTCTGATACATTATACTAGTAGGAATTATTTATCAAGAAGATACAAGCTCGATATTTCAGAAATAATGAGATGTTCTGGTTTTGCAGCTGAAATTTTATGGTCCAGAGAGCATCAGCTATGAATTCAGAGAATGAAGTAAACTTGCAATGAATGATACACAGCATGCAGCTGAAGTAAAATGGCTGTGCAAAGGGTAATATGAAAGTTATAACACAGTGCAAAGCTCAGTATGTCTTAAGTGCCTTTGTTGCCAAACAGAGACAGATATTTCAAAGACAGTGCAGGCACAAGATGCTTACAGTATTTGTTGAGGGAAGTTTTGCTTGGGAAAGGAATTACCCAGTGAGAAAGTTTAGTTGCCAGCCCTCAAGTCCCACAGCTTAGAAGACCTACTGAAGTATTCATGGCAAGATAATGTGGGAGCAGAAATGCAATGTTCAAGTACTCAATGTGGAAACATTAGGCAGGCTGCAGCAAAGGCTAGAGGTTTTCTCCCAGTAAGGGATGGATTTCACTCATACCTTGATTTTGCTAGAATAAAAGCAGGTATATAAATCCATGAGTATTGTTTTACATTACTGTTCCTAGCAAATGTTATTTTAATAAGATGATAAGGGGGCAAAGTATGAGCTCAATATACTCTCTGATTTTTTTTAGTTTGCTCTCTTGTCTGATCAAACAAGCTGAGTGAAGAACTTGCATTTCCTCTAGTATCAGTCTAGGGTTAGGGTTCAGCAGAAGTATTTAAATGTCAGATACAGAATCAGTTACCAAATGCATAGTGCTGTCCAAAATAATTAATTTGTTTGACATGGCTTGTGGGGATTATAAACTCCATGTGACTTAATGTGAACAGAAGCACAGCCATGAGGAGCAATAGTCAGCCCTTGTGGCTGCTCACATCCCGACAAGAAAGACCAACATGCAGGTGCTTAGTAATTACCAGAGGAAGCAGGGCTCAGATCAGGGACTCAGCCCACAGCAGTGCCATAGAGTCTTGTCCTTGCACCACCCAGCCCTCTCCTACACCTCCTTCTCCTTCTGCTGGATCAGGCTGGGTGGCAGTTTATGGTCTCCTCTCTTGTGTTTTGCCATCTGTAAAATGAAAAAAACAAAAAAAACGGCCAGACAGTTTCATAGGCTGAGACCTACGACTGTTCAAGCTGTTTTTTCACCTGACAGTTATGGTTTTTTACTGGACAGCTGATCTGAAAAATGAGAAGAAGTATCAAACTAAAACTAAGATTTTTGCAATCTGCATCCAGTGATCTTAGAAATTAACACAATGAGTGGCTGCTCTCCTTCTTTTGCGATTTCGGGTTGTTCAAGATCATTTCCAGGTGGCTCTTAGGTGCAGGAAAACGCTATTCCTTCCTCTGGGGTTGGTAGAATAAATCAGTCTCTGAGCACCGGAGAGCGTCTGAGCCCCCAGCAGGTTTGCACTGCTGAGTCCATGTGGCACATGCTGGTGAATCCCAGGAGCAGTGCAACCTGTGCAGCACATCTCCCTCTCAACAGCAGGGTTTGCCCCATGGAACTCAGGGTAAGACTCATCTGCAGAGAGGATGGTGAGGAGAGGGTGGTGATGGAGAGGATGAATGAGCACTGATGCTGCTCAAAACCTAGATTTCATTCAGATAGCCCTCAGCAGCCACAAAAAGTAAAACGTAGTAAGAGAGATCTAATTAAGACAGAAACAATAAAACAAATACTTGCATTATTTGTGCTGAAAAACCTGCAATTTTAACTGGTCTAACCTCCAAGGAAGTCTCCCTTTGGCTGACACGGGACAGGCCCATGATGCAGCACAGAAAAGGAGCTGGCACTCAGGTGTGTATCAGCAGTGGAGTCACTTTGGAGTCACCATGAAGTGTCCCAGCTGACCTTCAACTGTGCCTGTGCTATCTCCTCCAGCCCGTGCAGAACTGTGGGATACCCAAGGTATTTCACAGGCACTTAATCCTTCATTGAAGAAAACATGTACTCTTTTTCAAACCCTCATATGTTCAGGTCTATTTATTCAACATAAATACTTAGGAGCTCTACAAGCTGTGCAAAGACTGCACACAACAGGATGAGGCCCCCTGTAAATGAGATGCAGCATTTTGAGCCATTGAGTTACAGTTCACATCCTGCACAGGTCTGTGCTTGTGCTGCAGCTGCTGTATCTAGGCTGTTGCCACATGTATTCCCAGCTTCTGACATCCACTTCTGTAATGTCTTTTGGACACACTCAACATCTACAGTGCCTCCAGGCCATATCCCTCTTCACAGAACCCCAGAAATCAGAGCAGCCAGGTCTGAATGTTCAGGGGTAGCTTTTATAAGAGAGTATAGGCTGCTTAGGCTGAGACCTTTCAAAAAAAGAGACATTTTTTAAGCTTACCTGCATTATGTGTGTCACCAGAGGAACACAGGTCTTAGGAGATGTTCTGAGAGATCTTCACTTCAACATAGACTGAGAGTTAATAATGAGAAAGAGCAGAGCTCAGTCTAATATAACTTTATTGTAAAGTATGATCCCAAGCTGCTCTGTGGGACTTCACCCAGGGTAAAATAAATCAAAAAGGCACCTCCACTTTGTTTCCACTGTCAGTACACTCATAGCAAGCATCAATGTAAATCCTGGGTGAATGTTGAAACTCTAAGTTTATAAGGTGGGTTCAGAACATACTTTTGAATAGCAATTCAAAAGAACCTGCATCCCTTTTTGCTCACTGGCTGATGAACTCTGTTTTATCCTGTATAAATTATTGCATTGAATATCAGGCCAGTGTCATTCAATATGATAAGCCACTGTAAACCTCTGAATCATGATAATGCACAGAATCATCCATGAGCTGCTCCACTGTGGAAAGCAGTTTTGTTACTGCTCTGGCTTTCACAGCAGTGAGTTCTTCAATGATCCTGTGTTGAATTGATGTTCTTCTCAATAAAGAGTTTCATGTCTCAGGTCTGGGAGGCTTAAACCTGAAAGACCTTAAAAACTTAAAAAGTAGCCTTGCATACTGATAATAAAGTATCTATTGTTTCGGACTTACTGCATTTCTTATTTCTGAATGTGCATCCTCAGTGCAGAGGTAGAACCACTTCCAGAGTATAGCCATGTAAATTGGGTGCTCAGTGTCTGCATCACTTATGATTGTATACCCAACTGAGATGCTGGGAGTACAAGGAAGGACTGAGATTGAACATTTAAAATGGATATATCTCTTTCAGATTCACTTGGCCTCATTTTAGGCCACCCCACCTTTTACCCAATTCAGTATTCCAAATGCGGTGGCATTTTAACATAATCAAAGGGTAGGAGGGGACACTTCCAGAGAGAAGGTTCAATCTGTTCAGCATTCTGGGCTGGCTGTCTCCATCTGGGGAGTGGCCTTAGGTGATGTGAGTGTGGATTCCCTCCTCTCTGCACAGCCTGACAGTGACTGACAGTCTCTCACTGACCACAGCGTGGCCGTGGCCGGTTGGCTCTATCCTATCCTCAGCTCACTGTTCAAACACAACCAGCACTGAGCGGTGCCAGGGTGACGCCACCTGCAAGTATAAACAGAGAAAACACATGGCTCTAAAAAGAAATTTCTTTGTGCTGCCGTCACATGCTTGTCCAGCTGCAGTCAATGATGGTGTTCTCGTTGCTGGTAAGTACTTTGGGATTTGGCCCTAATCATTGACACAAATAGGCACAAAGTTGATCTTGACACTGAAAGGAGAAGGAGAAGAAAGGATAACTATGTACAAAGTCATGGCAAGAGAAAGGCAAACAGAAGAAAAGTTCATCTGAAGGTGACTGAATGCTATTTCAAGGCTGTTGGTTGTTCTTTGGATCAAACTTGTGTGTTAGTTAATGACTCATTTTCCTTTTTCTTTACATTTTCTTCTTGACTCTGAATTCTGTGCAGCATCTCTGCACAGAAAAAAAATGCATTTGTAGAATGCTGATTTTCTGCAATTAGTTTCTGATTTTTCAGATTTGTCCTTCACTCCAAGGCTTTTGAGCCTCCATCAAGCAGCATTTTTGAGAGACTATGGGAAAAAAAAATCCTTACAAAACAAAAACAGTATTTTCAGAATTCCACTCTACTGCTTTCAGACTATTTCCATCAACCCTCTTATTCATTTTGATTTATTTCCATCCATAAGCAGACTAACGCTTTTCTATGCTTTTATTGTTCTTCAAGAATAGGCCTTCTATTGGAGAAAAATAATGTCTCTACGACCACCACTTTGCTCAATGCAGATCTTCATTAATCTGCAGCCACAGTACAGGCTTTTAGCAGCAAGCACTTTTGATGGGAATTGAATTTGATACTGCATTATGGTTGTAGGGCTTCTCACAATAGACTGTGTTCTTTTCTGTGTCTGTGCACAATCAGAGAGACCCAATTAAATAATTTGGTGCAATAATGGAGAACAAAAGAGTATGAGGGCTTAAAGTGAGGGCTTCAGCATTTGTATTCTCCCTTTTCTGTATCATGTTAATTAATTTGCCTGAAAACCAAAAGAAAGAACATAATGTGAAAAGCATAGCTCATCTACAACATGGAGGCACTTTAAATGCAGATACCAGACCAAATCAACATGTAACAAAGGAACATTCATTGCATTTCCATAAGAAAAAAAAAGTTGCCAGCTAATGTTGAGTGGTCCTAGTCATGGCCACTGGAACTAAGGGTAGCTATTTGTGTGGGGGGAAAGCCCTCCAAATGTTAAGGGCAAGATAATACCTTGCGCCCCTGTGGTAACACCTACAAATAAATGTGCAGTTTTGAAACGTAATTGGTGGGTGGAAAAAAAAGTGGACGCAACGGAGATCTCAGTCTTTCTGGCCTTTAAGTTCCTTTTTTTTTTTTTTTTTTTTTAAATTTTTTGGGCCCGCTTCCATTTNTAAGTTCCTTTTTTTTTTTTTTTTTTTTTAAATCTTCTGAGCTCGATTCCATTCTCTTCTATTCTTGCTAGACCAGCTCTGAGCACTTCTAGAGAAGTGAAGCCCCGCTCTTCTGTTTGGTTTGGAAACTTCAGCAGTGTTTCGGTGGGCACTAGGGCAGCCTCTGCCCCACAGTTATTGCCGTCGGCAGCCGAGTTTGTCCAGCAGAAAAGATCCATTTAGTCCCCGCTGGAATGAATGGTGTGAGCGTGCAGCCCTCCTTGGCTCCTCGGAGCCCGGCGGTGGAGGGAGGTCAGCGAGCAGAGCCGCTTCCCTGCCCCAGTGCCGGGAGCTCCCCTGCGCTCTGCGGTGCCACCGCCGAGAGCCGCAAAGCTGGCAGCCACGCATCCCTCCTGTAAGAAATCCTTTAAGCTATTAATTGTTTGAAGTCCTAAAAAATGCAAACCCAAGGATTACTCTATTGTCTCCTGTTCATTAGCAAGTGGAAAAAAAGGAATATCTGCAGAGCTGTGATCCAATTGCATTCATTACTGCTACCTGTTAAATAGTACTTTAGGGATATTAGTGGGAATAATTTACATAAAGGTTATGAATCTTATTTCACAGCGTATTAATGAAAAGCATCTCATCTGGGTAAAAATATGATCACAAATTGAGATTTTAATCCGGTTTGGAAATTCACACAATTATGTCTTTGTAAAGTAGAAAGATATATGTCTTAGCTAGTTACAACTGATATCTTTCTATCTATTAAAAGACATTTGGGTTTGAGCTGTACAGAAGCTTGGTAACTGCAGCTGTCAGGCTACCTGCATATCATTCATCCTATTAAAAGTACTGAGAATGATCACCTCATCACCTCTCATCAAGGTGTATTACATACCTTTGCTGCTACGATACCGTACTTCGCAGCAGAGGTGTCTTTTTATATCAGCATTCCTCTGAATATTACTTGTGTTGACAAGTTACGAGGTTGAAACCTGGGTGGGAGGATCTGGAAGTATCACAAATGGCTAAGATATTTGTGGCTTTTAATCATTGCAATTATCTGTGCTTTTCCAAACAACTTATTTTTTCAAAAGATGTTCGGAGTCTTATCTTGCTCCCTTCTCCTTAAACTCTCTAAATACATCAGAACAGCCGTGTGCTGTTTGTCGACCACCATAGACTCACATGATCACCTTTTCTGGGAAACATCACCACCAGCAATCCTGGCTCAACTACAGCCTTGGAGGCTGCAGCCCAGCTTATCAGCCTGTTTGGTATACATGTGAGCTATCATGACAAGTGCTGTTCATTATGGTAGGTCTTCAGTCCATAATTAAAATATATGAGGCTTACAGTTGTTGTATCTCGACTTGTAGCATGGGGACATGCAAACAGATTGTCCTCCTTGAATCTTAGCGAGTTACATTCTGATCCAGCATTAAAAAAAAAAAAAGTAAGGCATTTCTTCATATTCTCAGTTAATTCAGTCTAAAAGTGTCACACTTATTCAGCAGCAGTTAAAATAGTCTGTGATGAGAGCATGACAATTTCCAGCTAAACTAGAGGATAATTAGAAATGCCCCGTAGCAGGCAAGTCAGTGCTTCAATTTATTTGCTGTTTATTACCAAGTCCCTGCCCCTTGGGTGTAATGACTGTAAAGCAGCACCTGCAGCTTCCCAGTGTTTGATTTAGTGCTGTAAATGGTGCTCAGAGAGTAGATTAAGCTGGAATGTGATCAAACCTTATTTGCAATCCGATTATACAAACTGCTCCTTGCACTGACCAGATTGAAGTAATTTCCCTATAGAAACGTTACACTCACTTTGGTGTAAAAATGATTAACATGTGCTGACTGTAGGTCAGCCTTTCACTTTCAGTGTAATTCTTTATCAGGCAGGATGCCCATCTTTTTCTTGTGTTTGCCACGTTTGTGTACCATGCGGTATTTAACCAATGGATATAATCAACCTCCTTTTTTTCAGGTCTTCTTGATGAATGATTGTAATAAATAAGCACTCCAGCATAAGCAGATTAAACCATTTTTCCCCTGTTTGATTGTTCAGCAGTATTGACATGCTTAATGATCTAACAGAGAACAGCTACAGAACGAAGGAATTTCCATATTTTACTGAAAACGGCTATTGAGGTATTTATAAACAGCCAGTACACACATGCTGCTCTAACTTCAGTGTTGGGCAGGATCACTGGGCACCCACATCAATCCAAGAACTAACCTACATTTCTTTCAAAAAGTGCCTAAATACTCACTGCCACTACTAATCCTTTCACTCTTAAATAATCAGCAACATAAGGCTTCTTGGTTCTCAGTAGCCTTTTTCTTTTTTTTTTTTTTTTCTTTTTTTTTACCGTATCAAGAATGCTGGATGTGAAAACTGTTTCTCAGACAATTAGCCTCTGGTAATGAAATGCAACCAAATATATTCTGCACATTGAAAGCAAACACTTGGCTCTCCGTATATTTCTGTGACAATCAAAGAAATATTTTAGCCTGAAATGCATTATCAAGCCTGACTCAAATACCAGCAATAACATGTTTTGTTGTATAACATTTTAAAGCTGATTTTCTACAGACATTTTAGTTGTAACCCTTTAGAGACCACTGTCCTGAAGATTTCACTGAACGCCATGTTCATACCCAATCTCCTGAGCTGTGAACTGGGAAAATATGGCTCTTGTCCTGGTCAGCCACTTTCAGAAGGGGATTCCTGAAGTGGTTTGCAATATATATTGGGTGCAGCCATGCAAGCACCATCCAGAAATCCCCAAATACGTCATGCAAGCTCTTGCTGTCAAATAGATATGCTCGCCTGGTGACAGCCAGCAATTTGCTCCTACCCAGCTCCCACGCTGGGGCTGCGCTGAGGCAGCACCGAGTTTGTCCCAGCACAGCTCGGAAGGGCTGCACACGTTTGTCTGACATAAACATCTTCTGGCTGCTTTTTACAATACCTGAAAGATTAGAATTAAGTCATGCCAAAAATACCCATTTAACTTCAGCGTTTTTAAGCTCCCTGTACAACAAGTGTTGAGGAGATTAACATCTGCAAGACAGTGGGATGAGTTATGGGTTTATTTATGTGCTTTTAATTTTACTCCCTGATTGGAAATAGAGAAAATTGGGTCTTGATGGATCTCATTGTCAAAGTCAATTTTACACCAGTCCCACCAGAAAAAGAGTCAGATCCTTCCCATCATAAATTGCAGCAGATCAGCCCGTTACCCTACAAAAGGAGCCTTTTTCTCGCCTTGTTTTCTGAAGACCATCTATAGCAGAATACAAGAGCTGAGTGTCATAAAAACAACTGGCCACAGCACAACAACTTGTAACACAACTTTTCTTTGGTTTTACAGCAGCAATTCACTTTCTTTTGGACAGTGCCACAGACATACAATGATGAGAGTGCAGTGTGGGCAAGTAGTGCCAACTACTTGGTTCGTAAAGATAGGTCCTCATGGTAAAGCAGAGAATTGCTTGTGGGAGAGCTGAGGAGAAGCATTTTGGTGGCTTCAACACAAAATTACATTGTTTAGAGTTTCAGAAATGAAGCTCCTTTCCTCCTGGCTCTACGCAATGCCAAAAAGAAGAAAGGACTGGTTGCTCTTGCAGTGTTAGAGGGACAAAACCAAAGACCCAACGCCATCCTGATGCTTTGAGTCTTACTGAATGGGCAGGGAATGTAAAGCTGATCCATGTGGAAAGCAGGGCTGAGGTGACAGGTGCTTATGTGGAGCAGCACAGTGGGCACAGTATCAGAGGCAGCAGAAGATGGCTCGGTTGTGACTGTAGAAACAATGCAGAACTGTGTAACATACAAGTTCTTGTAGCTCATACAGATTCAAAAAATATATTTCAAGAGACTTCTTCAGAAGTCATTCATAGGTTGAATGACTTCCTAAGCATGGGAGAAACATCTTCTCCTTTTGCTGTTTCTTTATTGCAATTCTTTCTCCCAACTTTTATTTCGGTCAATAAAACTGTATCACTCTTTTCTTTTTTTTTACCGCGATGCACACACTGTTTTGAGTCAATATCGATGGGAAGTTTGGAGCAGATTCAAAAATTATCATGATGGAAGCTCTTTGATGTCAATAAGTATTTGTGTGTCTGTGTGGGGATGGGAGGCAAGAGGCCAAGCACCTGGACCTGGCAGCCTTCGCTCAGCAAAAATGGGACTTCCGTTTTAGTAAGGATAGGTCTGAAAAAAAATCTCAGAAATTGCCCCTGATTCTGACAAACTAATTTCTTTAAGTGAGAAAAGGGGAAGGCAGGCTAACTTTGGGAATGCTAGTTTTCTTTAAATTTGACATGGAAAAGGTCTTGTGCTTAAGAAGCACAGCAGTCCAGATTGCCATGTTACATTTTCCTGTTGTGTTTTTTCCCTTGTTGTATCAACTGTCTTCCAACATCCCACTCTTGCAGTCATTTTCTCTGTGTTTTGTTTTTATTTATTTACGCCTGCAAGAGACTTTGCAGTGCTAAGAACAATCCCCAGGGCCTGGTTACTTGTGAGGAAAGGCTTTTCTGTGATTTGTGCCTACACTTCTGAGAGGGCTTACTAAAGCCTCTGGAGGTTATGTCAGGGGGAGACAACTGCTTTTCCCAGGGCACTGCCTCTTCCATTATCTTCTTTGCTTACTCCTGCAGCCAGCAAGAATGGGAAGGGAAGAGACAGTGCAACAGCCCCTGCAGTGATTTCACATAAGACCACAACCTGTTATGTCTTCAGGAGCAAGTGGAACACACCAAGCTGTATGTTTAACAGGATAATTATTGGTATAACAGCTATTGTTAATGACTGTGGTGGTTCTCTCTTCATTGTTTCTCTTTTTTTCCAAGCTAATAGGAGGTTTTCCTGTGTTTACAGCAGAGCATACTGTGAACGATGAGGCATTTAAATACTTCAGATAAATGATGACAAATGTCCAAGTGAGGGTTTTCATGTGTGGAGGGAGGCTGAAGAGATCTAGGATGGGTCTGGTGATATTCTAGGCTTCTATCTTCCAAAACGTGGTCCTATGTGAAGCTACTCACATCAGGCACCTTGAAATTAATTTTGGCAGATCAAATCTAATTTGACTTTCAGAAATAAAAACTCTGTATTAGTTAGGTTACCACTAAGCTTTACTGGCCCTGATGGAACTCCCAAGCCCCCATCCTCTGGGGTGACATGGGATCCCTCCAGCACCCCTGCACCTTGTCCCCACTTTGTGGGGCAGTTCTGCTCCTCCTGTGGCCTGGCACTGTGTCCAGGTGCCCAAGGGTGGATGGGTGGGTGACTCCAGGGTACCTCCATCCGTGGGCACTCTCAGAGCCCCAATAACACCAACATCTCACACAGCACTTTTGCTGGCAGCAACTTCCACCACAAGAGGATTTCACATCTTCTGTTAGATTTTGGTGTCTCTGCCTTCTGCTTGTGGATAGTTAGGAAGTCCAGGTAAGGACAAAATAGTATTGGCTCACATGTGCAGACTTGCCTACAAAAACTGCTTTTCCAAACTGGCTGTGCTTTCCCAATGTGTTCAAATTGGATGTGCTTTCCCAAGGTAGTCCTCATTGATTCCCAAACTTGCTATACACTTTGGCACGTACAACATGCAGAGCAGTTCTCATGATGTGAAAGCAGGAGATGGGCACTGCCAATTTAATTTTTGATTCTTGTTTAAGCCAAGATTTGAATGCGATGGCCAGAGATTTCAAACTATTATTAAATTTTACATCACTTTTAGTGAAAATACACTCTGTGTCTTACATGCATTTAGGTCAATGTTATTCATCTGAGAAGGTCACTGGTTATTTTAACTCTTGTACTTCCCTCTCACAGACCACATTTTGGATAATAATGGCTACAAATGGTCATGGGTGATGAGTAGTCACCTGATCCCATGACAAAAATTAAAGCACTTTAGTCCAGTGTGATGGCAATGTCACAGCTGCTGAGAACTCAGATGCTGCAATCCCTCCGTGTCACTCAACTCATATAAACAAGCAGTTTTGTATCAGCCCACTTCATTACTGTGAGCCAACTTGAGTCCAAGGGCTGGCTGAGAGATAGTTATCAGTTGCTAATAAAGTATTTGGAGCTGCAGCCTGCGACAGATTAATTGCAGAGGGATCTGCAGAGGTTACGTCTCCCTGCAAAATCCAACAGGAGCATCGAGAGCATGAAAAGCTGCCTCATAATTCACTGCTGACACAGAGAACCTAGCCCTCTGCATCTGCCCATAGCTTTATGTGCTAAAGCCTCTCCCACCCTTCTTTGGAAAAGGAGGGAATGCAGCAGTGGTTCTGGCAAGTTGCTTGGCTTTGTTTCCCTTTAAATCCGTGACTGAGCTTTCCAGCTCTGTGAACCCTGGGACCTAGAGGAAGAGGAAGCACCTGCCCTGGGGTGCAGATAGACCTTCAAGAAGGGCTGACATAGTCCTTCCTCACCTTTCTCCCTTCTTCCTAGGGCAGATCCAGACTGCTACATGCAGCCAGCAATGCAAAACACAGAAAATATTAATCTTGAAGGAAATAAATTATTGAAGAGATGACATCAGCTCAGCACCATCAGAAGCTAATTGTTAGCCTCATTAGACAACATCATTAATACTCAGAGATTAATGGGATACCCTGCAAAACAAAATGGGCATCCTGGCACAGAATGCTGATGAAGAATGCAATACAGAATGCAATGGAGGGAGCTGGAAGGACTGCTCACAGGAATTTCTGCTGACAGCTTGGAGATTCCCACTTGGAAGAAAGTGCAGAGTAGAAAGACTTGGGTATGTCTGATGGTCAGAGCTTTTGTCTGAGTTGCCAGTTGTAGAGCAGCCAAGAAATATGCACGGAAAAAATAAAATAAAATTACCAGAAAATAAAATCACAAACCACAAAAAAAACCCCCAAAACCCCCAACACCAAGAAAAAAAAGCTCAAAACCAACCAAGGTATTGCAAATAAATGCAGGGAAACACTAGTGCCAGAACAGTTGAAGAGTAAGGAAGTAAGTGCCAAGCTGGGTCAAATAAGCCTATAAGACTGCAGCTGCTGCCATCATTGCCATGCAGGCAGTGGGACTGCAGGTCACCTAGACAGTGGTCAGAGGGTCTAGGGAGAAGGGGGCACCATATTCTGGAATGAGTACAGAGGAGGACTCCTCAGATGACTGGCCTAACAGAGATCCTCTTTTAAAAGAAGATATTACAAGTGCTTGTGATGCTTGGCTCAGCAAAACAAAGCTGAAGTGGCATGCAGAAAGGCATGAGAATGTGCAGGGCAGGAGAAGAGCAACTTGAAAGAAAAAAATTAGTAGTGATAAGCTTATCCTTCATATGTCTCTGCTGAAAGTCAAAGTATTTTGAGTTAGGAAATTCTGGAATAACAATCAGATGGAGGAGGAGTGAGTCCCTTCTTAAGAAGGAGCAGAATAGTTTTCTGAAATGTGAAGTGATGCTTATGGAAGAGGAAATTTCTGTGCCCCTCATTTTCCAAGGTGTCCCCATGCTGTGTATCTAAGGAGACACACAGAGCTGGGGGTTTGGCAGCCCCTTTCTTTCCCTCCTTGTAATATGTGAGCCCAAACACACTCTGGCGAGCCCCTGAGGAGCCTTGGCCCAGCAGGGCAACAGTGGGTGCCTGGCAGGAGACAGGTGAGGCTCAGTATCACCCAACTGAGAGGAAAAGCCTGGAAAGGAGAAGGAGGTTTCTCAGCCTGGCTGGCTTTCATCGTGTGTTGTTCAGCAAGGTGGTTTCAGGGCAGTAACTGCCATGTGGAGGCTTAAGGGTGCAATAATGTGGATTTCCATGCTGCAAGTTCAAGGGGAGCAGCTAACAACAATTATGCTTCAGAGTGCTGGAAAGCCCTTGTATCTGAGGCAGACACAAACTGCAGCCTTATGGATGCCTCCACTACCTCATTATTCTCCTGTGCTGCCAGAGTCCTGTCCCAGCACGTGTGGCACATTACTGGGGAAGCACGGACTGGGAACTACCTGTTCTCCCAATGTTTCCAAGTGGTAGTCAGCAATCAGGAGGCATTTCCCTGGATGACACAGTGTTAATGAGCCCAGAGTGAAAGGTGGTACTGTCATAAATAATAAAAATGAGAAAAGGTGGAGCAGAAGATTCATTTGTAGTAGCTACAATGCTAAATTATTACATGCCCAGCCCATTTGAGGTTTTAAGTGCTAGATAAATCATTTTACTCTGACACCTAAAAAAAAAAAAATGCATCTTCTAGCCTCATCCAGACAAGTTTATGGAGACTAAAGCAATACCAGTTCGGGTGAGGTTACAGTTTAAGAAACTGCTGTTAAAACCAGCTAGTTATTATGAATGTAACCAGCAAATTTCTCGCAAATTTCTCAGTAGCATTAATGCATGTTGTTTGATGTCTAACCTATTGGCCTCAGAGATTATTGTCCCTGCAAATCTATAAAGACTCCATCCCAAGTCCAGTTTTAAATGACTCTTAATGTACTCTCAATATAGTTTCAATAACCATCATCATATATTTTCTCCATCAGAACACTGAAATGGCCTCAAGGTGGAAAAGACATGGAGTGTCATACCCACTCTAAGAAAGGGATGACCTCTGAGCACCAAGGTGTCTTTCAACAAGCCCGTGCCAGTAGAAGACTATCTTGCATCAGATTTCAGAATGTGAACACTTCACCAAAAATCTTTAAAATTGTCCATGCAATTACTCTGCTTTCTCAAATTAAGCCTGCCTCCTATCAGAGCTCTCACTCCTAATGGCCACTTCAGTCTTGTGCATGGCAAGTAGCTCATCTCGTCCATCCACATCCAGGATGCAGCACAAGGACAGTTCAGATTTCCAGTGTGGAGTAATGCTTGCGGGGGTTTCACAAGAATTCAGGATACACTTGACAGAGGAGAGGGATGGAAAGGCACTACAAACACTAAGGGTGACACTGATATGTGTGGGAGGAAACAATAAAGGGACTAGGAAGGCTGGTGCTGCTGAGGTGAAGCATGAAGAGGAACATGGTGGGAAAAAAACGCCTAAGATTCAGTAAGGTCAGCACGAAGACTTCCCACTTGGTTTTGTTAGAGGCTGGGGTCAAACAAAAAGATTTGGTGAAAGGCATGAAATTATCTGCCCAAGGAAGGGAGCCTCTTTTTAACGGCAGCAGAGCTCAGATAGAACTGATATAATGTAGGTAGGTGTCAAAGAAAAATGCAGACATTATGAGGGATTTAAATACCTTGGCTACTGTAAACAATCCTAAGTGCCTTATTAAAATGAAAAACAATCAAACAAGGAGACAGTGCAGGAATAGCACGAGACAGAGAGGGAAAATTAAAGATGTCTCCGTGGCTCTGTGTCTGAATAAAGAAAGAGAAGGGGGGCATTTTCAATAAAAAGGGAGCAAGTGGTGTAGCAGGAAAAAAGATTACAAGTGGGGACTGGTCATGTTAGTTGTGAACGGCTGCACAATGCAGGATTGGTGTTTCAGTATGGATTGAAAAGAGGGAAGGTTATTGTATCCTCAGTGGTGTCTGAATCCATGGAAGTGGGAGGCATTGCTCAGCATGCAACAAGGAATCTTGTAAATACCATTGACTGTACTGAGTACTGGTGGATTCAGCTGCATAAAATAGGTAAGCAGAGTAACCTCCATCCAGCTCCTCTTCCAGTACCCAGTAATCCTAGTCAGATCTGCCAGCACCATGAAGGTATCTTGGACACTTTAGGACAGGTTCAAAGGACAGAAAATATTTATTTGTCTACAGCAACATCTCAGTCATTATCTCCTTAACCTCAGTTGAGACCTGAAACACTCACATCAGACATCCAGACTTTTAAATTTGAATGCCCATGAATCTGGAGTTGATTTTCACTTTACATAGTTGTAGTTAATTGACATGAAGGGATTGAGCAGAGCTACCTTCCACATGTAGAATTGTAAAGATGATTGCTTTCAAATCTTATAAAATGTGAAATTGGATGAAAAAGGATAAGTGTGTTCAAATTATTTATTTATTTTTTTAGAAAAACAGAGACCAGTTTGGAATTGGATTGATGTTTGGCCAACCTGTTCCCTTTCATCTCCAACCCATAATATTGTTATCTGAAACCAACTATAATGTATGCCTTTTCAAATCCTGATTTATGGATTTCACGGTTTGAAGCAAGTATGACAACTCTGGCATGTACACATAAATGAGATACTGTAGGATTTGCAGTTTGTGGGGCTAGTTGAGGATTGTTGATATCAGTGCAATTCCTATTTGATAGAGGTCTAGAGCATAAATGTTAAGTGGCAACTTGATTGTTTTATCTCTCCTGGTGAACTGGTTCAGGTGAGCCTTCACTGCCTATAACGAATACAGCTGACTGAATCTAGACAGGGACATATCTTTTACACTCTGTGCCCTTACAAGAGAGAGAAAAAGGGGGCACCTAAAGTACCTTCCACTCATCAAACACAGTGTCTATAGCTATTTGCAATGCCATGGATTCCTGCAGAACACTGCTTAGTCAGAAGCCTGCTTAGTCACATCCCTGGGCTCTGACAAACCATATATCATTTATGACCATTTCTTTGTTTCTCCTCTAAAGTCCCTATTTTCTTAAAAGCAAGAGTGAAAAAAAGGCAAGAAGGAAACAAATCAAGGAAACCAGGAACAAGGAAGATGGCAAAAAATCCCCAGGAATATAGGACTGGCAGGGACATATCACTCAGTTCAGTCATCTGTTATTGCAAGCACACTGCCCACATGATGTATTTAGTAAGCTCACAGAGCTCTCTCTCAAGGGCTGTTAGCATTTTGCTCTTTCTTTTCCAAATAAAAGGTTGATCCAAACCTTCTGCCTTCTGTCAGCAGAGAATCCCCTTTCCCAGGCAAAGTTTACCCGTGGCCAGTTCACGTCTGTTGGTTCTTTTGCCAACATACTCCTTAGACAAACAACTCTGGTCTGTAAATCTGTCAGAGGAATAAACATCAGTAGTGATCAGTCATGATTACATCTGATTATAAGCAGTTAATGAAGCCAATAGGTTTTAGATCCTTGTGTGAGAACAAACTCATTTTTCCTATTAATGATTCTCTGAATGCATGGGATTGAATTTTCATGATTGCTATGCCTAACACTGTACATTCAAAAGAAGGTGTTACTAGAGTCCTGTACAGTGGTACAGATAGATTTTTTTCCCCACTTCTGGAAATACCTTGGCTTATTCCACACTGCTAGCAGGCAAGCTGGTTTCAAAATCTGGAGCTAAAGAAAACCTGCAGGTTAGATCATCTGCAAGTCTTTTTTTTAGGGGTTCTCCAACAAAATGGGTCCTGTACAAGTTCTGGTTTTTTGCCTTGTTTTGACTGTCTTCCCCCAGGATGTGCCTCCATTATCAGGTAGCATGAAACACTCATAATTTAGCTGAAGGGAGTTTGTGTTCAGTCCAGTGAAGAGCCAGCATGTGAAGGCAAGTGAGACATGTTGTGGAACATGTCACATCTGCTGTATCATCAGCAAATGTTTCTGAAACTGAAGAATGATGTGCTTTACACCACGTGAAATTTGCGATACCTTACAAGTAGATTAAAGACCTATATATGTTTTAGACAAATATTCTGGTCTTACTCTACATTTGACTCCTCTAATTCATTAGTTCAAAAATGGAGACAGTCCTTCATTTAGGTAGAAATCAGAATAGTGTCTCTTTTCTTAAGTGCAGTCCTGTCATTTCATACCTCCACAGTGAGTGACCCTTAAAACTCTAATGAAAATCCTGAGTATATATATAGAGAGACAGGCCATTGGTTTGAGGAACATTCTAAGCAAAGTTATAGAAATTCATTATGCAAAGAGGTATAATGAATGTCTTTTCCTTTCATGTCTTTTCCTCTTTCTCAGTAGCAACCTCTTGAACTGAAAGGCCACCTAAAAATATCGATAGCTGAGAAAAACAGAGGGGACTGCAACTGCCTTTTCTTACACACATTACAGACATTGGTCATTCAAAATGAAAGACCAGCTAAAATATGCTAAGGTGGTTTTTTCTTTCCCTGTGTCAAGAGACAGACATTTCTTCACTTACAAAAATATGGACTGGCAACTCAACAAACCAAAAAAATTTGCCAGTCATAGACCAGGAGGAGAGAGTAACTTCTATAATCTGTTGTTCATGAAAGGAGAATGCTACCTGAGATGTGTACATTAGCCAGCCTTTATGAATGTTCATCACTCTTCCCAGATGGGGAGCTGTCAATTTTCATGGCTTAAGACAAGTTTCATCTCGCTGGATTTGGCTATATGTTATGATGGTAAGTGCTTGGCTTCTCAAGGTATTTTTTTGAATGCTTACTGTGTATGTTTTCTGGCAAATTTGTAAGAGAGTACCAAAATATATTCTATGTGAAGTTGTCAAACTGCAATACATGGACATAAAAATACATTCTTCCAGTAGTATGCATTTCATGTTCCTAATTGTCAAAATGTTTGCCCTGCGAAACTTTGCTAGTAAATATCCCAGCATGTCCATATACTGTATGATATTCCAGCTCCTTTCTGGTTTGTCTCCACAGCTCACTTCTCATTCTAACTTCATAGGTTATGCTTCCTATAGGTTTCATTTATAATAATGGTTTAAGATGGAGGAAAGAAGAAGAGGGATAGAGGAATTTAGCTGGATGATGGATGAATATGGAGCAATTTGACTTCCATGAAGTCAATAGCCACCATTCAGGCACGGATTTCATGGTACAATTGACTACATTAAGCTTAGATGACATCTCACCAGTTTTTTGTTAGTTTTACAAACCCTTGACTGTGGCATCCTGAAGTATTCCTATTCCTATTCCTCCCTTTCCAAATATTTAAAACACCATCTCCCAGCATGGTAACAGGCAAACCAAAACTGTCACACTGGACCTGCTCCAAGCTTCATCCTGTCCAGCAGAATGTCTCTGACAACAGCAGGCATTCAAAACCTCAAAGATGTGTCAAAAAGTTCCCAGTGGGCAAATGCAGAATGAAGTCTCTTGCATTGTCTTGTTGCCTCCTTTAATAGTTAGAGATTGGCTTAAGACCCAAAGCATGACATTTAAGTCAATTAAGTATTAAACAAAAAGTGGAAGTTCAAGCTCTGAATATTATTTTTATTTCTTGGAGAACACCCAGCACACAGATACATGGAGAGGGCTGATCCCAGGGCCACTTGTACATGCAAAAGTCTTCCCATTTGCTGTCCATGGGCTCAGGAACAGGTTTGACATTAATGTTTTGGATGCATAGAGCAGACTCAGGACACTGCACAAGCAAGGGGGATTTAGTGCCAGCAATGCTCTGCTTCTGTGTGTGTTTGTGAAACGCCTCTGAGGTGTGTTGTAAATGTTAATTAGTGCAGCTGACCAATGATTTAAGGAACATTAAGTGATGGAAAAGGGAAATTTATTAGTATGTACATATTTAAATTCCTCCTCTCTGTTGGACTAATAATCAGAAGTGCCTGGACAACTACAGGACAATGTGTTTTCTTTCCTCTGTGTGAGGCATTTATGATATATTTATTGTAGCCACTCATAGTTCATGAGCTTTTTTTCTTTGTAAACTTTAATTTAATAACTCCTAATATCTTCAGTCGCTTTCATACACAATGTGCTTACTGAACTAATGCCTTATATTTTCTTCTGAATAGAAACCTCTCCTGCCCAGACCTTGTGCAGCAAGGGATTTGAGTGCAGTAGACAATTTCAAAGACTGCTCTTTCTATTTAACAATCAGTGCATTAGGCTAAAATATTCACACAGATGCACTAGCAATTGAAAGGGTGTGCGGTGTAGTGACAAGGTCCTTCTGTTACCTGGACTGTAGAATGATGAATGAGCATTAGTGGAATATTCTTTTGGCCTTTAGGTTTACCTTGATCTTCTCACAGAATGCAAATTGACACTATACCCACATTTCTATGGTATTTATTACTGTGGTCATGATGTGAGGGCTTTTTTCAATATGAATAGTGTAAAAGGGGAAACATATTACTGCAAAGAGGCATTATTGTGCTGGGAATGTATAAACAGCTGAGAAGAATAGAGCGACATGCTCATAATGGAAACTGAAAGCTCTTCATTTTGTCCTGATTGTCTACCCTTCCTTTTTAAACAACCTCCCTTTTTCCTAGCTATCAATACAAAGTTCTTTTTGGTAAAATGAAGTGCATTCATGCTGCCTGAAAGAAGCTTTTAAAGTTGATCTGTGCCCACACAAAAGGGAGGCAGTGTTTGAGCACATCAGGTTGAGGAAGCAAACTTGGTCAATGTTCATTACTCATGGCTTGACACTCTGAGCCTCCATATCATTTTGTAAAGAATCAGATAAACTTTCCTCATGATAAACAACTGAAATAATTTTTCTTAGCTGTCAAGTCCTTTTCTCCCATTTCCAGCCTGTTCTCACACTCTTCCCAGCTCGTAAAAGCAACTGAGCACAGCTCTTTGGACTGATAAATGGGCTCCTTTCAATTGGTGGCAGGCTTCAGGAAAAAGAGATAATCCTGGATAATGTGGACACAGTTTTCATTTCATGTCACCCAATTAAACTGCAATTATCCGGAGTGCAACAGCAGAAAAACTGGAAAGAATGGTTGGAGAATGAGGAGCCCTGGCTCCCTGGGACTCTTTATACTACACACATTAGCCTAGATTTGTTCTATTCTGATAATAAAGTGCCAGTCTAAGCACTTAGCAGCACACAGTGAGAGACAGACCAGCTGCAACCTGTAGCTCAGAATGAAATACTATTGCAAGTGCTCTGGGAAACATCACTTCGATCCAGAGTAACTTTCTGGGATATTATTTGCATCAGGAATCCAAAGCCCTGTGCTGCGGTTAATTACAGCCGGAGCAATGTGGTCAGGAGGTGCTCTGAACAATGCAGCGAGGTTCAGTTTACAGGTAAAACAAGGACAAAAAAAGCCTTTTCTTAGCATGGCTCACAGTAGCACTGCCAGCCAAAATAAAGCAGATATCAACCATTTTATTATGAAGGCAAGCTGCATTAATGTCTCTTATCTCTTCAGCATTTTGGCTGAGATCTAGGGCAGGATGAATTTAATATGTTAATATGTCTTATTAAGTTACCACTCTTGCAGTAAAATAAACTGGATAATCTAACAGATCTATTTTATCTCTAATTACCATGATCCTGGTAAACTGCAATTAAATAAACAGATGGAGTTCTTAAGCTTGTGGCCTGGTGTATGGGAGCATTTCGGTAATTGAAATACATGTATTTGGTATTATTGCTTTAATTCTTTTGCCCAGCCATGTGAGTGCATGGTGTCTGTCCCATAGGCATGGGGTATAAGTACAAGATGAAATGTCTCCTGCAACTTTGCTCCTGGAGGTCTATACTCTCTGACCTCAAATTTTTTGTTCATTTACTCCTACACAAAGGACCAGGTGGGGCTACCCCAGGCTGTGAGGCAAGTCAAGCAATTGGGCCAACATTCCCTTTCCTGAGAGGAAAGATGGGCTTTAAGGTGCTACACTACTACATGTTGTTAACGTGCACACAACCATTTTTGCCTGGGCTCTCTTCACATTCTGGGGAGCAGCAGCAAAACAGAGAACCAGTGTTTTCAGTGGCTACTCCTGAGACTGTGTGCAAGATCCCGTGCCAGGTGGTGTGGGTGCATGTGCCCCATATAATTGTGCAAAGGGAACAACAAGGGACACAAGTTTCTAGGTCAGACTCAGAGCTCTCCACCACGACTGTGGGATGTATCATCCAGCCCTCATCAGGCACCAGACTTTGCAGATTTTGAGTAAGTCAGTATCAAGTGATAAACTATTTTTGCAACATTTTTTGTTAGCAAGACCTGTAACAGAAAAACACGTGACACTTTTGCAGGAAAGACAAAGCAAATCTGAAACTGTGCAGTGATGAAGAGCAACCAATTCCCAAAGGAAGAAAAGCTATTTCATAAGCAGTTAGTTTTTGGACTGGAAATATTCTGGTTTACCTGAATTTTTCAGTTTGGCCCTACATCCAGGTTTTTATCAAATGGAAAAATGAACTTCCCCATCCCACCTGGGAAAATCCCAGGTGCAGAAAGATTTGGATTCTTCAGAGATGTTAATAAAATTGGGATTTCCCTGTTTCCAAAATAATACCATGCCTCCCACGCTCTTTATTCCATCTCTTCACATTCCTACCTGAAGCAGGTTCTGGGCTGCTTTGAAGATTGCTTTTCTGTTTAAGACTTTAAAGCTATCTTGTTCCTCATGGAGCATATTGAAGCAGCAAAAATCTGCACCTTAATGTGAGAAGGAGCAGTTCTGTGGAAAGAGGGGCTGTGGCAGACGTGTGGTCACTCACTCCTGCAGATGATATTAATGGAGTGGTTCAGGTCCTCTGCGAAGGGGTGGACTTTGTATCAATACAGACGAACATTTTAAAGTGTGGAAACTTTCTTCTAACTATTTTGTGGTCTCAAGGAGCCTTTAAGCAACCATCCTACAAAGAAGGGCAGCCAAAAGCCCTAACTGGGGGTCTGTTTACCGGCAGCAGCAAAGATAACATGATTTTATGGAACAAGTGCATTTTATTTTCAGAAAGTCCATCTGGGGGACAAGTTCAGATGGCCAGCGATTTGTTTCTATTTGAAGCTGCCAACTTTGATCAAAGCCAATCCCAGCATTTCAAAGATGACCAGGACTGAAGAAGTGAGAGGAACCTATAGGAGGTGCAAAGGCTGATGTGCCTATGTAAGTAAAGAGAGGTGATTGTATTTGATTTAAGGAACAAAATTTGGTCAACAAAGCAAAATAAATCAATCTCTGATGGTTCTAGGAAGAAAAAAGTCAAATGATTGAACAATGCTAATCACTTGTCAAGCTGAGATCTGTCCTGGTGAGCATGTCAAGACATCGATCTTATGAAGTGACATTTTTCTAAGTAAAGCCAGAAATTAGGTCTTGTATAACACAGTAGTGTACCTTAGTGTTTTAGCAGAGTACACAGAGTGCACAGAATGAATTAACACGGTGTCTAACAGCAATGTAATGGAGAATGATGGTGCATGGACTTGTTACACCCCTTATGCCAGGCAGAGTGCACGTATTCAGTCCCTTCCCAAGCAGATCTGCAATCCAAATAGGCAAGACAGACAAACTCAGGCAAAATACCTTGATTTTCTGGGCACAGAACCTGGGCTTTCCAGCATTTAGCTCAGTTACCTCCCAAGAACTAGACAATGATGGGTAGGGGATCTGCATATCAGTCACATAACTGTTTTATCACCTATTTTCTTATCTTGGAAATAGAACAAGAATGTAAGATTATCCAAGCCAGATGATGACTTCATTTACAGCTAGGGAGCAAGGGGAGTCACACCTTCATAAATGTTCCTATTTCCTCATTTCTTTCTCCAAAGGGAAAAGCTATCATGTACTAATCTTCAGGAGAGGTTACTAGATGATGTTTTTAAACTCCTTTAAAAAATATATGTATACTATATAAATGCATATATTTAAATATATATATATGATACCTCATAGGATTTTCCACTCTTATGTGGAAAAGGCAATTGTGCATTATAAGGGGCTACATTTTAAAGGATTGTAATCTCCATGTGATCCTTCTCTCCATTTCTACCTATTTGCAATTTGTTAGGAAGAAACAGGAACTCTGGGATGTCTGCAATTTACCTCCTGTGCCCCGTAAGTTATTCTGGAAGGAGAAATACTAACTTCACAGGATGTAGCTTTACCAAAATATCAACGTGTGCTTTTCATAAGAGCTTCGTTAGCTGATGGCATTTTGCTTGATTACCCGCAGTCATTGTTCTCCTCAGAAAGGAGCAGTGTCAGATAATTTCACCCCCTGCTTTCTCTTTGGTTGCACAGTGGCCAGAAACAGGAATTAGAGACCCCCAAACCAAGCGGAGGCCAGGGCTCTGAATGGAGCAGCTCTGTCTGAGTCTCATGCTAATGAGATCAGGAAGGGAGGAAATGTTGAACTCCAACCCCGGGCTGCCAAGCAGCTTGTCCCTGCCTCGGCAGTGGGCAGAGCCAGCTGGGAGCAGGGAGGGTCCTGAGGTACCCAGGGGATCAGGATGCTACTCAGCTGGCAGGAAAGGGAGCAAGAGTTTCGCTTATCTTAATAGCTCCTTTTGTTCAGGAATCACAGTAGCAGCCCTTATTTGCAAACTTGGATAAGTATAATGCACTCTGAGCTCTTGCACAGGTGCTGGGCACTAGGGATTTTTCTCCCTGCCCGCACAATGCCTGCTTTTTTTCCCAGGGCTGCAGGAAGGAACTGGAAAGCCTCAGCCAGACAAAAGTGCTGGCTGCACATTTGGCTGAAATGTTGACTGGCTTTTGTTGCTGTGTACATGGTGCCATCCATGAGCCCAGCAATGATGACCTAGAAGGTGATTTGACAATGAGTGTTTCTTTTGGAGGATGTGTCAACTATTGTAAAAGTTTGCAGATTTGTAACGAGACTGACTGGATCCAATAGATAATTGCCTGGCAGTCTGTCTTGATAGCTGTGTAGATAAACAGTATATTTTCTTCCCTTCCTTCAAAAACATAGCAAAGGAGGCAAAAATAGGACCTGGAATGTCTGTAGGGAATAAGTAAAACAAGAGCGAATGGTAGGAAGATGGAGAGCTTTAGAAAACCAACACACTATTCTTGAGCCATTTTTATAAGAATTAACACCCAATGAGGAGCAATCTTACTGAACCTACATGGGTTTATACCACCTCAACACAACTTTGCTGCCTTGTTTTCTTTGAGAATCTGGTATTCAACTGTTTCCATCTTCAGTAAAGGTTGCCTGCCAAATATGATGTTTTCCTTCTTNCCCGCCCAAATGCACAAAAGGAGGTGATTGATGTTGCCATATGTTGGTTACTGGATGTAACACTGTCCAGTTCATGGACAACATCCTTTTCTTCTTAACAGACTGCTGTTCCCCAAGTTCCTGCTGTCCCCTGGGTGCTGAGGGACTGCAAAACTCAGTAAGCTGAATATCTGAGAATGGAGAGAGACCTATAGTATTCACCTCTTCAAAATGGCAAGGACACTTGTTTATTAACAGTTTGAGGAACCTCAGAACATGTGGCTTTGTAATATGCTGGTGCCTCTACACAGGCCTTTTTCTTTTTTTCCAGTGTTGACCTCTACTGCAACTTAGGAGATGGAGCAGTCCACCATGCATCATTTAGGATGAAGTTAGTTAGCCCACCATTAGAATACTTGAAACTAAGTCCAACCTCACACACAAATATAGTCCCTCCTGTCAAGATTACTAGAAAGCTAACAAGATGCTTGGAGCAAAATAAGTCCTTGTGTTACTAAGCACATCTTCTTCCAATAAGGAAGGGAGAAGGATACAAAATATCCGTAAGTTTCTTGCTGTCTGCTTTGTTATGATTAGTAACCTTCTTCTGGTAGATGTTTCTTCCTTTGTGCATAAGGTCGTTGTCATAATAACTGCTCTCAAACATTTCTACTGTCACAAATTCAAATACCCTCCATCAGTATTGAGCAACTTTTTGCAAACTTACAAGTAAATGTATTTGCCAGTGTCATCAATGATGGATTATGCATATTTTGCTGAATTACTTTAAATTATGGTATTACTATGTGCTTGTAATATAGATTATGGAAAGACCCATTTTTTCCATTCTGGAAGAATTAATGGAAGACTTCATTTCCAATAAATTTTGTTCCATCACATTTTGGTCCTTGTCAACAAGCTAACCATTTTCTTATTAGACATAGCAGAAAGCCAAATAGGTTTCCTCATTCTTAATATAAATGTGGGAGGTAACATAGTGATACATAACTTTTCCAAAACAAGTTACAATATTTCATTGTGGGTAAAGTAACCAAAAAAAAAAAAAAAAAAAAAACAAAAAAAACCCAACTCTGTTAAAGGAAAGTATTTGGGAAGAGGGGGACATGTTTTTCCCCACTTTCTTTGCAAGAAAGATAGGAATTGTAAGTCAAATGACCCATGGTGGCTTTAGTCTGTAGTTGATAATTTTTAGCTCTTTCAGGATCTGGAGCACCAAGTACAATTTTCTTTCCTGCTTAAAGATTTGAGAAAACACCTTTCACAAAGATACCTCGATACTTCAATTTATGTAATACAGAGTAGGTTTCTTACTCTCTCCCATGGATTCCTTCTTCAAAGTAATATAAATAAATATATGATAACTGGGGCGAGATATGGACCCTTCATATGAGTTAGGAGGCTCTCTGGGTGTGGTCCAGCAACCACAGTTCCTCAGCTGGAAAAACATTTAAGCAGTCATCAAGTGTGTGAGCAAGGAGGATTGTATGACGGATGAATTAGTGGGGATCTGGGAATCAAAAAATCAATAACTTGTACAGAGTTAATTAGGATCTTGTTGCAATGCTGGAAAGTAGGAGACTGCCTACCGCTGGATTTTGTGTCCATCTGGCCTCACAGACCCAGAGAGCACGGCCGTGCATTGTCCTGCCTTTAGCATCAGACTGTGTGGAGGTCCACAAAGCACCCGCCCTGCCGCTACCTGGCAGCTGCCTGTGCAGGGTACTGGCGCCGCAGGCAGCAGCAGCAGCAGCAGCGGCAGCAGCCGCGGGATGCTCGGCACATCGCTGTGGTATGTATGGGAATGAATGGTAACCAGCGTTGTTGCTGCTGTTTTTATTTTGCCTAGTTGGCAGAGGTCTCACTATTCTTTAGCTTTTGAATTAGGATGATGTAAGAGGCCCAGGCACTATGCTAAACACTGCACTACAGGGTTTATCAGAAAAGGCTGCCTGTCTTGAGAGTGTTACTCTGAATCACAGAGAAATAGCAACAAATTTCGTGGGGAGTCAACAAGTTTGTGGGCTGAAGGAGTGGGTTTGTTCCTAATCCTCTGTGACTCTGGATGACTGGTATTCTGCAGGCTGACCACGCTGCATCTGTGGCAAGGCAACCTTGTGTGTTCACCCTCGAAGGCCATATGATGCACGCCAGCAGCCGTGCACAACTCTTCTCTCTGGGCTGCTCGTCTAGCACACATTGTTAAATCCATATGCTTGAGCTGTCAGGCAGATGCATCACCCCCATATGACCCTGGCTTTTTGTAAAGCAGGAGGAGGAAGCTTGTTTGGGTGAGTGTATCGAAAACAGGGGAGCTCAAGTGCTGGTTGTTATTAACATACCACGCTGAAAACATGCACTGCCTCAGCTTTGAGCCCTCCAAGATACCAGGTCTGTCATGGTGCTTGATAACTCCCATTCTCTGGGGTCATTCCCTGGGTCTCACGCTGACTTCCTGCATGACTTCATTTGCTGAGTATCTGCATCATTTCCAAAAGCAGTTTTGAGGGGCTTTGAAAATGTAAAACTGGATAACTCATGCAGGGCCAAATTCAAAGATCAGCAAGTCTTCCCACCACCACTGGTGGCTGAGACAGGAGTAGTCCCTCCACTGGTTCAGAAGTCTTGCTTCCTCCTCCCAAAGCTGGCTCTCATTAGCTTGTGCCACATGACCTAGCCTCGAGCTGAATCCTGTTACAGCCCAGCCTCGGCCAGGCACTGCTTAATTCTGTTTGTTCCAGGGTTGCAGTCGTCTCATGTGGGAGCTCTGACTATCAGCTCCTCTGCCCAATTGTTTGCAGCCAGTGTGCAGGGCTGTGTGTTGCAGATGGAGCTCCTCAGGAGATTAATAATGTGCTGAACAATGCCTTGTAGTTGATACCCTCTTGAACTCTGACACCTGACACTGGACACCTTCAGCAAGAGTCAAGGGCTCAGCAAGTAAGCAAATTGCAGCTAGATAGTGATTTCCCTCAAAGAATCTTCTGCAAATAATAACACTTCTTTGGCGTATTTGTCACAGGTAGTTTTGCTTTTACTGCTTTTCACGTAAATGCTGGAGAAGAGGTTGTTTTTACGGTTATACATAGAAAAAGTGTTTTGAACTCTGCCAGCTGGTGCCTCTGGCCCTATCTCTCTTAGAGATGGGAGAAGCAGGTAATTCAGGAATTTGTACAACTGTTGCAACTTCAGTCAAGAATACAGACAAATGCACCAGTTCTATTATATCTTTTAACAGGGCCTCCCCGGGTGTCAACTTCCCTCCCTGAGGACATGCCTTAAAGTAGCCATCAGTGCCCCAAGACAGAGAGGCTCAAGACATCAGCCCTGCTCAAGTGGCTTCGTGTGCTGCGGCTTGCTGTGCCCCGCTGGCCCTCCCCGTCTGTCAGCCCACTGCCCTTTGGTGACACGAACCCCACGGCCGGGAGGCGCTGGGCATTGTTAGAGCTGTTCCCTACCGGAGATTGGCAGCCAGGAGTGCCGGGGAATGACAGGTCCCATAATGCACCCTCATGGCGAAGATGGAGAGCGTCACCCCTGTAACATTCCCAGCTTTCATTAGCCTGAATGCAATTGTGCTAGGTTTAATTTTTGGAGTGTTTGCAGTTTTTCCAGCAAATAGCTGTTTGAACACAGTGTCCCCATTATATCACCACAGTCAAAGAGAGGAAAGATAAAGGCATTGTGCAAAGTTTCTGTGGCTTTGCAGACAAGGATTTATGTACTGGAGAACTCTCATCTGGCAGTCAATTTGCCTTTGTCTTTCAAAGTAGTGGAAGTATCAAGGGAGTATGCCCGAGAGTTTTATTTGCTATTTACCAGATTACTGAAGTATCGGGCATCTTTAGAAGTGTTGTAAAGACAAATGCTTTCAAAATGATTTTGCAAACTTCTGCCGAGGCTGAGGGGAGAGGCAAGTGAAACCCTTGAAATGTTGTCCTCTGGATTGCTAGAGGGGTGCATGATTGAGGAAGGAACTTGAGACTGTACAGTTTCATAAGTTTAAAATATTATCTCTCTGTCCAACATAGAGAGAAAGGAAAAAATGCATCCACTGCTATCTACTTTAGAGGGGTGAGCATGAAAACAGTTTTCTCTGGAAAATGATGGCTCCTGGTTAGCGAATACATGAATAAACCAAGTTAGGATGAGGCGAGGATGAGATTCACTTTTTTCTTACTTAGAGGCTATAGTCAGTTTACTGCTCAGCTTACAACAAGCAAGAAATATTGCAGTTAATGGGATTGGTCCTGGCTAACATTTTCCCCCTATATCTTTGCCTACTATTTGCTTCTGACTGACATAGCTAAAATTGTAGTGAAGGCAGAGCCTGTAAGACCAAGCTTTATTGCCTGAAAACAGAACTGAATGGTATTCATGGAACACTCCTTAAAGTGGGTGAGGGCTGAAGGGAAAGCTGCTTTACAAAAATTTGTAATTTAGCATTAAAATCAAACACTGTACTGGAGAGCCTGCATTATAAAAACCTTAGCCACTCCAGACCTAAATCCTGGGATTTATGGAACAGTTAGCATTATTAACATAATAATTAACTGAAATAATACATAAACCAAAGTGATGTTGCAGGAAGAAATNAAATAATACATAAACCAAAGTGATTCTCATGATGTTGCAGGAAGAAAGCAGATCAGAAGCCGTTGAGGAAAAAAGGCCTTTATACCAGAATAAAATATGACCCACAGATTGAGGATTATCAATAGAGACCAGTAAATACTAAACCTTAGTAAATGTCTAACTAGCTTGAAAGACTACCAGTGCCTGAAGCCAACATCTGAAAAGTTCCAAAAAAAATACCTACCTGAATGTCTGGCATCCGTAAAGTTCTTGTAGTTTCTGATTCCAGGTAAAATATTATGTGAAAGGCCATTTCTGTATCTAGCTTTGATAAATCCAAGAGCTGTGAAGTATCTCCTTTAACAATTCTTATCTCGTATGGGAGATGTGAGGCTAACCTGCTGGGCTTTTGTTATCTCTTTTGAGGGGAAGTTTCCTAGCTTATTCTTTCACAGGTGTAGGTGGTGTCTGTGTTTCTGAGGAGCTGGTTCCTGGCCAGATTGCTGAACTTGCCTCAGGCCCTAATCCACAGTACAGAATATGGTCCCTTTTAAGACACGATTTTAAGGAATTTCCTTGGGCCAAGTGGCCCCTCCCTACTGTAACATGAACCTTTCTCCTGCCAGTGCCAGGAAAGAGCAGCTCAATGTCCCGCTTCAGAAAAGAGCAATGGTCCTGCTGGAAAGATCACCTTTTTGATGCACCACAGGCTGCATTTCAGTCTGATATGAAGCAGACACCATGAAGATATGCCAAAGGCCAGTATACTGTCAGTGCTGCCATTATTTCAGTCTTCCATGCTGTGCTGACATTTTCTTCTGTTTGCCTGAGAGATTCTTTTTCCTGGGGAAGAGATGAGCAGAAGAACATCAACTCCACCATTTCCCTGTGTAACTGGTGAAGCTCTGCTCTGGTACATAGAGTGCTCTCAGCTGGATCAGTGCAGCAGTCACTGAACCAACCTACAGGCATCTGCAAAGCATGAGCAGAGTTCTCAGAGGGCCAAGGAAAGAAACCAAGACTTTTCTTTATGGTGCTGGTCTGAGGCTGAAGAGATGTGGGAGGTCTGCCTGGGCGACAGATCTTCATTGCTGGTTTAGCCTCAACATGTCTGTCTGTACATCTCTCTCTGCTCACAGTGCTCCTGTTTTCTCTCTCTAGGACATGTGTGTGTCAGTGGGGGCACTGATTACATCTCTCTCTGTGGTTGTGGTGCTGGGGTAGATCACTCTGGATACTCCCAGTAACAGCAAATAATAAAGATAATTGTGGTAGGTTATTTGGCATCTGATTTTAAGGAGAGAGACTTGTACTAGATATTCTAAAAATAATTAATCTCCTTTTTTATAAACTGCAGTGTCAGAACTCTCTTCCTCCCGAGAACACCTTCAGTTCTTAGGGCTGCGCTCTCAGGACATCCTTGTAATAATGGCAATAACTTCTGGCTGCTGTGAAAGAAGATGCAATTATTGTCCAATTTTTATGTATTTTGGATCAAAAAATTTAACTACCCATAATCAAGGCTGAGCTGTCTCTGTGGCATAAGGTAATTTAATACTATAGAATTTTCCTCTCCTGGGCATTCACTGCCCAAGTTTCTGCCTGGAAAAGGTGGTGCTTTAGCAAAATTTAACTGCAGAATTTTATGACAGGCATGTTTACAAAGACATAGTTCTGTATATGATGTTACACCTGTATTTCTCATTCCAAAATTTCATTATAGAAATGATTAAATTAATCTGCTTCAAATTACTGGGTTGAAAACTGCTTGAGTTTGGCTACAATACAAAGAAAGGTATTTCAGGGCTTTTATGTGTATATATATTTATATACACACACACATATCTCAATACATACACATATGCCACGTGAATATGTAAAAGAGCATAAAAGAGCATTTCTTTCTGCCATAGGTTCAGAAACGCAGGGAATATTACACAGATGGAGACACTGATTTATCCTTTCTGGAGCAACTTTAAGGCAGTCTGGATTTCCTCTCCTCTGCTGTTCAGAAACACCAAAAAAGAAGTTCAAGAAGATCTATATTAAACTTAAGCTGTTGATCTGTTTCCTCTCTGGACTTGACCCAGGTTGAACATATCTTACACAACTCAATTATTCTAAGACCTTACAGCCTGGTGTATGCAAATGGATGTTCCCTATATAAGGCCCAGAAGTGAAGAGAATACAAGGTTTAGACTTAACTTTCAGCAGATACATACATACATATACATATAAGTTCTTTGCTGAAGGCTTTGCCCAAGAATATGGTTTCTGATTCAAGGGTCTGATCCCATCTATTTAGTGGAACCTTTAGATGAAAGCAATAAACAACAGAGGCATTCATCCCTGGCCCCTTCTCCCAAAGATATCAAAAAACTCCATGATTAACTAGGTAAGAACAAGATTTATTTCACTGGAATAAAAAGCAAAGCTTATGAGAGCCTGTGACACATGCCCATGGCACTAAGCACACAGCAGTGTCACTGCTCTGGGCACTGCTCCCTGGTTTTGAGCCCACATAAGATCAAACCTCAAGCATGTGCAGCTGGCTAAGTGTGGAACCAGCATGTTTGTGACTTGGTGTCAATTCAGTATGAGGATACCATAAGGGTACAATAGTGAATCCTCAATTTCTACAGTCTTTTCTCTAAAGCCTTCTTTGGCTTTGGTTTGGGTTTTTGGGTTTTTATGTGTGGTTTTTGTTTGTTTGTTTGCTTGTCTTCTGTGGATTATTTTTTTTTTTGGGGG
>VYXF01010019.1:534067-577784 GCA_013397295.1 Polioptila caerulea | reverse complement strand
TGGTTTTTTTTTTTTTTTTTGGGGGGGGGGCGGTTGGGAGGAGGCAGCAAGTACAAAGATGTTGGCATTTGTTATTTGCTTTATATCTCAGCTCCATCTCTTTGGGACTTACTTATATTGTCTTCTTAACTGTTAGAGTAACTGCAGCACAAGTCTTGGCTACGTACCAGAACAGAGAATCTGGTGCTGCTGCAGCACAAACAGCAGGTACGAGCATTGTGCTGTGATTTACCCATTACTTAATCCTGGAATCGTAGGACCTTTTAGGTTGGAAAAAGTCCTTTAGGATCATTGAGTCCAACCATTGACCCAGCATACCAAGTCCACCTCTAGTCCACCATATCCCTAAGTGCTACACCTACACATCATTTAAATACCTGGGAGTGGTGACTCCACTGTTAGTGACTCCCACAGTCAGCAGCAAGAAAGGGACTGACCTCCAAGGCCCAATGAGTCTTTGGTAGGTCTTCAGGATGTTGATGGAGCCAGAAGTACAGCTGGAAGTAGAGCTCTTCTGGGGTAATTTTGCAAGGGTTAGGCCATAAAAATATGAGCCCCAGCTGCAAGGCATATCTAAAGGAGTTAGAAAGCGATGATCCCTTCCTCTCTCCTCCACAGATCTGGAGACTGAGCATAAACTAGCTTCTCTGTTTCCACGCAGCACTTTTCTGATGCCACATAACCAAACCCATGCTTGGCAAGGAGGGAACTAATCAGACATCTTTCCATCTGGAAGATCACCATCCTGCTCTTCATGTATGGGAGGAGGTGAGGGGAAGTATCAATTTTCTCCTCACCATCAGTGAACCTTGATAAACATATAGTTTAGCAGCCTGAATGACAAACCTCTCATGATCTTCTGTAGTAGTCAGCAAGCAGAAAAGTACAAATGTCGTAGTGCTGAAAATCTGAGGAGCTTTGCCTTGGGAGGGTGAACACGCTACCTTTTGGGCTTGCCTTCCTCAAAAAGAAAAATATGTGGTGCTAGCCAGGGGAGCAGCCAGATCTGGAAGGCCATGTGCTGGTTTTGGCATGCTGAAGAAAGCCAGCATCTGGTTCAGCTCTGTTTCAAAGTTAAAATTTCTTAAATGGAGCCAAATATAAAAATAATATTAATAATTTTATGTCCTGAATATTAACTATGGTATATGGTGAAATGACTTCTGTACCTGCAATAAAGGGCTTTTAGGGCTTGTGAGCTGCTCAGTCTCTCTTGTTTACACAGTCATGCAAGCCAACTATTCGCTGCATGGCCCATGGTTTTAGCTACATATTCACTGCTTAATTAAAAGTACTGTTTTTAAGAGAGCAATAGGTTTGGGTTTGGTTTTTTGTTAGTTAGTGCCATAGTAACATCTATACTAAAATACTGAGTGCTAAGAAGTAATAAAAATTTATGAAATGCATGCAACCTCAATAAAATATTAGTTAAAAATTTACTACATGGTATGTCATTTTGTGTCAGGATGCACACAAACTCTGTTCAGAGGTATTTGGGGGCTGGGAGAAAATAACTCTAACATACTTTCTGGAGCCAATACTCAATGCCAATTTCCACTAATTAGCTGGCATTCTCTTTTTTTCAAGTGGGTGGGAGCTTTGTGAAACCTTTTCAGGCTTCTCTCATGTTGGTGAACACCCTACGTTTGAAGCTACCTGAATTTCTCCAAAGGGTGTGGTACGTGTGTAGTGTTTGGAAGGTGAATAGAAGACCCAGTGGGATCCTCATGTTTATCTCACAAGAGGGCATCTCAGGCAATCATCTCCTCCCGAATGTCTCCAAATCTCCTTTCCCTTGCCAGTGCCAGAACAGTGTGGTTAGCCTAAGCGATCTTGGTAATGAGAGCGCCCAATGAAGCAGCTTACCCCAAGCTTGCCCAAGAACAAGGCAATTTTGTGATTTTGCCATCTACATATCAGAAACTGAGATACAGACAGGTCAGATTTTTTAAAAAAATATGGCATTATTAAATAAAAATTCAAACTATTAGGTTGATTGCTTTCAGAGCTCTCTAAATCGTCTGCAGTGACAGCGTGATGGCAGGTCTTTCACTTTCCAGAGACCACCCTAAGCACAGGACTGGTGATGGCAGGAACAGGAGACAGAGGAGGAAAATTCTCAACAGGTTTGCTTCCAGAGAAGATTGTCCTGAAGTCCCCAGCTTCAGAAATAACATCCCACAGCAGAAGCCTATGGGGAGGCAAAGGTCCCTTTCAGGCTGGGAAGAAATGCCCTAACACATCAGCACCTTCCTTCCCAAAATCTGCCACTGACTAGTTCCAGCAGTACTCTTCTCAATTTCTTGGCTTCTCTGGCTCCTATTCATAGGGTCCTTGTTTTCCCTATGTATTAGACAGTCAACTCCCTACTACCCCTGGGTGGTTTGTCCAGGTGGCTGATAAACCATGGATGTTGGGATGCAGAGCCAGCTCAGATCCAGCCAAGTTCATTAACTCTCACGTTGTGTTGCTCAGCTGCTCCTTGGGGCAGCTGTGGTTCAGGAAAGGAGCAGTCACCTCTGCACCAGGATGAGACCAGCCTCAGGCACCTGGATATGCAGGGAGCCAGATGGGCTCACCCTGCTTTGCCTTCCCTGCCTTGTGGACAAGGGGGATGCAACTAGAGAGATACATGGACCCTCCTGCATGGACTCAGGATCATCTACCTGAACTTCTGTGGGGCTGGCTGACCCAAGGGAATTCCTGAGGATTTACTGAGTGCATGCTGGAATCCCAATGCTTTTTGCTGTGCCTGTGTTAATTTTGTTCACCATGCCTCATTTCAGCACCTACATTTGCAATTCTTGCATGACTTGACCAAGGCTGCAGAGCAATTCAGTGGCTCAGCCCAAATTCAGGCCATCTGCCCCACAGCCCATTTAAAGTAGGTAAGAATCTCACACACTGAGAGCTCTGTGGGGCTCCCCATGGTGGGCATTGGCATGGGATTCGGCTGCAAGTTTGTTGTTACTGCTGCTATACAGTAAAAATAATTTGAAAATTTTAGGGAAAAATATTATTTTTAACTCTCATTCTCTGTTCTCCAATTTAGAGGTTTTTTTCTCTTTGAAGGACAGGAAATGTGCATTGATCCTAGAGCAAAATACCAATTTAAAATATCAGAGCCAGACATGCAGGCCAGAGCAGATGCTGCCTACTCATGGAGCAATTGCATCTGGATGTATTTAATATTATGTCCTCACATTTTTACGCTCAGTTTCTACGCTTGTCAGCAGATTACTTATTTCCCAAATGTGGTATTTCTGGATTGGACCTGACAGTAGTGGCACAGTGCAGGAAATCTACTTTGGGACCATGGGATGCTCAAGCCATATGACCCACAGGTTAGCCTCATGGAGTGATATAAGGAAAAAATATGCACAAAATACAGGCATTTCAAACCACATAGCCAGGAAAAGCATAGATCTGTTTTTATCAATGAGTGTCTGGGCTGCCTTCTGCCTGGATGGCTTGGAAATTTTCTATTTTACTCCTGTGCCCAAAGGTGACCTCAGTGTTTTCAAGAAGAACAGAACAAATAGCTGATAGAAAAAGGAGTTAAAGTAGCCTTACTGAACAAATAAATTGGCAAGTGTATCTAATAATTGCATGGGTTCAGCATTTTTCTGCGATAAATGAGTAAACTTTAAATGTATCTCTGAGATGTGCTATCACAGGCATTGCCATGGGCAAGTTTTATCCAATGATGAAACAGCAAGGCCTTGTGAGATAAAGATGATAGAAGGGGTACTATCAGGTGGCAGCTGGGTAATTACAACTCTCTATTTGGGCTCTGTAGTGATGCTGCATGTGATAAGTGGAGAATAATGAAGGAAAAGGAGTAGTGATAATACAGGAGCTAAATGGTAGAAAATAGCCTATCATAGCCCAGAGCCCTCTGAGTGCCTATGGGGACTTTGAACTATCTTCTTCAGTTTTCAACCATAGAAAAAATACTCTCTCTTTCTTCTTCCTTTGCTAAATTTATGTCTGGTGGGACAAAAGGGAAAACTGAAAGGAAATCAAGGGTATGTGAAGAGAATATGACCTTTGCAAATAACACTGAAGGTCACTGTGTAATTATTCTAAAATAAAAGTATCCAGTAATCTTGTCTGTAACCACAAAAGATGTAAGACCATTTTTTAATGTGATTCCAACAGTTTTGTTGGGGATCATGGTTTATGAAAGGTCAGCTAAAGTATTTCTAATTATATCTTGTCTAGCTCTTTGCTTAGAAGAACACAAATGCCATTTGTTGTGATAGAGTCAAACTCTGATTAAAGAGAAAAACTGTCAAAAGACAAACTCATTTTACATGAAAACAAAAATGCTGTTTCCTGAGTGAAGATTGGCTTTTGTAGCTTAAAAAAAACCTGCAAAACAACAAGCCCACAGGAGAATAAAATACCCTGGAGCTGGTCACTGAAACTTTTACCCCAGTTTGTTCCTTTTTATTTTTTCCCTACCAACAGTAGTACCTACTATAGCTCCTGGTGAGCTTGGCACAATTTGCCAGTTATCTGAGTAACTCTTGGTATTTTTTTTTTTATTCCCCTGAGTAAGACAATAGTTCCCTGGCACTTCTTTCACTTGGGAGTCTGATACCTAAATGTCACTTACCCTGGATTTGTTATATTCTGGGTGCATTTATAAGTGAGGGAACTCCATGTAAAATATCTGCTCCCTAAAGATAAGACAGAAATTGTTCTGCCCTTTTTTAGAAGCTTAGCTAAGTAAGTAGAGTAAAAAGTGTATCGTGCATCATTTGTGTATGTTCATGTCTTTTTCCTTCTTGGGACACTGACACTGCATTACCACAGACCCAATGGAACAACATAAAATATGATGTTTTGTCAGCACATTAGCAGGATGCAGAGTGAGTCTCTTAAGAGCAGAAAGATTCAAAATGAGACTTTTTGGGTATAGCAAACTGTGATGTTTAAACATTATTCAGGACAGTAGTGAAAAAAAGAAATTTTAAGTAGTGCCTGGATTTGGGAAACTTGCAGCATGTTGGTAAAACTGAGAAAATCATACTCAGTTTTAGGGGGAAAAAATGAAGAGAGCTTCTGTTCTCATCCTAACAGAACCTAGCTGGAGAATGACAAGAACATTTAAGCATTACAGAAATAAATGGCATATAATAAAGTTCTTACAGTTGAATAGAATGGCTGTTTATAGGCTGAAATACCACAAGTGAATAAACAAGGAAATTCACATATATGTAAGACAAGGTTTTTTAAAATATATACTTTATTGCAATTATTTTTATTATATTATTAAATCATAATGTCTGTATCAAATTTTTAAAATTTCAAATTATTACTATGTTTAGTGGGACACTGAGATGACTCACACTGAGTACAACCCTTCCTCTGATTTAAGATAAAGGTCTTGGTAAAAAAATGGAGCACAAATCAGGAGTTCATGGCGTGAAGAATTACTGGGCCATCTCAGCCAGGAAGAGTAGTTTCTCATTATTGACTCTCTCCTACCCTCCTGGAGTAATAGGGTTTTATAATGACAGAACTCATTGACCTATGAGACCTTATTTATGTGCAGGCCACTTAGTGCTTTGGCCACATATATGAAATACAACTGTGACCATATGACTCCGCAGTGGTGTCCAAATGGTGAGGTTCCCTAGGATGGGACCCAACCCTCCTGCCTTTACACACCCAAAAGTTCATCATCTAAGTTTGAGTTACCCTCCTTGCTTCTTTTTTTCAGTCAATGGGGAGAAACTGGCACCTTCAGAAAGAAAATTATGTATCCAGTGTCAGACATCCAACCTAAGGAAGGATCTATTACCCTCAGGAAATACCTATTACTCCTGATGGAATACAGAGGGAGCCCAGGGTGACTGGCTTAGACATTTAACTTCTAGATAACTGAAGACAGGTAAAATGAATTTCATCCTGCCTTTAAAGGAGATTTGTGTCCAGTGAGATGAAGACAGGTCTCTATATTTGGGCATTTCTTTCATTTTAAATCATGCTAAGTGCTTTCCAAACCGCGGGGGTGAATAACCTTATTGTCATTCATCTCAGTCAGCCTGGCTGGGGTTTAACTCATCTTTGGCAACACAAAGCTTACACAGGGGTTTTCAGGTGGCCATGATGACTCAGGCAGTCCTCTGCTCCTTCTCCTAAACCCCATCCTTCACGGATCATTTGTGTGATCACACAGTGAAGCAGGCCAGCACACTGACCTTGTTGAAAACTGGGGGGGAAAAAAATAGTTGCCTGTTCTGGCTCAAATGACCATACAAACAACCATGTTTGGAAAATGAAAGAAATACCAGAAGACTAGCATTAGGGCTAGAGGCTGCTTCCAGACAGCCTCCATTATATGCCTTTCCTTTCTGTCATCCATTTTTCTTGAGTCAACACTAAAATCCTTATCAAGGCTTCACCATCTTGCCTGGATTCTTGTAGTTTTCAACTCATCACTCACACTGTTAAGCCTGTCCTCTCCATCCAGCAAAGCCAATCCTTAGGGTGGTCTTCCTCACCCTATTCCCTCTTTACACAATCTACTCACTTTGGGGAAGCAGAAAATTGCTACAGAAGCACCAAGAAGTCATTCTCCAGAAGTGCACATCCAGGGCTCCCACTGCTCAAAGGCATTCAGTCCCTGGGCTTGTGCTGCAGCTAGCCCATGTTCACCCTCTCTGAATGCACAGGTTTTGGATACGAGGCACTCAGCACCATCTGTTTCACCTTGTTAGTCTGCTCCTATTGCTCCAAAGTACTTTACTGTTGGAGATGTATCCTATGTATTATCCAATGTGATAAAACTAATTTCTCTCTATTTCATATTTATCCACCTCCCAAGGCCTTAAAATAAAGTCAGAAGCCAGTTGCTCCTCTGCAAAATGAAACTGAAATCAGAGGCATCCTTTGAGACAGATGACCAAGACCCATTGACAAGTTTTAGCTTGGTGATCCTGATATGATCCCTGTCAAAAATCAGGAGATTTCCCCTGGCTGTAGGCAGTCCTAGACTGTACTCTTGGGGATTGATTTCTAGCACGTTAGTCCATAAAATGTACATCCATTATACATCACTTTTATGCCTGCATATAACAGTTTAGAGACATGAAATCCTTCACATACACGCTCGCTCTCTAGCGATTTCCGACTTCTTCTTTTCTTACCAGCATGCTTTTACCTCCTGAAATTGCAAGGCCTATCTCAGGGAAACGAAGTCAGGAATTTTCATAATTTTTTAGTGTATTCATACAGGCAGGAAATAATCTGTTCTTCATGTCCCTGGTAGATAGGGCAAGAACTGATGAGCTTAAATTTCTGCAAAAGGGATTTAGGATACTCATTATGAAAAACTTTCTCGTTGAATCTTGGAATAGGTTGCCTTGGGAGGATGAAGGATCTCTATCACTGATTTTTTTTCAGGAACAGGTTAGACAAGTGTGTACCAGGAATGTCATAGGTATAGTTTATGTAGCCTGAAGGGGGTGGAAGGAGTAGATGACCTCTCAAAGCCACTTCCAACTTCTTTTTCCTGTGATCTTCCAAGGTATTCTTTCCAAGGTATTTATTTATCTATATCAGTGCACCTCAGTATATCTAATACAATTTTTATCCAGGACAGAGATTTGAAAGTTCCTAATCCTCTAAGACTACAGATCACTCAGAAGTATCGTGTCTTTTTATCCATTGGTGCTTGACATTAGTGCAGACACTGGTAGGGAACTACTGGCTTTGGCTGGAACACTGTCCATCACATTCTGTCTTATTCCAAATTCTCCTAATAAAGTGCCATGTGCATTTGTAAATTTAGCATATTTTTGAACCTGGATTTCAAATGTTATTCAAGATGAAAAACCTGTTTATAACACCTTTAAGACCAACTAGGTTATTTATACCACCAAGTTTTGAAACCTTCCTTTCAGTCAATAAAAATACTTTTTCAGCCATCAGATCTCTAAGACTGACAGGCTTGAAATGTAAGAACATATTTTCCTTTTAAATACTTAGATGAACTGGGTGACATGATGCTTTTATACCCAAGAAAATCACACTAACATTGCACTCCAGATGGAATAATGCTCATTAGAAGCACAAACGCCTGAAACACTTTATAAACCAAAATGTGTTTGGTTTTCTTCTTTAACATTGTGGCACAACACAATGGTCTCCTTTGATCCATTTCTATGCATTGATACAACAGGGTACTTCTTGCTTATTTCTCCCTCCTTCCTATTTCCTTCCTGATGTTATTCCCTGAGAGATTGTTTGGTCTTACCTTCAGCAACCACGAGTTCATGCCCGTGAACTCGAGAGCAGTCTGATTTGGGAGACAACAAAAGCTGCCCAAAGTTTCCTGTTGGGTATGCAGCCCTGTCCTGGAACTGCAGGGTGCTAAAGAGCTTCTGTCCCACACAAATGGAGCAGTTAGCCAAAAGCCACCATCCTCCTTTTGTGTCCAGCTCGGACAACTTCCTGAATTCAAGGGTTTCTCCTGAGCCAAAACTTCTGGTTATGCCACGCTGTGTGATAGGGTAGGACTCAAGGAGGAGAGCTGCACTCCACATCTCTGAGAGATATCTGCTTATCTTGTTTGAAAGCTGATATACCCTCCAACTTTGCTGAAGCTATTTTAGTTAAGCTACAACAACTCAATTGGCTAAATCCTTACTAGTGATATGTAGTTAGAGATCACTCAGAGCTGATACTGGGACTGTGGATCTTGTCCTTAAGAAACTTTAAGATCTTCTTTATTTTCTCAGAAATGTCAATGGAAAACATGGTAATAGCAAAGGATGGGCAGGGACATATTTGTCAGCAGTGGCATCAATTCAAATGTGCATCAAAATACAGAGGCCTGGCAGAGATGAATGACAAAAAAAACAGTTCTCCCACAAAAACTTACATTCTTGCTGTACAACAGGCAATTATTTTGCTTAATCAAATTTTCAAGTGAGCTGCCTACAGTGTCAGAAAGCCACAAAGTCATTTTATAGACAGCAGTTTGAATGGGTTGGAGAGGAAACATTTAAGCTGAGCTGTTGCTGATGAGATTTCTCAAGCTCAAGAAATTCTCACATAAAGGACATTATGGGTAAGAAATGAGTTGGCTGTAGAAGGACCAAAGTTGCAAATATTTTTTCTAGATTTGAAATCTTGAGCTTAAATCACATGGTATTGGTTGTTTTTTGCCATGAATACATGGCACACATTTACAAATACATTGAGCTTCAGTAAATGCTGCATATAAATGGATTGCCATTATTATATTATGGTACAAGTCAGAGGAAGCACTCAGGTTCTAATTTTCTCAGAAATGTTGCTCTGTGCTGGACAGAAAGGAAAAGAGGTGTCCATGACATGATAATGTAAAGGGTACCTCAATTATACATATCTTGGAAGTGTAGATGAGAAAGCAAATGGACCACCTCCCAAATACCTGCTTCCAAACTCCTGTCCTGCAATAGATATTCAGTCCCTGAACAATCGTTCAGAGAGAAATTCAGATTTCCAAACATAAAGCCATGTTTGGTGCCCTGGGTATCCTGCCCAGCCTCCAGCTCTGCCTCAGCAGACTGTGGACCCTTTGTCAGTCCTGCCTTCAATCTGCAGATGTTTTGGATACCTTCAGATGTTTACAGTGGCAGTAGATCCTTCTTATATTTAGGCTTGTGGATTGCACCCTTGATTTTTCTGTGCTCCAGTTTCCTGTCTACAAAATGATAAAATAAGCCTTGCTCCTTCCCAGCTTCAGCCTGCACCAGTGTTTGTGGAGCTGTCACAAGCACTGACAATTCTGAGAATGCCAAAGACATTTCCACTGCAAAAAACCTCATGGATCAGGTATAAATCCATGCACAAAATTTGTCATGAGATCTTTACAGGCAGCAACCTTCTGCCTGTCTGCTTTTTGTGGGCAGATAATTCCTTCCCCTGAAGCAACTTTCGCAGGCTGATCACAGGCTACACGGTCGGGCCCTGCACCCTGGCAATCTGTAGTGGCATCTCACCTAGAGCAGCTGCAAACCTTCCTTTTGGAGGGCTTTCCCCTACCCCATGTATGCACAGGGGTGCCTCATCTAGACCCTCTCATTCTGTAACAGAGCTAAATTCTACCACTTTCCACTCATTAATTGCACATTGAAGGTATTTGTGTAGAATAGCATAATTTGCCAATAGTATAAAGCTGTTCTTTAGCTGACATCCAAACAAAAATTCCGCTAAGAATCTATTTCCTTGTTCTGTAAAGAATTTCAATAAGGCATCTGTCATTTTAAAAAGTCAATCTTCTCCTTATTTAAAGGTATTAAGCAGTCCTTCACTCTGGTGGCTGCTTTTCAGATGCTTCAGGCTTTCTGATCATCAGAATATCACCCACTGTCCTTTGGAACTGGGATTTGTGACAGCCCATGGTAAATGGCCTGGAACAGAAAAACATTCCACAGATAATTTAACTGAACTAAATTATTTCAGAAAGAGGACTCTGTACTTCAGTGATACATTTATTGATTTCATATAAAGTATTAATTTTCTGGTTGTATTATTTTATCATGTTAGCTGTCTATTGAATTTTACTTTTCCTTTCCCAGGGAATTTGTTCTCAAAACAAAGGTATTTGGTACCCAGTTTGAAAGGTTTTTATTGAATCTCTGATTGTGTTTTCCCCTCCAGCTGACTTCCATTTAATCCTTTTGATTTAAATACTTCCCTGTATAGGAGTTGACAGCTAGAAAGGACTATAACGTCAGGATACCTTTCACTCCACCCATTTTGAAACATTTCTCCTGAGGAATTAGTTCAACCACTGTAGGACCCTGTCAAGAAAATTCATATGCCTCCAGACTTGATTCCTTGCCATGATGAGTATTTATCATTTCTTGTGCTAGCCTGGATCAAGGAGGCCAAAAGCAAATTGAGGATTGAGGAGCTGCTCTCAAGCCCCATGCTGGCCCACCCAATACTCTCAGATTAGTGGCCACCCACCCATGGAAGCTCAGAAAGAGTTTCAAACCCTCTACCTCACACTCACTGGTAAAATAGCAAGGAATTTTCTATGTTGTTTTGTTTCTTTACTACTTTGGCTTTGAAGAGGTCTCCAAGCCCAAAGTACGAGAAATTTGAGGTACTGCAGTAAAAGGCATTGGCCACTCATCTCCTTACAGCAGGCACTGAGTCTTGGGCCTCATCTGAAGTTACTGAAGTCAATAATATGACTCAGATATACCTGTATGTGTTTCAATCACATGTCTAATTACAAAGTAGATAATCTCTGTTAGTATTCTCTGGGGAAAAGTTCATTTACCTGCCAATCAGCTTGTAGATTAACCTTCCAGCTCAGTCGTGAATTTATCCTGAGGAATACCTCTGCTACTCTGTGACCTGAAAATGTTTCATGTTCACAACATCACTGTCAAGTGAACTTGCCCACTCTGCAGTGAATGTATTGTAGCAGGGACATATGGTGGTTTTATCAATACATTGTGCATGTCTCTATCTCTCTACATATACATCTCCTCCATTTCCCATCACTGTGGTCCTGGTACACGTGCCGTGTGTACAGAGGAGCCCAGGTTGCATCTTTTCCTTCTGCAGATGTAGTCAGGACCAGTGATCTGTAAATGGGCTCCAGCTGGGGCCAGTAGGGGTGTGAAAGTCTCCAGGACTTTCTCACATGCAGGTCTGGATGGAGAAACCATCTTGAACCATATGCTTGGTCAACTTGGACACAGCTTGAGTAATCGTCTGCCTCTTTACTGAAGTCAGATATGTCCACAGTTCTGCAATACATTACCTGATCTTTTAAATATGCATATAGATGTTCCTGAGCAAAACCTCCTTCGTCATAAATCTTAAGCCATCAAAACCTAACTAGGAATTACTATATGAGAAGTCTCCAGATATATAAATGTATTTATTTATATAAATAGTAAGAATTTTTAAATGATCATTTGTGTCACCACTGCTTTCAGATGAGCTGTGCAGAGTGCAAGATGAGATAGATAAGAGAATCAGCTGAAATATGAAATTAATATGTAGACATGAATTTGCATGGATGAACAGAAGCAAAATCTCCTTCAGCATCAGGTTTTGTGAGCAAATAGTCCTGAATGAGGAGTTTGTCCTTCCCATTTTATTCAGCAGAATCAAGAACTTCTTTAAAGGGACCAGGTGTCTTCTGGTGATTGGTTAAAAACTGATGAGGTGTTAAAACACACATAGTATTTACAGAAATAATGACATTTACAGACTAGAGTGCATAAAGAATTTGAAGAGTGTTTGTGCAGCTAATGAGGAGGATGCATGGGAAGAATCTGCACAGTTATGACCTGGTATAGGAGATGGGAATTTAGAGAGGATGGAGAACCAATCTAATCAAAACCAACACACTCATATAATTCCTAGAATTATACTCTCTCAGACACACATCCACACATCCACATTGATGTTCTACTGCCGAAACGTACTATTAGATCATAGAATTTGATCAGCAGTACGTTAGACCCATTACTTCATCACCCAATTAAATCTGTACACAGCCCAATAACTTCTGTTTGATGAAAGGATAATTTGTGTTTGACTAATGCATAACTTCTAAACAATATCTGGTCTTGATCTCACAATAGCAGGAGACAGAAAATCTATTGCATGGTAGTTCGTTTGAATAGTTACTCTCACTCATTGCTAAAAAAAAGCTATCTAACTTCTGTCCTGAATTGACTTAGCTTCCAGTTCCAACCACAATTTCATTCTCTACTAAATTCAAGATCACTTCAGCGCTCATGTTTTCTCTCAGGAAAAGGATTTATGTACTCTAATCAAATCCCTTCTCAATTTTCTTTCTGATATGATTTTTAAGGGGAAAAAAAAAGAGTTTCCAATTCTTAAATCACTTACTGCATTTTTTCATCACTTTCTCCACCTTTTCAATGATTTTTGAAAAAATACCAAAACTGAACCCCTATTCTAGCTGTTGTCTTGGCAGAACAACATCTGCAAATGCTGCCACCCTTCTACTCCCATTCATTACTTGAATGTTTGTACAGCCAGGTTGTATCCCTCGTGGCACAGCATTGTTTTGGGAGGGGCTGTTGAGTTCCTAGTCTGCAAAGACTACACTTTGTAGTATACTATCAGCTGGGTTGTTTTTGTTGTAGCTGTTGCTTGGCAAAGCAAAGGAAGCGGCTCCTTTTCCTGAGTTGTTTTCTTGTTCTGAGCATTCTGCTTCCGCAGTCTTCCAGCAGCCTACAGGGTGTCATGGGGCTTCTTAGAGCCACACTGTCCTTCACTGCCACCCAACACAGCTGCTTGGATTTTCCTCATTAATGCCATTTCCAGGTACCACAGAGCTCTCCTTTACCCAGGAGAACTCCCCACTTCCCAGGCTTGGTTGTTTCTCCCGGAGACACCCTGCCTCTATGGCATGTGAGCCTGCACACAAACCAATACCCTTCTACTGCCATCCCTCTGGTTTCTACTCCAAGAGCACAGCTGTCCTGGCTGGAACACGTCTGCATGCATGCAGCTGAGTCTGTGCCAGACCATGATCCCAAAGAGCAAGCTGTGCACATCATAAGGCAAAGATAGCTGCTGTCTGTCCAGCTTCTCCCAACACACATAAGTTAGAAAGCAGTAAGTTTCAAGATTAGATGGTCCACCACATAACAAACCTTTTTAAAGAAAGCAATAAAACCAATACCAGGCTTGGAAGTGGCAGTGAGGAGAGAGAGGATGCAAGAGTAAGATGGAAGAGCTAATATGGCATTGAATTATCTGAGGCTTAGAAGTCAGCAAAGAGAAAATGCCTGAAGTAGAAGTTGGCAGCTGAAATCTGTACTAGGGGTAACAACCTATTGACAAGCCAGAGAGAAGAATTGTGCAAGGAACAGAGGTCACTGTCAGCCAAGGGAAGACATGAGACACGCTAAAGGGAAGAATTATATTTGTTCTGAGGAGGGGGAACATAGACAATCGAACACACAAAGACTGCCAGCAGTAGAGGCTGGGAACAGAGACAAGAGTCTGGCTGTATGGACTGTTCCCACTGTTCTCAACTTACAGCAATGAATCCTTAGGGAGAAAGAGTTTACACCTCCCACAATTCAGAAAATTCTACATCTACCTCTGAGCCCACCTATAGTTCAGACAGTAAATTTGCTCTAATATCAGGCCTAAGATCCACAAAACAAAAAGTAGCAGCCATCTCAAGGCATTTTTCATTGGGAAGTTATTTTAATTGGTGGCTGATGCCAGTCAGAGCTGTACTCATCCCTTATATATTTCTAAACTAAGTGTTAAGGAGAACTTGAGGCAAATAGGAGAGGTTCACCAAGGAAATATCATATTTGACAAGTATTTTTTTTTTCTCAACTGATCACTGGGGTTCCTTAGAAGAATGGGTACTGTATTGCTTGCATGGCCTTTAGCCAGAGAAGCAGGTCAATATTTTACTCTTGCGCTGCTCAGTGTAGGCAAGCAATTAAATTACAGCATTGAAAGATGGCGAAAGCCAAAAATCACTTCAAAGACAGCAGGTCCCTGTGATTCAAAAAGGTGGGAAGATTTATAAGTTCTCAAAACCTCACAATACCCTTCTAATGCCAGAAATCAGATGTTAAGCAGATTAGAGAATGGACTGGTTCATCAGCTGCAAGTTGAATGAGTGCAGGAAGTTCCATTTTGGATCAATGGTCTCCAAAGCAGGCTAAAGCCTGCTGGAGAGGGAGCACCTATACCCCAGCTTCTGTTCCTTGTGCCAGGAACAAGCTCCTGATACTCGGCTCTGGCTGAGATAAACCAAGTTCCCTGGCTGCTTGAGGAACAGAACTTTTTGTTGTTTTGTTTTCTGAAAACCCACAGTGTAACAGTGTCCCCAAACTACCAGATGATTATTGAAAGTTTAAGATACATGTAATTTGTCTCCTTGGAGTACTTCACAATATTAGCTTTAGGTTTCAGAGTGTTGAGTGTCAAATTACTCATCACAAACAAAAGTTCTGCTGCAGGATAGGTGTTGATAATAATGCCTGATAGCTGTGCATAGTGTTTCCTTTGGCAGAAGGTAGCCTGACTACTACATGAAGCAATTGGCCAGATGATCTTGTTGAGGCATAAATAGTCAAAAGGCAAAAATTTTACATGAGTGAAAAATTTGCACGGAGAAATGTGGAGCTCTGACTGTTAATTCCCTACCAAATGAAAAAGAGCTTTGCCCTTGCTGGTGGATTTGTCTTCTATGCAATCCAAAGAGAAAAATGAGAGACTGAATGGAGACACTGAAGGCAGACACTGATAGAGATGGATATTTTCATGCAAAACAGTTGTGCCTTAAGGAGCTTTTGCCCAGTGGCTATCAGAAGGCAAACGGGAATTTATGTGGGTGAACAACATCACATTAATGTAAAATGTGAAATAAACTGTGAATACAGGATAGAGTGGGAGAGAGACAAATCAGAAAAATGCTCAAGGAAGCTTACCAAATCCTAAAATGAAAAAAAAAACAAACCATGATATTTTCAGTCTGATCACAAAAGCACCAACACAACATGATTAGAGGGACAAGGGACAAAAACAACAAATATTTCATGGAAAGTATTTTTCAGCAAACATAGAAGCTCCCATCAGAGGCTAAGGCAAGAAAGACCCTTCTCCCATCTTTGTTCAGTTCCTGGTATGAACTGTCCCTGGTCAGTTCCCATTCCCTTAAAACCCAGACCAAAAGAAGAGCTGGATATTCTTTTCTCTTTGAGAATCAGTGGCTATAGAAGAAAATATGAGACACTTTGCTATATAGACAGCCAAGAGAATTAAAGAAATATGCATAACATGGCTTTTTCCTACTGTCAACAAAGAAAGAAACTCTGTCAGAGATGGCTGATGCCAAGCATTTTTCAACACTTGATATGTCAGCAAGGTTCTGGCAGGTGTCCTCAGGAAAACACAGCACTCGTCTGAGCATGTTCAATGTCCCCTTGGGAAACGCTGTTTTCTCAGACTGTGTGAAGCACATGGTGCACTTTTACTAGAAAATAAAACTTTATTCAAAATAGGTAAACCCTTGAGATTTACCCATTGAAGGTCTTGATGTTAAAAGGAAAATTAAAAAAGTAAGAAAGGGACAATACAGTTTTGGTACTCTGAGAAGCTTTGGAGAAAATCAGCTTTTCTGCACTAGACTTCATCAAAACATTGATGCTGTGACTACTGCAGCTGGTCAGACTGTGGCACAGGCTGCCACATTGCCTCTGGCAGGAGAGAGAGGGACACAAGGACTGAACTCCAAAGGGAAGAGTCTTTAATAGGACTGTTGGTGTTGGGTGTGGGTGAATGACTGGCACCCTAGGAGCAGTAATGTGCAAAGATGGGAAAAGGACATAGAATCCAAGTTGTGGTAAAGAGAAACTGGAAAAGTTAAGTCAATCTGTGTTCTGGAGTAAAGAATTCTGAGGGTGAACTTAATTTAAGTGGTGTCCAGATGCTTTTAGGAAGATCTGGACACATCATCAGGAAGGTCCTACACCATCATAGTCAAAACTGGGTTTTACACATCCCACTTGCTAATGAGTGTTAATTTACTCAAGAAGAGCAGGAGGAGAATTAGAGTGTGGGTGTGAAAGAGTTTCATGTTTTTATATATGAGAGGTCAAGGTTAGCCTAAATTACCACAAACCACCTTTTGCCACTGCTGAAAAGGAACTGTCAATTTTCCCATTTTCATGCGTTAGAGCAGGCATTATTTTTCCATGTACAAGTGTATCATTTGCAAATTAAATATGAATGAGGAGATACTTTATTGTTCAGCCATAATCTTTGTCATCTGACAAAAAGGAGAAAAAGGAAAGTGTATGTTACATTAAGTGCTTGAAAACCTAAACATTTACAGAGGATACCCCTAAACGGTTTTGTTTTAATTGGAAATTAATTAATTACTTAATCTTAAGACCCACAGACACAGCCTTTATTTTCAATTTAAGAATGATCTCTAAGAACTGTCAAAACTTACTAATCATGAGTACAAGTAATTTTCAGAGAAATTCAGGTTTAGACATGCAACTGCTAGCACCACCTGTCTCAAACACAGCAACAGCACATCTCATTAAAGAATTAAAAATCATGCTCTGATCATACTCTGATCTTCATTTTGAACTGTTAGGCACCAGGGTAGCTCCAATAAAAGATATCGCTATCTTCTAGAAACACCTTAAATTAGTAGAAAACTTAAAATAAAGCATGAGCATGTTTAGAGAGCAACATTAGAATGCACATCCATATGTGCATTCTATATCCATATCCACTGACTGCCTATATGGAAGGGGAAAAATGAAACAACACAGTCAGTCAAATTCATGGTCCTGGGACTCTTTATTAGAATTACAGTGGAATGATTTAAGCCCAAGCACAGTATGTTGAGCCCTGAGGTCAAATCAGGTATCTCAGTGTTGGCAGAATGCAGAGACATTATGGAATGCTGAACTGCCCCTTTTCCTCAGACAAGTCTAAAACTGAAAACAGTTGCATCATTTTGAGATTTCTGATTCCCAAACATAAAAAGTTTGGGAGAGCTGACCTTTACAGTGTTCTGCAGCACAGGGGATACTCCACACAAGAATGTCAAAAGACTCACATTATGAGCTATTTAATAGATTTGTCATAAGCATTTTGGATTCTGATTATTGGATTCTGTTTATTGCCAATTTTTGATGGCCATATGCTTAACTGTGAAATGAAGATGAACAAACTTTATCTCCAAGAAGGTAGAGTAGGAGCTAGTTGAAGCTGGGTGTTATGTTCTTCAGTGCTTCACATTGTGTAATGTTGACCAAGCTAAACTCAGGTATCTAGTGAAGCAGATCTCTCTCTGGTTCTTTGGCTCAGCCATTGCTCAGAAAAAGCGTATACTTCTCCTACAGCAAACCTAAGATTGTTTTCTCTCTCTTTAACATTGTCTGGATCATCTGCCCAAGTTAGGTTCTTTACTTCTTTGAAGCACTTGCTGCAGAGCACACAAATGGTTTTTCAGCAGACACAGCACCTTCTTTTCTCTGTTACATTTGTTTTATATAGAGGGATAGTCTTTCAAATCCCACTGTTGCAGTTTTCCCTCAACATAAAACTTCTCATGAACTTCTTAAGGATCTTCATCTCATTTTCTTTACACTTCCATTTAGATGGAACTTATTCTGGTTATATTCTCTCTCCTCTCATTCTACTTCTAGATTAGTTTTGAATGCTCAGGTGTTGCTGTTGGACATGCAATGGCACATACAGACACTGTCCGGTGAAAAGGCATAAAACTCTTTATTACAACATTTGACTCCGTATTTATAGTATTTCTACACAGACCAGGGATTGGAGGAGAAGGTTGACACCTCTCCCATCCCATTGGTCAAGACAACTGCACATCAGTTGTTTTTTACTCCAAGAGAAAGTATGTAAACAACCTGGTCTTAACATGAACATGTTCTAATTATAACACCCGTGTGTGAGAAAGAACTACGAAGAACTATGAAGAACATCAAGCTGTAAAGTGCACCAGAAAACTGAAGAAATCAGGGCGACACTCAGGTATTACTAATTACCAAAGATAGAGCTTTGGTACAGTTGCATCTCTGGTTACTATATTGTAGTTGTAACAGTGGGTAAAATTATTTTAAAACCGTCTTCAAAAATTTTAAAGGCTCTTTTTGCCTCTGGAGTAATACCAGTTTGGACTTTACCATTGCCCTTCTTCTCCTTTTGCATCTTGGCTAAGGGCAATTTCTTCAAAATTTCTCATTCAGTGACAGTGCATTCTAAGTGAAGCCCCAAAAGTTAGTCCCAGTCTAGTCTGCACACCATGTCCTTGAGGGTAATTAATAATGATACTGCAGCCAGCTGCTGCCCTGGACATTGTGTTCTGATATTGAAAGTGCTCACTCCAAAACAAATCTGGGTACAGTGGATGTGCAGGCCAGCTCTCCTTATTATAGGCAAGTGTTCCAATCCCTGGTCTGCCTGGCAAAGGAAAGGGGACACTGAACTTCCTCTCACAAGAATTAGTCCAGCACTGCATAAATATATAGCACCCACATATTCTCTGGTTGAAAACAGAGAATTAAGTCTGAAACACAATAGTAGAATGATGAAATTAAATATTGAAGAAATTAAGTCTTTTTTCTAAAGCAATATTTGCATGGTATATCAGAAACGTTTGATTTCACCCTGAATTGAAACAATAACAAATTCTCAGATGTCAGCACTTCTTACAAAAATTATATTCCATATCTCAGCTGGTCTTGCCTAACAGGATTTTCTCATTAACCTCCCTAAAAGATAGCATTAATACCTCTATGAAGACTTTTATTTTTCTCTCTTCATTACATTTCTTTACCATGTTGGTGTACGCATATTGACTTAATAATTACCATTATTATGCTGAATATAATGAAACAACCAGTGATGTCTTATTGTAGAATCTGATTCACCCTCTATTCCTTCTGTTTTTTATTGAAGCATCATTACAAAGTTACAAAGTCATCTGGTCCACCTAGGCCTGCTCAAAAGCATGGTTAACTTCAAGGCTAGATACTGAATTCCTCAGGGCATTGCCCAGTGGTTTTGAACATCTCTAAATCACCTAGGCCTGTATGACATGAAAACTTGTAAAGGGATTGGAATCAGGACTTGCATCTCCTATTTTTAGCGCCAGTACCTTCATAGTGCTGTGAATCATTTTGAGGTGTAAAGTACATAAGAATGAGTAGCCTTTCTGTAAGACAAAAGTGCTTGCTTTATCTACTTGCACATGGTTGACATACAAAAGCAACTGACATCAATGTACAAAAGGTGGAAACATACAAAAATGTACAGCCACTGGGCTGGTAAAGAGACACAGAAGAGAGGAAAGAAACCTGAAACAACCGTGTTCACAAAATCAATATGGGTTTTTTCTTGTTCACTCTTTTTTATTCTCTAACTTTGAATTCCATAGGACACCCACGTTTTTCTGGACCTGCTTGTTAGACTGCAAGAATTTAGGGCTCATATGTAGCTTTCTGCATCCTGCTTGGTCAATAAATAAAAGTTAAATAATAATTAATGCAATTGAAGAATTAGTATCACTATCTCAATAGGCACTGCTATTAGCAACACACCATTTGCATGTTAAAAGTTTTTACATAAAGTAGAATTAAAGGAACAGTGATGTTCTCTGTCACTACATCTTCCTCCCATTTCCAGATGTGTTCTCTAATAAAATCCTAAACATGGTGCAAGCATGCACTAGTCTGTCATGCTACTGTTATGTTGCCAAACAGGTAGCATGAATTTCCTTCAGCAAGCTATAAAAAGTGTAGAAGGCAATGAAGCAGGATTTATGGTTAGAGAAAGAGATTACAGAATTAGACTTAAGCACATGCTTAACTGCTTTGCTGAGCTAAGGCATATATGGGGACACTGATAATTTCAACACTTGCAAAATCCTTCATGATAGCAAACCACCATTAACCCTAAAATGGTTATACCAAATGACATCATGCTAGCAGCTTATTAACAGAGCTTTTATTTTTAATGGAAGTTGAACTGCTTTGCTACTGTATCCTATTTCTGGGTTTCTATCATGTTGTTGCTTAGATAATTTAGATTGATAGCAATTTTTGTCATGACAACTCAGTTCTGCAAGATAGTATTGTACTTTTATTCTTAAGGAATAGATCCTAAACTCCAAATTGTGTAGAAAAAATATATCAAATGGTTGAAATTGTTGTCTTTTTGAGGACAATGGATGAAATACTAGAAGGAATATGTTTAACTAGTAATTATTCTCTGGAAATGGTATTATTTTAGAACAGGAATGTCATTATTTCAGAACAGACTATAGATGCAGCATAGAAGCAGTTTTTCTACAAAGGCTGGTTACAGTTACAATAATAATGCAAGTTCAGTGGGGAAGTGGCATAATTATATGCATGGCTTTGCAGCTCTAGGTTACTGATTCTTATCCAGGTCAGACAGCTAATAGCAGGAATTTATTTTCAGGAATTATGACTGATTTTAGTACTGTTTGAGACACTTAAATAACAAAAAAGGTGACAGAGTAGTGTTTATTTAATACTTCACCATTGTGAATTATTGTATATGCTGTAGCTTCAGAACAAATCAATCCTCTCAAAATTTGATCTAACGTGTTCAGAAAGTCTCTCACTCTTTAGCATTATTAAATATATATGGACACACAGTCTCTTGCATCGAGGTTCTCACACACACAAACTCTCTAATCCTCCCTAATCCTTGAGCTGTTCCTCAGGATGGTCTAGTCCTTGTGGAGCTGCCTCTGGATATGCAAGGTATCAGATCCCAACAGTGGCTGGCACCTGGACACCAGCCTGCTGTGTTTGTAGTCATTTCCTTCCCAAAGCTGGCAGATTTAGGCTGGAAGTCTTCACCTCTCCAGCTGGGGACTCCCAGCTACCTGTTCTGTGAAACAAATCCATTGACCTCACATGTAATGAAGACCTAGTCATAAAATACTGCCTTAAAAAAACCCAGGGAATTATGTCACAAATGGAGAACTGCTATTGATTTACTGGTGCAGATTAGGTTGTCTTGATATTTAACTACTCTATCAAGGCTACTGGCATCCCTTTCTTGAGACATGTGAGACACATGGCTTCCCATGGGTATCTCCTCCATTTATTTCAAATTTCGTGTTGATTCTAGCAGGTACTGTGCATAAAATCTACACTATATATACACACTTATTTTCCAAAAGAGCACGATCTTGATCAAAGCATCATTTTGTCTTTCTACCTTTCTATCTGGTCAGCCTTTTTTCCAATGAGAAAGAAAAAGAAGAGCAAAAAGATGTATGAGAGAATCACGGTACAACTGAAGTGGGAAGACACCTTTGGAGATGATTGTCTAATCTGACTCTCCTGATTATATAGGGTCACTTGCAGCAGGTTGTTCAGGAGGTTGTTTAGATGGAACTTAAGTATCTCCAAAGTTGGAGAGCAAGCCTCTCTGGGAAACCTGTTCCAGTACCTGACCACCTCCACAGCGTAAGTTTTCTTCTTATGTTGAAATGCCATTTCCTGTGTTTTAGAATGTGCTCATTGACCCTTGTCCTCTTGCTTGGCACCCCTGTCTCCACCCACCTTGCACCCTCCCTTCAGGTATTTACATACATCCATAAGATTTCCCTCTGAGCCTTTTTTCCCCAGGCTGAACAGTCCCAGGTCTCTCAGCCTTTGCTCCTAGGATGGAGGCTCCATCATATCCTCAGTCAGGCTCTTAATCATCCTTGTGGCCCTTCGCTGGGCTCCCTTCAGTACATTGCTGTCTCTCTTGCACTGAGGAGCCCAGAACTGGATGCAGGACTGCAGATGTGTCTCTCCCATGCTGAGTATAGGAAGGATCACCTCCTTCAACCTGCTAGTGATGAATTCCTGCTAGGATAATGCTTAAGATGCTGGTGGTCTTCTTTGTCTTAAGGGCGTATTGCTGGCTGATAAACCCCTCAGTGACCACCAGGACACAGTGAGGTGTCCCAGGCATTCTGTCAGCCCCAGACCCAGACAGCTGAGTGCTCCTTTGGGAGCTCAGTCTGTGTTAAGGTCCCTGATAAAGGGGCCATGCCCTGTGCTACCACTACTGCCAGGCATCATTTCTGGTCCTGTTTCCTGCACCCTTCTGCACAAGGGAGTGCCCAATGTGCAGTGCCTGTTGGCTGCTTCTGTCAGCTGCCCTGTCAAGTAGGGAGAATGAAGGATTCAGGCACACTATGAGACCTGCGAACTTGCAGTCAAGTTGAAGTTCATCAAATCAAGAAAAAAAACAAGAAACAGGGTGAAAGGAAATGACAAGAGGAATGTCAAGAAGCAGCAATTTGCAGGTGAGGTTTGGAAGGGGTTAATTACTATGCTTCCAAGCAAGGCAGTTGCAAGCCCCAGTTTTGGTAGAGAACAAAGCTCCTGTACAAATAAACAAGTGCTGACATTAGTGAATGAAAACAGTGATTGTAAAAAACCCCCAAAACACCAACAACAACAAAAACCAAAACAAAACCAAAGACAAAGCAAACAGATCCTGAAACAAATTCTTAACGGCATCATTCCCACTAGGAATGAGGCAAGAATTCCTCTTTCTCTTTCAAGGCACTTCTGTACAACATCTAGACAAGCAATCACATTTACCTCTAATGATAATCCAAAGACTGGCACAAAAGCAGCAAGAAAAGAGGAGTCGTAAATGGCAGATCTGAAAGATGCTTTCAGCATTCAACAGAGTAGTTTTTCCCACAAAGCACTTGCCAACATCCTGACACACAAACACCTCTATATTTATACAGTATGTGATTTATATCTTGCCAATTGCAATATATGTCTCTTTAGGGATGGCTCCTATCCATACTGGCACCAGCAAAGAGCTTACAATATTTCTGCTTTTCAGAGATTAAAAAGAAAATAACTATGTGGTGTGTCAAAGACAGGTAGCAGAAGCTGGATATATATCAACAGAAGCCTTTTAGCACTAAAATACTAACAAGGTACCTGATATGCAGATTATTCTGAAATTCATAACTTTTGAAGATAAAGCATGCAATTAGGTGGTTTTTTCTTCTCTTTCTGTGATGATTTATAACAGTACTATCTCTAAGAAGACATTGTGCAAATGCCTTTTCTGCTTATAGGATTTTACAGCTTGAACACCTTGCAACTAATACAGAATAGACACCAGTGAGCACACCTGTCTCCTCCACCAGGTTTGTGAACCAAGTGCAGAATGGCACATTCTGTGTGACAAGGCAGAGGCAGTTTGTGCCCACCATTATGTCATTGCAGTGTCTTGAGAACAGAGCCTCACATACATGTTAAAAAAGGAAATTTTATCACCAGAAATGGTCAGGATATTTCTTGTTTTTGTTGGAAAATGCCAGCTCATGGAAATTGAAACCATTTTAAGGAAGTGTCTTTAAGAGTGTCCTAAACACCTCAGGGAATTTGTTTGAAAGTGCTGGAAGAAATGATTGTTTAAATTAAATCTCCCCATCTCTTTGAGAAGGGTAATCCAAAAGAAAACACGTGTAGAAATGTAAGTTGCTCAGTAACTCATCCTGTGTTTGTTTCCAATGCTATTTAGAGTGACATGCCCCATATTATTTAAGCGCAGTCCTTCCTTCTGAAGCTGGGCCACTCTCCAGCAGGAATACCAGTGTCACGGTAGTGGGTGGGAATACTAGCAAGCAGACTAGCAGCTCTGGCTCTGAGTGCTCTGGATACGTATTCTGCTTTCTAAAGATACTCTCTACAGATAGAGTTTATTCTGATAGTTTGCAAAGATTGTGGGCTAGTTTCACGCTTTCCCTCTGCTGTGTAGAAAACAACCAGCACCAAGAACACGACAAGTTTCATGCAAAGAAACCCCAAACCCAGTACCCCCTTTGTGGCTTTGTGGTTATGAGCCTTATGAGGGACGTATTTTTGCCTGTTTATCAATCATTCCTTACAAAACCAGATGAATTTATCATCACTGTTTCTAGTAAGGAAACTAGGCAGAGAGATCTAAGCAGTGTTTGTTGCTGAAAAGAGGACAGGTTTAGGGCAAAGATTGCTCTTCAGGAAAACTTAGGTCGTGATGGACATTTTGTCTGGTGTTCAGCAATGGTGCCTGCAGTTAGCCCACACTTCTGCTTGCGGTTTCCATCTACCAAGCGGACACTGAAAGCAGTGATGTCAACTTCAGCTTGACCTAGCATGATCAATACCCACCAATCAGGCTTTATGTTAAGACATCAGTCTTAAAACTGCCAGTGGTGAGAAGCTGACATGATTCCTTCAGCCTGTTCCGGTTCCATATGTGCTAACTCCTAGTCAAGGAAAAGCATAAGGCCAGAAGGGATGGTACTGGTCTAAATGCCTTAACAAGAAATCTGCCAGTGCCCTCATCTGTCAAACCCCATTTCCTTATCTCGACATGATCAAGGACTACATTAACTTTTCCAGGAATGCTGAGACAAAAAAATACACAAAAAAACCCCCAAAACAAAACCCAAAATTAATTTCACCACTTATGAAATATAATGATGTGAATCAAAGACAAGAAATGCCCTTTCAAAACTCAGTTTCCTGAAGTTTGAAAAGTAAAAAAAAAAAAAAGATATACTGAACAGAGCAAAAGAGCAAAATAAAACAGGTACTAAAAAACTTTCCCAAACACAGAAGAAATTTTTGCTCAAGCAAAACTTTGTGAGCTGGTCCTGATCTGCATTATGTTCTGGTACAGGTAGGCACAATGAAGAATCTCAACCTTCCACTTTTGTGGACCACTAGGAGAAAAAGTGACTCAGCCAAACATTTTGGCACTATTACTTAATATAATTACAGCATTACTTAATACGACTTATAAAGTCCATTTACCAAGACCTCTCTAAAGATCTCCTGGATAACACATAGCAAAGATCTGAATATTTCTATAATGTTACTAGATCAATCTAACCTGCTGATTGTCATCAAGAGAAAATATACTCTGCAGCCAACATACATATATCAAAATTAGCAGAAAGGATTCTCCCCTCACATATTAGAAAATGTTTGCTTGACAGTAAAAAAAAAATATTATTTGAACCAAATATTTCCTGTACCTGTATTCAGTAACATTTGTATTTGATGGATTTTAATTTGAATGGGAAAAAAGATGCTTATATGTTTTTGTAAAATATATTCAGGGATACAAAGTTCCATGTAATAAAAATTAGAAATATGTTATGTACCCTTGTCCAATAATATTGTAGCCAGAATCTGAAGACGCTAAGAGCTCAAAAGTAAAAATAACTGTGGATGAGAAAAATAAAAATCATATGCATTATAAAAACTATTAATAAATAGATAACAGCTGATTATGTACATACTGAAAACTTACACTACCAGTTCCAGAGATCCATGTTGAAATAAATATTGTATCTAGTAACCCTCTGCATACAGTGTTTGCATTTCATATATACATTTACATATGTAAATACAGTCTCATTGTTTGTCAGTTGTGTGTCACAAATTTTGTTTAATGTTGTCCTCTAACATAAATCCCCTTGATATATTTGTGACAGAATGAAGAAACAATCCCATTGTACATACACACACACATATATAAATATATATATACATATAATGCATGTTCTATTTCTATTCCTCTTTCCTGCTGGACTTGTTTGATGCTCATCTGGCAATGCTGATCTGCACTGTTCACATAGACAAAGAAATTGCAGATGCTGTAAACAGACAATGAGATTGTTCTAGACTTCAGCTCTACAAATATTTGGGTTCAGGACTGTAGAATCACGAACACAGCATAAAAGTAATAAAAATTGAACACTTTATCAAAGGCCACAAGCAATTTCCCTACACTCAAGATACCAGCTCTGCCAGCTCTGCAGCCCTAGAGACAACAATGGGAGAAGATTCCTATTTCCAGTGGCCTTTTCTGGATGAGGTGGGTTCATATGATGCTCCTGGAGTTAGTTATTTTCAGGACTGTGTCTCGGAGCACCACACACACGTGAGTCCCATGTCACTCTGTGTACAGTGTGGCTGCCAAATTTAGATCTTCTTTAAGTTGCAGAACAAGAACATCTTCTTCCTATTTCTACATTTCTGGCCTGGTTGAAACAGAAGGATTTGAGTCTATGTTCACACCCCAACCTGTAATCAAAAGTCTGAACTCTGTAAAAAAAGCACAGGACAAAAATCCTCCACAACTGCCAAATTCATAAACACAGCAGCTGTTCCAACAAAGTCATTTTTTAAACATTTCATAAAAATTAAATTAAGAAAATGTTTTTTGCTACCCCCTGGAGTAAGATTTCACAGCGTGTTACTATACTCTGAAGTAGTTACCACTTTGTTACTGATCCGGGTTGGTGAAACAGCACTCCAGCCTTGATTCCCTGGGCTTAGGTAACCGAGCAGTGAGTGGAAACCTGCGAGTCCTCTATTCAGTTTGGTAAACATGGTCTTGTCTGTCACTTCTCATTGTTCCTCTTCAAAGTACGGTCGCCACCTTATCTGGCAACAGCTTTCTTGAAGAGTGCTGCTCATGTGAAATAATCTTTCATCACCGAGGCCAGCATTTCCTTAACACAAGAAGAAACATTTATCTTGCTGTTAATGGTTAATTAATTTTGAAAATGTATATTACAACACAATAAAAAAAAAAAGAAAAAAAAGCCAGGCTGGACAATGGAGCAAAATGTCTCTTCCTCAAATTGACTCCTATTTAGTTCTTCCAATGTCATCCAAAACACAGATAACTTTTCTTTCATGAATTGTTCTCCTGAATGATTTATACATGTTGTGTTATCTGAAGCCCTTTCCAGATCCCCTGTGGTTTCAGCCAGCCATCAGCTGCATAATTGTTAATTTTAACACTATAAAAGGTTCTGATGCCGAAGAGATAAAGCGTCGGAGGAAGAATTAATTGAAATGTATCTTCCAATCACACTGGTTCCCTACTTCCAGTTCCACAAAAATTATACATTGGATTTGAGGTTAAAATAAATTTACATTTGTGCTACCCATAAAGCTTTTGGACTAGTAGAAAATAGATAAGTTAATTGTTTCTAAAACCCATAAAGGGTTTATCCTGAGAATAATTCAGGGCAGTCTCCTGTTCATAGCCCACAGCACCGTGAGCAGCCGGATAGGGGATTCTTCCCAAGCTATTGCAGACATAATTGGTCAGGAGACATGTGACAGGAGTCTTTTACAACAGCAGGTGATAGACTGACAGAAAAGGAGCTCAAGCTCCACCAATATTTAATCTGGATATTAAACACTCTATGCTTCCCAGAGCTACTAATACTTTTTTTTCCTCCAATGTTTACTCTGCCTATTTGCTTCAAGTGAAGTATTATAAAGTAAAGCTACCAGGTTTCTTTCATTTACATTTTTATCATAAATATTTAGAAAATGTGCAAAATTATTTTAAAGGTTATTTAGATAATATAGTTGGGGCACATGAATTCAAAGATCATGGGATTCATATTTAATTAACAATTAGATGACTGCAAAAGGCTATCCTCATTTAACTGAGGCCCCCAAAATAGGCTATATCTCTGCTGAACCTTTGTTTAAACATTATCACTATTATCAAACATCTTTTGCCAGACTCTTTAGAAATGGGCTGAAATGTTTATTTTCTAGGTGCAGAGGAGAGTAAAAAGCAGCAACAATATCTGATGCTTTGCTTCTTCATCCTGTGTTCAGCTATATCAGAGCACCAGCTTCCCACCTGTAAAAACTCCAGTTCAGACCTGGAACAGGGAAAAAAATGAGGAGGTTTCATCTCAGAATTCAGCAAATATTTGTCCACACAATGAAATACTGCATTTCTGCTGTAAGGAGGTACAGTGTAAAAACAGCAACAATCTGATATAAGGGGGGACTTGGAGAAGCTGAGAGGGAAAGCTTGTACAACACCTGCCCACACTGTACTTGGATTTAGTCCATTTCTGGAGTCCTACTTTCACAAATACCAACTTCAACAAATACAGCGTAAGAAAAGACCCATATTAGAATCTGCTTTATGCTAAAATGTATTATCACTTGAAGAACATTTTATTGCTGAGTAAAATACTCAGCATTTTCCCTAACTATTAGCTCTCTCACAGGAAATAACAGCATGTTAGTTATTTCAAGTCACAGAGCAAATGCAAGGATTATACATCTTATATTTTAGGACACAAAGACACAGCACTCCAGAGCAAACAAAGATTCCAACTGAGCTGAGAACATATTTAGATATTACACAGCATATTGTATTAAGAATGTAAGAGTGTCATCAAAAGCTCTCCTCAACTAAGCTCAAATACGGCAAACAGGGCCAGAAATGGGTAAACTTTCGTCATTATGAATCATGGAAAATAATTCCCATTTCTCAACAATCTATGTCTCTAATTGCATTTTCTGTATAAGCTGAAAGTAGGTAGGTAGAACTGTAGGCAGAATCATAATGCAGCAACAGAGCACCAATGATTTTCTAAGCCTGGGGTACTGGGTATTTAATTTTGCTCTTAAATCCATACTGTGGTGGGCACTTACGCACACAATAGAAAAGGAGACATGTCCCAATCAGTTTATAAGAGTATGAAGAAAATGTGTAATAGAGCAACCAGATAGATATAAATAGAATAATACAAAGAAATCTAATCTACTGCAAAGCTATAATTCAATCCTTCTGCAACACAAGTGCAAAGCTAAACAGGCTTATGAATAGCGCAAAAATCCATATAGCCAAAATTGTATAGCCTGTGTCATCAAATCAAAAACCTTGAATTATTGCTTATCACTGCTATTTCATTTTAATAAAGGAAAAAAATCTAATGACTATGTCAAGAAATAAGCATTATTAAATTATAATTTTGTACTGAGCGCATATGAGGAATGATAAGATTTACACGCTCCCTTTCTACTCTCCCTTTCTCCCTCCTTCTTATCCCTTCAATTTTTTTCTCCATATGTTTATGTGTTCATGTTAGAGGCAGGGAGAAATGAATATTGGACATGGGAGGCAAATTCCAGCCTGGCTTATATCTTGGGCAATTGTCCTGATTTCAGTAGGGATTTGTCTCATATCTTTTGACCTGAACACTTAATTTAAGTTCAGGGTCTTGTGATTTTTTTTCCCCTTAGAAAGAGAAATTTCATATGGAATAAGATCTCTCTGATAAATCCTATTTATTTACACAGTCTTTATGAAGTATCAGTTCTCCGAGATCAGGAAGACTCAAGTATTCAGCTCAAAGACTTCCTTTATTCTTTTTTCTAATGGTCACAGTCTTATTATTTTGCATAGGCTCTACCTAATTTTTCTGTATTCATTCTTGTAGGGCTTTTTCTTTGTCTGTTCCATACACACAGAGACATGCAGACACATTCTGTTCCATTAAAAAAAACCCAGTCAGCTAAACCCCTCTGCTACATGCTTCAACCTGAGCAGCCCATGTGTGTCCCACGGGTTTGAACAGTGACATATGCTTTTGTTTGGGGAGGAAGTCGCTCTTACTTCACAAAGCCAATTAACTGTTCCTTTCAGCTGCATTAAAGGAAGGCAGTGGTTACACCTATAGCTTCAATGACATTTCACCCAACCCACAACACAAGGAATGTAACTCAGAGCCTAAGATGCAAGAGACAAGTGCCATCAGAGATGTAGAACAAGTATTTTTACATAATTGACATAGTATATGACAGTTTGGAGAACTAAACTCTCTTCCACGTAAGAAAAGGCCATCGTCTGCATAGGACTTGGGTATGATCATTGATAGAAATGTTACTGACTGTGCTCTGCCTCTCTGGAGTGGTTGGTAGGTGCTCTGCTTCAGACCCTTGCACCAGCCATTGCTCCACGGCTGGTGCAAGAAACAGGCCCTGGGACAATTACTGTGTTGGGCCACACCTGTGAGAGCCAGGAAGGACAGCTGTAACTTCAATCAGGAGTAAATGTCGGAGCTTTGTCTGGCTGGGGACAGGTGAGAAAAGCGTCTTGAATTATTTGAGGCTATAAGATGAATGCACATAAACTACTTCGCATTAACCCCTCATGTGAATGCCCTCTTTTATTTTCTAGAAGTAACTCCTGTGTAGTTTCACATTGCAGGTGAAGGATTAAACATCAGGGAAATCAAGTCATTACACTTCAACACCTGTGTGCAACTTTCAAAACCCTCAACTTTGTACCTTTGTTTACACAATCTTAATGTCCTATATGAATAAATTGCCACGTTTATTCTTATTTTCCTAATTCTTTTAAAGGTTATGTTCAACATCAAAGTGATTTCTTCATGGACACAAATATGCATTGTGGACAGGTTTATCTTGTTAAGGTGGAGAACCTATTTTACTAGTCTGTCCTTGAAAGCTAATGGTTCCAGTTCAGTTTTGGGTGTCACTGATAAAGATTGTACTGCAGCTTACATATCTGTGCTTCTTAAATTTGTTGTCATTTTTATTGAGGCAAATGATCTTGGCACACTATTTGTGGTTTCATCAATGACAGAGACAATGAGACAAATTGTCAACAAAGATAAACAAATGTGGTGCCAGGGATTTCTCCACAGAAATTCGCCAGCTCAGCGGGGATCTGGTCGAATTCATCGGACACATAGGCTATTAATGAAACTCAATCATTAAGATATATGAAGCTATAGCAATCTTCCTGCAACAGGTTTCAGTTCTGTGGAAAAGTGTGTTGCTCTCTGCTGTGCTTTTTTAATCCTGGAAAGTGTTTAGGAGAGTCAAGAGGAGCCAGAAGCTCAGAAGTGCTCACAGGTCAGATGACTTTGAAGAGCCTCCCGGAGTTCGTGAGGAGAGAGGTGTGGTAAGCTGCATGTCACGAGTTTGGGTGTGACTACAATGTGACTTGGAACTTTGGAGATGTGTTTGTGAGGAAGGTGAAGAAGGACATTGGGGAGCTTCATCCCCCATGCTCCCAGCTGGTCCTGCACATCTAGTCTCAAAACCAACCAGCCAGAGACTTGCGAGTTGGCAAGTGCAAGCAGTGAAGGAAAGGAGTCTCCCTGCACCTTTTACCTGTGCTACCACTGCCTCTGCTGGCTGGTGATCCTACTGCAGTGGAACCTCTCCTCCCAGTCTGCTGGGTGGGAGAAACTCTGGCTAGGACTGGGATGGGTGAAGAAGTCATACCTGGATTTTCCCTCTTTGTTTCCCGAGGTAAGAGGAAAGCTTTAGGCTCCATTCATACCTTGTTGATGCTCCAGGCCAGATACCACTGACTGACAAAGCCTGTTACAGGTTACTCTGTAATGGCCTTAGACATTGATAATTACTGATAAATCAGCTTCAAACATCTTTCTTTGGTACTTCATTGTCATGAGTAAACTTAGTATACAAACAAGCTGCCAGTAAAGACAGATCTATGCCAAGTCCTGATTTTGAAATACTATTTGTTGGCTGCAGAGCAAAAGAAGAAAGGCTCCCTTCCTCCCACCGTGGCAACTCTGAAACTGTGATCAGCAGGGCTGCTGAAGGTGGCAAGCAGCTTCGAGAGCTGGTGGCAATGGTGTTTCTATCTCAAAGGAGAACTTAACTTGGCGGTAATTTTTTTTTCAGCCCAGAACTATCCTCTCTAAAAGAGTAAATGTGGTGCCTTCCTTGCATGTGTAAATTTCAGTAACTGGCACATAGGATGAGCTTTCACACGTAGGTTATGCTGATCTCAGACTCTGCCACTGCTGCTATGGAAGGCCCCATGTTTCTCTCTGCATTCACTCTTCTCGTTTGATCAGTGTCAGTAATCAAATGTGTGTTTCTGTGACTGATGAAAACTAGGGGGTTTGTTCTTTTTGGGATGTTTGTTTTTCTGCTGGATCAGTCAGCCAGTCTGACCACAGCATTCAATGTTGGTGCAGAGGAGGAAAGAGGCTCTGGAAGGAAAGCTCCAGGAATATGTGTCTTCAAACTACAGTATGGGTATCCCTCTGGAATGGATTAAATCCTTTTCTAGCAATGGCATTTGTTTTAAAAAAGGGCTTCCAGTTTTGGTCTTGGTGCTGGTCTATCTAGATGCTGACCTTCCTTTTGGAAGGAGCTTGGAAACACTTGCAGTGCCATCGCATGGCATTGCAGTGTGTCTTGGATGCACTACACCTACATTCCATCAGAAACCTCACCGGTGCTGTCGAGTTCAATGAGGGGTTTTTGTGGAAGGCTTATGTCCAGATCAGTATTGGACTAGGCTTCAGCAGGAAATACTAATTTTAGCAGGTATGTTGGGTGCAATTGTTCCTGGTTAACTCAGGGACAGCTGCTATCTTTGAACCCAAGAGCCTGGAGAGATACTGTCTAAAATTTCTATGGGTAGGTTGGAGGCAGGCCCATTCAGTGAGGCATTCCTGCTGATATCACTTTGAAATTCACTTTTTTATTTACCTTCTCTCCTGTCTGCCAGGACTGAGATTTGTTGGCCCCTGCATAACTCAGCAAGGCTTGTTTTTGCAGGTTTTTTCTGGATGAAAAGAAGAAGCAACAGCAGAGTGCCATGGAAAAGTCCTGGCTGTGAGGTTCACGATGAGACAGGGAAATGGGACTAACTCCTGCCCCAAAGTTTTGTCTAATCTGTGAATTTTGTCCAGCCAGCCATAGACTGGGACCAACTCTGTATATGAATTAGACCAATTTAAATAAATAATCATTAAAAGAACAACAATCCCCTGAGCTCTGATTCCCAATCAATGTAGAAATGAGTTTGTTATCTGCACAGAGCTATCTGGTTGGGTTGTTTGTGTCAGCTGAATATAATACCTAGCAAGTTCACACCCAGCTATTTACATTTCTATGTCAGGATCCAGGAGCATGTAAACTAGAGAGAAATCATGTTTAAATTAACTGCCCTTAGACTCCTCACCAGAGAAAAGAGGGAGTAAGATACATGGATAAGAAAAGTGAAATTTTCTTGTATAACTTTTTCTCTAAATAACCCTATGGCTCAAGTACCCATTGAATTATTTCTGATTTGTTGTTGGAATAATCACAATGTGCACAAATACACTAAGAATAAACTTTGAGTGTGTTTTTTGTTGTTAGACTTCTCATATCCCAGATTCCCCATCATGTTCAGTCCTGTGTAGATAGTTATAGTAATGATCTTTTATTAACTTGGCTGAAATAACTGCCATGACTCTCAATGATGACATTAGTGCTTAGGTATTTGTATGTCTAAGCACTTACATAAGTAATCATATCACAATGTCAAATTATTGTACTTATTATTTTGCAAATGCTACAACTGCCACCTCCTGTTAAACACAAAAAGAAAAAGAGCAAAAGAAAAAGAAAAATGTCAGAGTGCCTGAAGGATTCCTCAGTTTTAATTTATTGTTTTGTTTTAAACTCTCTGTGCTGTGAGCCAAAATAAACTCATTGCACCTACACTTTGAGGTGAAACTCTACTGTTAAACTCACCTCTGCCTATAAGAAGATCAAAGCATCCATAAGCATAGCTGTGTTTGAGGGAATCATACATACAGCAGGGAGAGAGAAAGGCAAAGGATATGATACTTTCAGTATATATATATATATATATATATATATATATATACATATATACTTTTCTGAAGGCAAAGGATATTATACTCTCAGTCTTTCCAGCAATGGTAGGAACTGAAAGTTCATCAGTCTCCTAATCATCAGGATAACCAGTCATGCCATTACATAGTGAGAGGGGAAAAGGGGCTGACAACAAATTAGTTTCATGAACCGGCTTTTTACCTGGGAAGGCTTGAACTTAAGAGTGAAGTCATGAAAATTTTGGCAATTTTCTGCCTGCCTCCAGTGAACCTGGGAGGCTGTTCAGGAGGGCCCATGTACTTCAGCAGGCTTTCAGTGAAGTATTTAGAGGAGAAAGTATGCTTTTTTTTTATTTACTATGTCCAAGATCACTGGGATTTTTCACAGCAAACAAGTAAACAGTTTCTTGTTTTCTGTCTATCTATCTCACACACATAGCACTTGGAGGAAAAAAAATGTGGAAATCTTATTCTAGAAAATCCTAATATTAACTCTGATGGATTGTATGAATATGTTTTATGTTTTACCTGTCCATATGATGACCAGGAGAAGAAAAGGACAGCAGTTTCACTTTTTCCATGAGACAACAGGAAAATTTCTCTTCTTTTTATCTGGCTGAGGTCATACATTGTGTTTATGATTTCATGAACTATGTTTTAAAGTAAGGCTCTTCTGAAATATAGCAGCTTTATTGATGTTTTTAACAGAGTCACTATTTCAAATGAAGCAAAGGAAAGCACATGGTGTTTTGTTGATCAAATACAAGTGCTGCTATTGCTTTGTTGTACAGCAATATTGTCAAACCTAATAGGTACACCTTCAACATTTTTATAAGATCACAGCAAGAAAAGATTAATCATTCTTTTTTTTTTCCCTGGCATTTAACAAATTTGTCAAATTACTTTGCAAAAGAATGGCTTAACACATGCTTTAAGAAAATCTCTTCGGGTGAAAAGAAGAGGTGGAATATCTTGTGGTTAAGATATCGAACTATAGAATGTTTTGGGTTGGAAGGGGCCTTAAAGCTAATCTAGTCCCAATTCCACTGCCATGGGCAAGAATGCCACCCACTAGATCAGGACCTCAAAGACGTGCTTCTGGTATCTCTGTGATATGACAAAATAAAAATATGGCACTCCTGAACCAATTCAGCAAAAGACCATGGCTAGGCCATCCACAAGATCTCATTTTAGGTCTCATCATCTCCAGCTGATCTTGTTACACAAAGGCTGTGTACACAGGAGCGAGTCCTTGCAAGATAAGATACACCATAGCACATCATCTATGCCATTGGAACTGCCAATCATCCCATATTCTTACAGTGCTTGTGACCTGGTTTGTACACTTTTTTCCTCTGAAGGATATTTTCCAGTTACTTTCCTTCTTCTGTCCCAAGGTTGCTGTGAACAAAGGCATTTAGCATGGAGGAGCTGCATGGTCATGTTCACATACCAGCTTACCTCATGGGAACTTGGTTCAGGTAACTCCTAGTGCAGCAGGACTGGGCTTCGTTTGGAAAATGGAGTAAAGACTCAGATGAATCCAAGAAAACTGAACTTTATATAGTCTTTGTTCTAACCATTGTTTAACCATCCTACTTGGAAAACAGTTGAAGCATTAAAAAACTGGAGGGGGTGAACAAGAAACAATACAACAATCTGTTTCTATCATAAGGAATAAATGTGCTTTGGGCTGATTCCATTCAGAGTCTACAGATATTTTCAAGGAATTTAGGGCATAAAATCCCATTGAATCTCCTTGAGGGAATTAAAATCAATAGAACTTAGGGACTCTCATACTTTGAAAGATCTGCACTTAATTCTTCTTGTGTCTTTTGGAAGTTCCAAGCCTGAATTATTTACTTTCTGGGCAAATTAGTACTTTTTGGCATGACCTTCTTCATACTCTATAAACAACTTCTGATAACATGTAAGGGAAAGTTGACAAGAGAATTGAAAATCAAAAGAATTTCTGGAAATTTTGATTTTATTTTACCCACTGAAATGAAAAGGCATCTCCAGGAATGCAGCAAAACTTCTTGCTCTTTTTAAGTCTATTGCTTCTTGTATGTGCTGCTCTCTTATTCTTTTCACAGAATCAGTAATAAAAGTCAGATTTTTCAATAACACTAACAAAAACCACCTTTCTCTTTTATATCACTGATAATAAGCATCCTCACATGGGAGAATATTATGGAAGAAATTAAAATGTCTGTAAAGGATTACAAGCTTCCCTGTATATTACCAGCAAAGATACTCTAAACAAACTTTATACACCAAGAGTAAAATCTGACACTGATTTGGTACACCATTGACAACGTTTTGCCAGTGTTATTGATCAGTGATGACCTTCCCTTTTTTCAGGCAATCCAAATAACTTGCAGTGACATTTCATATAAATGATAATACAATAAATGATAAAACTATTATAAAATATTCTAATTATGGATCTAGAGAATGCAGTTGGAAGGGAAACTCACACAGAAATAATGTAGAAAATTTACTTTCAGCAGAGATTTGAAACACAATAGAAAGGTGATAAAGCATGGAGGGGGAAATAGCAACGCCATGTCGGAAACAGGATTTCCCACTGACAGTGATAAAATTGTGCTAAGAAGAAAGAGGAGGCCAGAATCAACTAAACCAGATAATAAAACAGAACATTTCTTCAGCATGTCAGTTGGAAGCATGCTCATATATGATCATTTTGGGGAGGAGCAGTGGGGTTGATCACATATGTGGGTAGGAGAGGAGCAGCGAGTTTGCGGGCTGTGAACCAGCAGGATGTGTGGGCTCTGAAGAGTGGACAGGACTACATGAAGAACTAAGTTAAAACTGATTCTTCCCATGTCAAATATCCATACAAAGAGATGCAGAAAAGAACTCCTGTCCTAGTGCTTTGTCACTCTTTACAAGCTAGTCTCATCTGTTTTTACCATCCCTCATCCTTCTCCAGGCAGAGGCAGGCTCTGCATACCTATACTCACTATTTCAAGCTTGTTTTTTTCCAAGATTTAACTAGAATTCACATCTTAAGCTCATTAACTCTTGTTTATCCCCACAAACACAATTTAATCCTCTCATCTTTGCATTTAGCTTTTATACCCTTAAAGACCAGTTCCTTCTCCTCTCCAGCTTAAGCAACAACAGTGCTTTCCATCTTCACTTGTATATGAGTGTATGTAGCACATTTTTAGACCTATGATCAGACTTGCTGCATTCTGTCCACTGACTGCACAGTTTTTTTAGTCTTGCACTGCACAATATACTCTATCAGAAGCCTTCGTGATGCTGACAAAATAAAAGATCTCAGTCTTTCAGAACTATCAGTAGTAGCAGTGTGTTTGTTTAGTAGGAGATGATTTTACACACTTGACAAGTATTTATAGAGACAAGTTATTAAAAAATAATAGAATACTTTTTAAAATGAGAGAAAAATGTAACAATTTAAATTTGGAGATGAAAAAAAAAGTAGTCTAACAATTATTATTATTGAAACTGCACACTTAAGTGAGGAAAATAAAAAAAAATTGAGGCAATGTTTACCACAATAAGATTTAACTATTCAACTGACTTGGGAAAATTAAAATAGTTTCCATTCAATGTCCATGCCAAGGGAAGTTATTATATATCCTACTGTGGACAACAAGAAGTTTATTGTGAGGATGATGTAAGGCCTAGCAAAATCCCAAAAGCTGTGTTAAGGATGCAGACCAGGCAACCACGAACTCACTGGTCCTTTGGTTTTGGCTATCTATACCTATGGTCACAGAACACACATAGTGGAGCTACTCCTTACCGGTGGAACACTCATGCAGAGGCAGAAGCACCTTTCCCATCCTCCACCAGAAAAAAATCATTCTGAAGCGCTTGAAATAAGTGGATGCAAAAAGTGGAATGGTCAATGGTCACCTGTCTGAATCAAGAACACTAAACAGAATCTATTTTGTGCTATTGGTGTCTAGCTGATTGAGGTTGAGCTGGAATCTTTGCAAACTACACTCCCAAGAGCAGATGAAGAGAATCTGGTGATTAAGTCTCGTCTGAAACTGCTCCTCAATGGTAATCAAAGCACGGTGAGTGAGCACAGTGAAGAGATTTGCTTGGAAAGCTGTGGCATCATTGATCTGAGCTATAAATGCAGGTGCAGGTACTAATGTAGGTGTGTAGAGGTAGGCACCCTCTGTGTTTAACTCATCTGATCACTAGAACTAGCTTGGAATGCTAACTTTGAACTTCTCCTGAGTGACATTTTGATTCCTCCTAACAAATGGAATGCAGAAACTGCCCATTCTTACAAATAGATAAACAAAACACTAGCCATAACGAAATAAAGACCCTGAGTTTAAATCCAAGAGATATAGATTATTTCCATTATGGAAATAATGGAATAATGGATTATTTCCTAGTTGTTTGTAGTCAATTAAAAAGTCATTATAATCAGAAGGCTAACAGCAAAGATTTATGCTTAACTCTTCTTCAGAGGGGAAGGGACCAAATTCTGATCTTCTTTCTAGCCTCCTTGGGTACACTTACAAATCCTGAAATGCCTGTCAAAGGTTTCCCAACCACAATCTTATCCAGTGACATCTAAGACCTTGTCTTCAGAATTGCATAGATGTTTTTGGGACCTCTCTAGTACCCATGACTGGCAAAACAACCTTTTGTGTTTTGCGGTTATGAATCAACCTTGAACAAAACTAGACTGGTCACTGAAATGTGTTAATGCCAGGAAAAAAAGATTCTCTACCAACAGCCCTAAGAAGTGAAACGAGATGATTGTTGTCACTGCAAAATTTTGATTGAATTTAAATGTAAAAGTCTTCAGAGAGATTACATATACAAAGAAGCTTCTAGTAGAAGACACCAAAAATCAAGACTCGCCTCTCCTAACAGGGAACTATAAAATTATACAAGGCAGTGACACCACAATGATAAGGTCCATTTCTTTGGAAAAAGGAAGCATGAGCACTGTTCAGCCTTTGAAGAAAAGTTAGAGGCAACTGCCTAAACAGGGAAACTTGAACTCTAGAAACAGCAATCTCCATGCATATGAGCTCTGATTTCACCGTGTGAAGCAGGGGAAGCTTACACATCTGTATTACTTGATGAGCTTTCAGTAGTTCCTTGTGCTAGAAAGGTATTTAACTGTCTTTTCTGGAACATCTAAGTCTGTCCAGGAACTCTGCTGGGAGACTAATTCTCATCCTCACTTCCCCAGACAGCATGTAACCACACATCATCTTTTTTTTGGTTCTAAGACTCCCTTGGCTATGATTCTGATCACTCTTCCCAGGCAGCTAACAGGATTAAGAAGTAGCAAAAAATTGACTCATAAAGTACATGAAAATAGCTTGCCTTACAAAAGGAGTGCATGCAGATTAGATAAACATTATGTAGACTCATAGCAAGTTTGAATGGGTTGAATTTCAAAGTTTTCTTTACTTCTAAAAGTAGCAAAGACCCTGTCACCACTGTCTGATCAGAATTGCTATCAATGGTTGTGTGAGATCTAAGTCTGGTGCTCCTGCAAGAGCAGCCCCAATGTCCTGAAGCACTGAGACATAGCTTGGGCTTCGCTTTTAAAATAATACATGTTAAGTCACAGAACATATTCAACACTTACCGAAATCATAACATTTAATTTTCAAAAAAATACAAGACTTCTCTATGTTTCCCAAATGAGTAAAAACTTTGTTAATTCTCCTCTAACTTAAAATAGCAAATCAAATGAACCAATGTTTTTATTATAAAAAGTTTACTCTCCAGCTGAGCATTTGAGTGCCAAGTTCTATCCAGAATCACACTTTCACAGCCAAATTAGAAACTATAAACTTAGAAACCAGTGTTTTATGATAGAATCCTTTGCCAGGCACTTCACTAGAGCTTGGGCTACCAGCTGCTCTAATAATAAGCGAATGTTATTGAAAAATAATAATACCGAGCATTTGGAAGCAGTCTGTAAAAGCAAATGAATGAGTTTAGCGTATTATGCACAATAAAGAGCTCATGGGCTAAAACTCCCTTTCTCGCTACAGGTGGACTGGACTTCACAAGAGGAAAAAGACTTAGGAGTGCTCACAAACCTGCCAAGCTCCATACAAGCAGAACGATCAGCTTGCCAACCTGTTGGTGTGCTTAAGATTCCAGCCTGCCCAGCAGCTTCGGACAGCTGAAAGCGACGTGGAATCGATGACTGATACTATACACGAAAAAAAATGTCAGCTTTCAAAGTTGGCGGATGGAAACGCTTCAGTGCACAAAGGGAGCCGTGAAAACGCGATGCGGCTCTGTCAGTGCAGGGGAGCACTGGGGCTGCCGAGCCCGTGGATCAGCTTTTCAATCGGGAGGCACGGCGAGGCGGAGATCGCTATCGGGATAACCACCGTCCTTCAACTTCTTTTTATCTCTTTGATTAGCTGCCTGATTGTTAGGCTCAAGTCAAAATTAGGAGGAAATGAGCTTGCTTCCTCGAAACTCACTTTAAACTCGGCTTTAAAAACGAGAGATTGGATACTTGGTAAGAATATGAGAAATCAGGCAGTATTTGGAGAGGGGTGTAGAATTAACACACGGTTATGGAGAAGGTAGTCTAGCCCTCCCCTTTAATATTTTTTTTAAGCTCTCTCATCTTGCTTGATGGAGTACAGCACTGCATTCTAGAAAGTCTTGTTTAGCCTCCGAGTGATAATGCATCTGCTCGGGTTTTTGTTCCCCCCCACAGTCATCCCTCCCCTCCACCTCCCTCCGGTAGCAGAAGGGAAGATCGCGCCCTTGAATTTGCATGCGTCAGGAATTGACAGGTCAAAGGCAAGTAAATCACATTATACACGACTGTATTGTTATTGTATCGATAACAACACATTATCAGAACAATTAACACACACGCACAGCTACGCGGAGATCACAGCAGCGGTTTAACAAAAATCCAGATAAGTAACTAAACTCCGATAAAGCCTTCCCTTTTTGTGTTTGGGGATTTGAAGGCTCTTCGAGAGTGTGTCTGTGCTTCTGCGTTTGTGTGTGTGCGAGGGCTGTGCAGGCAGCCGCTCCGCTCCGCTCCGCTCCGCGCCGCACCGCACCGCGGCCGCGGGAATCCCCGCGGGGAGAGCAGCCTCCTCCCCCGCGCCGCGCCTGCCTCCAACCGGGGGAGACCTGGGACCTTCCGGTCGTTCCTAACACGAGTCCAACCTTGCTCCAAGCGGAACTGATAAGAGTTTCCATCACTTGGAAATGTCTTGAGAGCAGATTACCGGGGAAAGGCAGACCCCCTGTAACTAGCAGCATCGCTGAAATAACCGTGGGTGGTTGTTTTAGTAGTCTGTGGTTGCCGCACACCTTAAGTGAGGGGAGGGGGAAAGCTCTTTGAAAAAGAGACCTTCGAATAAAATATTTCATTTGCGACTGGAAAAATAGACTTGAGCCAGTACTGAGCCATTCATAGATTTCAGCCTGTGAAAGAGTCGTGTACAATAATTTATGACAAATAAATTCTATTACAGTTCTCATTATTTGGTGGACTGAACGTAATCAGAAACATGCGCAGATGACGTAATGAGTTTGCAAATAGTGACATTTTTGGAAGACAGTCCATGAGCTGAGGCATCTTCTCTGCTGGAATTTGTGCAGGTGCTTCTATTTAAGACCAGTTTGCCTGTACGTGACTCTGTGGGGACCTGCGAGTTGGTGGTTGTGCTGTTCTCGGACAGATGGCGACCACTGACCCTAGGAACATCCCCGAGCCCCGCGCCGACACCCGTGGCCCTTCCCCACGAGGTTTCCGTGGCACAGGTGCCCGCTCTGCCTGCACCCTGCTCTGCCATTCGCGCAGACCCAGAGCAGCAGCCCGGGGCAGCAGCAGCCTTGGCACGGCAGGACGCACGGACTGACCCGCGGGCAGGGGTCGTGGTGGGGGCACTCATTGTGTAGGAGCTGTCAGACAAGGGCTTACCCATGTGCCCGCCTTGAGTGCTTCACGCGGTTCTGTCGCGACACCGGGCCGTCACCATCCTCTACACCGCACCCTGCTCTGGCCCCGACGGGTTCGGGGTCCCAAGGAGAGGGGGTGGGGTCATAAGGGAAGCAGCATGGGAGGGAAGAGCGGGGAAACAGCCTCACTGGAACCGAGCCCACTATGGGGGGAGCCCTCTCTCTGCTTTCCGGGAGCGCTGGCGGGAGCGCGGCCGGGAGCCTTCGGGAGCCGGAGGTGCCACTGGTGGTGGCATCAGTGAGTCGCTGCTGCTTGTCCCTCCCTGCTCTCCCCCTCCACCCCGATCACACTCCAGGAGATGTTACTGATTCTCACCCTGCTCATGGCTGCGGCCGGGAACGTATGAACCACACGCTCTTGCCTTCCCCTGAGTTGCCTTAATCCGGGCGCAATCCCGCCGGCACGGTGTGAAGTCGATCAAGCCGGCATCCGATCTGTGCGGAGAGAGACAGAGGATGAGTCTTTAAATGTCAAACACCATAACGCTACATGTGATCGAGAGATATATGAAACAGTTCCCCTAGACAAACGCGGGGGGGAGGAGGGGGTTACGCAGTTGAAAATATTGTCTGTTCATCCCAAAAGGCGAATGCGCCGGCCGATGGGGTAATAACCTGATCTCCAGGGCAGAGCTACCTGCGCCGGGACTAGCCCCTCTTGGTGGGGACCCACTTTCGAGAAACCCCATTTCCCCGCCAACCCCGTACACCAGCCAGCGCCGGTAGATATCTTAATCTCTCCGTTTTGACAACCGACGGGTACTTTTTTTTTCACGGCTAACTGGATTGTGGGAGGTCAAGCGTTGGCAAGGTGGCTTCGGAGATTGAGAGAATTACGTTTAAGTAGTAGTATAGGGTCGTTTCGTAAAACACGAAACGGGAAAAGAGTTTACAGAGGAGCTGCTCGGTATTTCACAGGGCACTGGCCGTGACAGGCTGCCGCGGGACCCGGGCGGTCTCACCGTCGGGGAAAGCGCCGGGAACCACCCTCCGGTGGAAGGCCGGCGTTCGGATTCTCTCCGAGCATCCCGCCAGCGAAGCAGCTGCGGGTGGTGGTGGCGGGCAGAGGTGCGGTGCGGCCGCAAGGAAGGGGCGAAGCCCAGCGGCTGGAGCGCGGCTGGAGCGGGGGACCGAGACCGGCCGGAGGATGGAGCGGGCTCCGCGGAGAGGAACCCAGACGAGACGGCAGCGGGCGGCGTGACAAAGGAATCCCAGAGGCGAGCGGACATCTCTCCCCCCGCGACCCCGCGCGATGTCCCAGCCGTCCGCCGGACCCTGAGGTCTGGGGGAGCCCGGATCCGGCTTTTCCTTAAAAGGGCGGCGGAGCCGTCCCGGGCAAAGCCTAGCCTGATGCCGGCACGGGAAAGAGTTAATGGTTTATTGGAGTCGGCGCTTCCACATCCCACAGGGGTAAGTCAAACCCGACCCGCCGAAGCACAAACAAGGCGAGCAAGTTCACCCTGACTGACAGGAGGTGAAGAACACGGTCGAACAGCTCGGGCTGGGGGCACCGCGAAGCGGCGTCCCGAGCGGCCAGGAAAAGAGGTGTGGATTTCTTTTTGGGTGTCCGCTGCCCGCATGCAGGGATGCTCTCCAGGGCGGCAGCCGCTTCCCTCCGGCGGCCCCGGCCCCGGGCAGGGAGAACCCCCGGCGGCCCACCGCACTCCGCATGCGCGGCGCCCGACC
>VYXF01010019.1:409761-514874 GCA_013397295.1 Polioptila caerulea | reverse complement strand
CCGAGCCCCGCCGAGCCCCGGGGGCTCCGCCCGCAGCCTCCTTCCCCGGCGGAGAGGCTTCCATTCGCGGGGACTTTCTTCCTCACCGGGGGAAACCGGGCGTTGAGGAGAGGTGTGGATGGTCACGATGCACGACCACAGCCGTGCTCCACGGAATTAACCTGGATAGGCTTCTAAGCCAGCTTTTGAGCCACGACGCCGCTTGCATTTTTTCCCCTCTGGAACACCAACAGCCGTGACTGGGGGTGAGGTGTGTGAGGAGTGAGGGCGTTTGCTTGGGGAAGCCTCATACTCGACAGGGAAGAAGAGACTTTTCAGATAACTCCAAGGTTAATTTAAGACTTGGCCACGAAATCTAGACTTTGAATAATACATGAATTGCAACGATTCCACCAGGATATGGTGACCGGGAAGCGGTTTCTTCCTGCCCTGGTTCTGTCATCCAATTTTCATCTCCAGAACAGAAGCCCTAGGTTTGCTGCTTCCCCCAACACAGAACTTACAAAGTCACATCAGCGACATCCACACACACGCACACTGCCACACATTCTGGTCTCTGGTAACAGACCTCAGAGATAAGGAACTGAAACTCGCTGTCTACATATCTCAAACTCAGTAGCAGAAAAAGCTTGCTTGTTTTTTTCTTTGAAGGTGATCAACCCTTCTGGTAAGTGCATGGCCGCTCTCCCCTTGGAAATACTTCGGGCTGATGGCAGCTCTCAGCTCCTGTCCTGTCACTGAGTAAAGGCTTCATGCTTTGTCCGCTGTCACTGCTGGGGTGATTCAGGCTATTGACAGTGCCAGCACAGGTTGCTGCCCAGGAGGGATGGAGACCAGGTTTAAGGTTATCCCTTGCCCCCACAAAAGTAGAAAGGAGGCATATTCAATTATCCAAACATATTCAATTCTTGAGAAGCAGCAGCAATCCTCATGTACCTATGGCATCAGTGACAACAAGACGGCAGTGAAGGGTCCCGAAGGCCACTGCTTCACATTTAAACGGGTGAAAAGTGAAGACATGAGAGAAATTCAGGGTATATAGTAGCCAAACCCAGTTACTTTTGAGAGGCAGAAAGATGAAACTAACACGTACAGGACAACCAAGACTCACATGCTGTGTAACTCTTTAAATACATTGAAGTGGATACAAGCAACAGCAGAACACTTGTCCCTCTGCAACAGTCCTTTGTGTGAGGGACATCTAGGTAGTGACTCCTCTTCAGACAGTGCTGCTTTGCTGAAGGTCCACAGGCTCAGCAGCCCAGTGAAATCCTGTGGCCCATTACCTCCATTCCACACCACTCTTTCAAAATTAATTTCTAACTTCCCAGCATCTTCTGCTCTTCGTGTGTCAGGACTTTGGGTCTGTATCATCATTACCACACCAAGATTATTGTTCTGAAGGTCTTAATCCCACTGAAATCAGCTGGAAGTGCTACAGTTTGTCGGGGCAGTGATGGCACTAAGTAAGGTTTCTGTCATTTGAAGTTGTGGTTACTTTGGTGAAATCCCTTGCCAGGAACACTGGCTTTGTGTGAAGGAACAGACACACAGTGATGTTTGCACTGAGGGGACAGCTGCAAGCGTGCATGTGTAGGAGCTTTCAAGAACCCAAGCAGCTCTATAGAGCAGGACAGGCAAGTGATCAGATCATGGCACCAATCAAACATTTGCAAAAGTGCTGTATTTCTCAGAGACCTGAAAAGTCCCAAGCAGCCCTAGGGGCTCCAAGGGGACACATCAGTGATGGAGCGACATACCAGTTTGCTGATGAAAAAGAGGGTGATGAGAATAAGATAATTAATCAGATAATTCTGATGATACCCCGTTCAAGACATAGTACTACCCCATCCCTCACCATGTGGAGGATCAATGGTTTGTTACTCTAGGGAGTTTGTCACCACTTGCTTGGTCTTCCAGGGGTCAGCAGAGGCTTCCTACCCTTGGCATGAAGGCTAGAGATGAGCAACTACCACAGCTCTGGATGATGAAATGTTTTGAAAGTATCAGTTGATGCTGCTCACCTTTTCTATCTTGCAAAAATATAAATTGTAACCCTTCTCCAAATTCCTCCCAACTTTCCAGCCTGGAACTAGCTCCAAGCAATTTTAGCTCCTTTCGATGAAAAAGGGGCAATGCAGCCCTGTCCCATGTTTTGCACCAAACTCATTACTCTGCTGTGCTTCGATACAGCACTGTCTGAGTGTAGACATTAATATCCCTGATCTGACTGAATCCTGTGTAGTCTATTGCAGGCATACATATCTGAGCTCTGGGTAGCATTGCCATATGCAGCGTAGGGAACCTTCCATATGGTTTCTGAAAAGTGGTTACAGCACACGTGCACCAGGCACTTTTCAAAGTAAAACAGATCTGTTCATTTTTATTTTCAAAATACCAAAGCAGTAAAATCATGTAATTGAGTAATCACTTGCCAAATTTCCTTTTTTAATCTAATCTATTTTGAGTTACATCAGAGCCAAAATGCAAATTAAACTGGTAAGGTTCCAAGGTTTTTTTCCCTTCCCTTTTAGAAAACACAATTTAAGGTAATCATAAGTAAAGAAATTTTAAAACCCCATTTGTTTTGTATGCTGTAAACTTTGGAAAACATGTTTCAGCCTGAAGTAAATTTTCATAGGTAATAGGTTACATAGAAGTCTTATGTAAATTTTGATCTCTTCTTAACAATGCCAATGTTCATTTTATAAAATTTGATTTGAAAATAATGCCATTGTTTTTTAAGAGGCTGGAAGGGTGAGAAACTAAGTAAAAAAAAGTATACACTAAAAAGGTGCACATACACTCTTTCAGCTGTGGCTACTGTATTAAAGAAGAAGAAATTCCTGAGATACCTTGTTTTCAGATTCCATTAATTCATTTTTTGGAGGTGATTCTTGCAGGAGCATTAGAAGCCAAACTTGCTCACCAGGCTGGACAAACTCAAGAGCACTTGACCACAGGGCGAGACAGATCCTCACCATCCCACCAGAGCCTCCTGAAGTCAGGCATCTCAGCAGATTAACCTGCTGAGAGATAAAGGCAGCCTTCCAGAGTACCCACTGCTGGAAACCTATGCTCTTTGGGTTGCAGATGTTCGGATTAAATCTCTCCTTACCCTCAGGCAGAGCTTGTGAAAAGCCTCGTGATGTCCTTGGTTGCCTTCTACCACAATGTTACCATCCTTTAAAAAAAATGGCACCCACCCCAGTTGGGTCTGTTTTCATGGTCTTCTCTCCTCAAAAATACTTCCTTAAACTGGGGGTTGCTCATTACACCTCCCAGCTCCTTTTTAAGGCTGCAAAGGCACAACTTTAATTCAAGTTAAAATACTTCAAAGCAGCTGAACAGTTTGCCCTTTGCTGGAACCCCCCTGCCCCTAGTGACACACTCCTGTTGTAAGACAGCGATTGAGGGCAGAGAAAGCCCAACCCTCAGCACGCAAAATGCAGCAGAAGACATAAAGAAAGATGGAGGAATTACAAGGCTGACAGCTTGTCTGACCAACCTTGCAGCCAGCTTTCTAAAGGGGTTCTGGCCTCTCTTCAATGTGCCTTTCCTACCCCATCTCCATCCCTTCACAAAGTTTGATCAACCTGGTTTGGTGAGCTAAAACCACTGAGAACTATATAGTTTTTTCTCTGGCTGCTGCTAGAGGCTGAGTTTTTCACCAGTTTATCTCCTTGACTCATCACTCAAACTGCGAGGTGACAGCCAGTGTCAGTTCAAGGGAAGCGAGAGCAGTGTGTAGCCAGGGGAACAGGGATACTATTTTTGACAGCTAACAGCCCAAATTAGCTGCAATGTCAAACCACACCCTCAGGTCTCTGATGGCTATGGAGACTAGAAAAATGGCACAGAAGGCAAAGGAGAGACAGGAAAAGCGCGCAATCAAAACAGGCCAGGGATAAAGAGAATACACACATACTACATGCAAAGCAGGGGCTGGACTGCGGGTGTTGATCGTGGGAATAGATGGAGAGATAGAGAGAGAAATGACACCCAAAATCATATGTATGAGAGAGGGGGAGAGGGGAGGGCAAGAGAGCACAGTGGGAGAGAGAATTCACAAGGCAGGAAATAGATTTGCAGAAAATAAAGGTTTATGGAAAACTAGAATTGGAACTTAGCACTCACTGGAAAACCACAGCTTGGTCAGATTAGTGCCATTAGAAAAGAAGGATCCTTTGAAAACCAGCTAAATAGTTTCTCTTTGGATGTTTGACATTCTCAAGGAGAACTTGCTCTTTGCATGTTGTGTAGTCACACAGAGTTAAAAGGTACAGACAGCCTAGCATTATTGTTGGCCAGCCCCATAAACATTTATCCTATCAATTAGAGGCAGAACATTGCACAGAATAAACTAAAGCCAAATCAAATAAAGCATTCTTCCAGTCCTGTAGAGGATCGAGATGCAAACAAAAAGATTTTGATACTTCCATGGTTTTCCACTGGCACAGGAACCATAAAGAAATATTCATTTAGATCTGGCTATAAACATTTATCTTGTGTGGGAGGTCTTAGTATTGTAATATGTATTAGAAACTTGGTATTTTTCCAATCAAGTCTTTCTACTTCCATTTACATATATTTAATTGTAAATATTCATTTTCCTACCTGAAGCATTTTAAATAAATATACAATAAACACAGTCTACATGGAAGGAGTGAATAGCTGAGGAGACTTGTGATGAGCCCCAGAACTGCTCCACCCTCCACATTGCTGGTCAGGAGCAATGCAGGATGATCCCTCCTGAGAGCTTGTGAGGGCCTTGCAGAAGGAGTTGGTGACCTCACCCTTTTGTCTACTGCACTAAGATCCTCCCTCCCAACCAACAAACCATAGCTGACACAAACTGGCACCTGTAACAGCAGAAAAGGTGGCCAGATGATGCCCTCGCAGAGTGAAGTGGATTTTTTCAGAGCACAACCAACTTCAGTTTGCAGTCTTGCCAATACACACTCCTATTTTGCAAGCACTGAAACACACAGGCAACAGAACGAGCAGACACGGTAACCCCAACTTTATTTAAAACAGAACTGTCAAAAAAAGCAAAGAAGCTCTCAGGTGAGGTGTCGTCCTCAGGTGAGGTGTCGTCTGCTCACCACGCTCTGCAGGGGCAGTGCTGCCTTCAGGGGGACCCTGCTTCAGCCCTGTGCAGCGATGAGTTGTCAGGGAGCCTGGAACTGCTGGAGGTCTCCCCAAAAATTCCCTAAGTGTGTGGCAGCTTTCAAACCCACACCTCGTACACACTGGGGCTATGGGGGCACTGGAAGAGTGCTTCTGTCCACTGCAGTCACCTAATGCAGAGCCGATGTAGGGCACAGCACCAGTTCTGCTCATGTACACAAAAGCCTCAGTGTGACAGAAAATGATTTTTTTTTTTTATGATGACAGCACATTTTAGAAGTATAGTTTTCAAGCAGAGATGCATGGATTGAAGACAACTAGAACGCTGGAAGCTATTTTTTTCAAGATGAAGTTATGAAATCAAATGGATAGAATGGGTAACTGTGGATAAGCATGAAAAAAAGCAAGGTCTTATCAGCTGTTCTCCCAGGAGATGTAAGTTAGAGAGAAGAGAGAGACTTTACATACTTGAACCACTCCTCAGGCATGATCAGAGGCAGTAAGTTTCAACAGAGTATGGGTTAAGTATGAAGCTTTGTCCATTAGTCATAAAGACTTTCCCCCTCCCCAAGATATCCTGCACCAAAGTAACTGAGTATTACTGCAGTCATAGTGATGTACTGCTACAGTCTGCATTAATTATTAATAACACCAAACTGGTGAGCACTGGTTATCTGCTAAGAGACCTGGGCAAATGCTAAGAGACCCTTTGTACCACTTACCATGAGAAAATGATACCTCATTGCTACAGTTACATTAATAGCAAAATTAAAATTTATTTTCAAGTAACTGGATCCAATGCCAAACTAAGAAACTAGTGTTACCTGTTGTTAATAGGGAATGTGGGCATTAGGGTATGGGGCAATGTGGGAAAGATGCAAAAGACAGCACCTTAAGTTTCATGCTTACACTAATGATCTGTGATTTGTTGTAGGGTATATTTATAAAGAGAAAATAAGGTAAATGGCATCATAGTACTGACAAAGTCAAGTCAGAAGAACTACAGGAAGTAAGACAGTACTTCTGGAGAATAAAACAAATGGAGTGCCTCTTCTGAAAGTCACCTAGAGGTTTTTTTGCACAGATTGAAGCTTTACCACGACGGATCATAAACTGTAAAGTTGTACTTGTGTCTATCAGAAAATTCTATTTTATGTGTGAATTTGAAGTCTTTTACATGAGGACAGATAGAACTCTTACTACATTATTGGAGACTTATCAAAAACAGGATGCTTTTTTCTTGAGGAGATGAAAAGTACAGAGATAAGCAGGGAAATAAAGACTGAAGTTTTAACCAATAATATTTTTGTGTGGTTATCAGAGGAATGTCATAATTAATCTTTTAATCATTCTGAAGATTGTGTGAAATCATAATATCTCATCTCTTCCAGCCTCAACCTGCCATTCTTGATCTGAATTACAAACAATAAGAAAGGAGATGATTTAATGAGCAACTTTGTCATGTTGCCATTTTGCCTTAGTCAAAGGCAAATATCTAGTTTTGCCTCTAAACTAAAATGGAACAGAGACTTATGTTTCAACTATGCTCACAACTGAGGCAAAGATAAATGGAAAAGTTAGGGCTATTTTAAAGCTAGAACCAGCATCTTCACTTTTTCACAAAGTCATAATCACATACACACTGTTAAGAAGAAGTAAACACTTATTTACTAGAAAATAAAACCCATTTTGTGAAGAAACACGTCTGAAATCTAAACTAAGCTAAAAAAAAAAATTCACTCACAATGGCAATAGGTATGTTCTTATTATGAAAGAAAAAAAGTGTCAGTGTGATTTAATCATAGTCTATAAATAGGCACTTCAATAAAGTATATATTTACACTGGCTTTCTGAATGCTAGGGCATCACAAAGTAGAATGGCTTTATTACAATGGATGGAAGATGGCAACTACTTAGAACCCAGTGCCAACATGGATTATAACAAATCCAGTGAGTATTTTGTTTTTCAATTATTCATAGAAAATTTAATCCTGATTAAGTATCCTTGGGCAGGAATTCATGGGTAGTTGATGACTGAAACCAACATTTATTTGAAATGCTTCTGTTAATTTAATCTGTGTATATGGCTTAATTATGATTGAATCCTCAATGTAACAGAAATGAATTATATCAGGATTAAAATTCTAGTACCACATCACCCATTCCATTTTCTTTGCCTCTTTTTTTTTCTTCTTTAAAAGATGCAAGGCTGCTGTTTTAATTACCTTTATGTTGCTATGTATTCTAAGCCTCAAAAACTGTTTAGACCTTGATTACTGGATGAAATTTTTAGTTACACTTACTTTTTTTTTAAAAAAAGGAAGCTATAAACCCTATTTACATTCCCATTAGAATTTTAACCAGTATGAATATTAGATGCAAAAAAGGCTTTTCTTTTACACCTATGATAAATGAAAGTTTCTTGAAGTCAGTTGTGAACATTTTACATATGTTTTCTAGATGATTCTCCCTCCTTTCTTTCCTCATCTTTTACACTGATATATAAAATGCATTTTCTCTAAAGCATGAAAATAAAAAAAAAACCCTTGTACTCATAATTATGCATCACACCAATTTCACAACTAGCCTATTTTAAACTTGTTTGATCATGTAGATGTTTTAAGAACCGCATTTTATAAGACCTTTCAAACTCAGTATTTACACAAAGTAAGAGCATTTTTGGTGTCCGTGAATGGGAGAGAAAAGATTTATTGTACTCTTCTGTGATACAGCTCAGCACCACTTGTTAAACAATATCTATGAAACTCTTCAAATTATGGATTTTTATACTCCACAATATTTTTAACACATTAATCCAGGAATCTTGTCAGACCAAAGGTCTGTGAAGTGCTTTGATATTATCACTCAGTTTTCCAGTGAAACCAATGTATCATACACTTGTGACAAAAATACCTGTATATTCAAGTTATTATTGCACATTTATTACATAATGTATTCTCCCTTAACATCTCAGAAGTGATGTCGATTTTTATGTCCAGAGGATACTGTTAGTGGCAATGTCACTGATGACAGTGAAGATACTTCCCAATATAGACTATGAGATAGAAAAAGTCTGTAGAGGATAACCATGGAGATGCACTGGCAGAGGATAACACCTATGGTAATAATCTAGAGACAAGAAAAGAGAGAATAAGAAATACTAAGTGAAAAAAACCCTCTCACTAAACAAGACACAATAAATTTCTATCAGCATGAGTGCTTGAGGTTTAACTTTAAACCTTTTAATACTGCTGCAGTTACAAAAGATTTGAACATGCATTTTAAGTCCAGGAATCAGACTCTCACACCTGGGTGTTTTCAAATCAGTAGATAGCCCTGGGCAAGTCACATAACCCTTCTGGCAGTCTCTGTTCTGGGGAATTTCAGACTTGCAATTCACCACCCATGCAGTTTCACAAGCAGAGGTGATGTTTAGATATTCTATTCTTACAACAAACAGAGTGGGGGGGAAAAAAAAAAGAAAGCTTGGAAACACTTTGCACTAGCACAATCATGGAGCTGAGGATAGTGATTTATCAATCTCAGCCAGATCTCTTTCAGTTCAAGTCTCTTCATCTGTAAAAGCTGTGTAAGGCTGTATTTATCAAATGCCTAAAGGTGCAACTTGCTTCTCAGAAAGCACAAGTCTTCAGTTTATGTGCAGGCAGTCCTTTAAAATACATGTTTTTCTTAAATAAATATGGTATTTATTGATGGTGCATTTTATTGTACTGAGGTGCATTTGAAGAAACAAACACAGCTGAATTATCATAGTGTAGGAACTGCAGCTGCACATAATGGTTAAAGTTGTTCAAATGCAAGAGCAGAGCAATTGTAGCCTTCCTTTAGTAAGCTCAAAATCTCAAAATACTTAAAAAATACTACTTTACTGATCCTACCTCTAGAGCCTGTCTTCTTGCCCTGAGGATGTTTTCATCAAGCAAAACAGTCTCTTCATTAGTAACTCTAGAGGAATCAATTTTTTTCTGCCTAGATTTCCTTTATATTTAATAAAACCTTTTTCTTTCCATTACATATCCTCTACACAAATAAAAGCTCATTTTCTGAATATATTTGCATACAAATACACAGATGGTTATCATACAAATATACAGATGGTTATAAGCATAAAGAAAAGAAGCAAATCCTATGCTGGAAGGAGGTAGTCAACCACCTGAAAATAGTGGTGCACTTCATCTGAACATGGCAGGCTCCACACACGGAGCTCTCCAGCTCCCAATACGTTTAAGCAACTGAGAAACTCAAGAGAGTCCACCTTTGTTTTTAACTATTTAGAGCTTACAAACCAAACAACATATTTGGACAGACTTCTTGATCTAAAGAACACAGTTCAGCTACAGGTTCCCTGACCTATTTAGCCACATAAAGCTTTTAAAGGATGAAGACTAAAAAGCAAACAACAAAAAAAATCCACTGATTTATCTTTCTACTCTCTTTGTTAAAAGAATCCCCAAGGTGTTTTTAATTAAAAGCAAACAAGCAAACAATAAAACAAAACACCCCCTCCACATTTTCCTTTGACTTAACTATCTCCCCCTCTCCCTCCCTTAACCTAGAAATGATTACCCTTAGATCATTTGAGCCCTGTATGCCTTTGTAAAATATGACTCACATTAGCATCAATGAGAGCTGTGTGACTAAGACTTTTCAAGTTGCTTTGGGGTCATAGGATTAACAGCCTAAGAGCATGAGTTTGCTAACAAACATTAAACATGAAGAACAACTACTATTCAAATTTCATCTCTTTTATCTTGCCTGTACATACCTTTTCTCTTTGATATTCTCTGAATATTACAGCAATGGTTGCAAGACATGGGTGGCACAGAAACCAGAGAATGCAGGCCTAAAAAAGAAGATTGTAAAATGACTACATGCCAGCTTAGAAGAAAGAGATGACACAGGAACTACATTAACATTTCTGTCTATTTTATGAACCCATTGTTTAATTTTCAATCAACATAACGAAAACCACACAAAGAAAGGTGGGATTTCTGTTTTAAAAAGCTCTATACTCCTTGTCAAATTAAAATGCCTAATCAGAGTATTTTGACAGGGTGCAATGTAATCAAATAAGACACTTTAACTTTCTTACGGAGGGAGAGTTTAGTGCTTCAGTCAACTGCATGCCACAATTATATTTACAGAAGAAAGGATCAGTTTGCTTGATGTAACCCATACTTTGGCAAAGGTGATATAGAACTCCCTTTTCAGCGTGCTTCTCTCCACTGTGATAATCTGGTACAGCCCAGCAGCCAGGGACAGAGCTAGGCAGACTCTGAGGCCAATGAGCAGCCCGCTCGCCAAGCCATGGTGTGAATGGTAGCTGTGGTGATTTGTATCCTCAAACTGCTCCCAAATTAACAAAAAGCTCTGAAAAAGAACAACAGCAAAGTGCACTTAGAGTAAACCAGGTTACACTAACTCTCTACTAACCTTCCCATCACAGATGAAGTTATCTGGTAATGCTCCACTCCACTTGATAGGGACTGCCATGCTAAGCAAAAAAACAACAAACCCTAGTCTGAAATGCTTTTTTGCTGTGACCTATTACTCCAACTGCAACTTGTAGGAACAGTCTCATTTCTTGTATTTTGTAACTTTTAGAAAGCTTGACAAGTTAAAGTTTCCCCTAGTTTGGATAGAGGGAATGTAGCACCTTAGAAAAAAAATCTGAAATAATCACCTGCACACTCGTCCTACTCTGCAGGGAGACCACTGAAATGATTTCACAGAGCTACAGGGAGGTGTCTCCTTTCACTTGTGATCCACAACCTGTAAAGCTTGTTTTAAAGGCAGGCGACTACGCCTTTTCTTTCAAAATCCTAACAGGATTCACTTTTCTTTTCAAAGATGGGGAAGTAAGAGGGTGGTGCTGCTGCCCCTTTTATACAATAGCCTTAGGGCTCAAGCATTCACCCAGGTTGAACTTGGATCTCCCACAATTCCCTTCTTTGCCTAAAGGATATCCAATTCACATCTCCCACCTCCTTGGAGAGTGCTGCAACTGCCAGGCTATAGGGTGTTCTTGGGTGGGCCACTCTCCACCCCTTCTATTGAAGCTGTGCCATTGTGGAGAAAAGAATTCAACATCAGCTAGGTCAGAAACCGTGAGTGAGCCTGACTCTGCAAGCACCTGGCTCAGAAACCTCCTAGGGTCAGAAAGGAGTGTCACAGGTTCCAAATGCCATTCCAACATCTGGCCGAGCACTCTAGCCAACAGATAACGATATAAAAGATAGTAACCCCCTCCTTAACCCCCAGCATTGTATCCATCTGCTGTAGAATCCAGTTTTCTGGCAGCACTGTGAGAAACAATATTGATACTCTCCAAGCAGAACAGACTAACAAGTGCCTAGATTCTGAATCTTTGTTGTGAAGGAGGCAGGCGCCAACCAGTTGCATAAAAAAATGTGTCTTGCTGAAGAACACCTTTTCAAGACTTTGGGAATGCTAACATTATAAATTAGAATACACGAAGTTAAAAATGTCAGATCATCATGTAGCAGCTGAATGGCATTTTAGAACTTGAATATACACTTGAATCCAGTCCACCTACTGCACATATCTAACTTGCACTGGGGCTTCAGGTGCCTAATAAAGCAGGTTTTCTGAAGAAAGGTAGGCAAATTTGATTTATGAGTGAAGTAGCTCTGAAGGCCTTCAGAAGCAGACACTGTATGGCTCAATTTAGAAATATAAATTAGTCAGATTCCTTTCTGAACACATTCAAAGGCTTTCTCACTACATAAAGACAAAAAGGTTACTAATATTAACTTTTTATAAAACGAGTAATTCACCTGTGCCTTCCAAAGGTGTATGGCCTTGAGACTCATCAGTTGAGTATTAGAATAATTTTTGCTTAGAATACCCCCAGAGTTCTCTCCTGCTTTCCCCCTCCCTTACCTAGGGGAGACACAACCCTGTCATTTCACAGCTGCTGTCACTTCAGTCACTCCTCAACCACCTGGATGGAAAATGGAACGATGGGAGAGGGACGGATGTAAAGCATGGGAGTCTTCAACACCACTGATTACTAGCTCACAAGCAGCTTCAAATGTTCTCACCATAATGCTCAGAAAAGAGTAATTTCAAACAAACTCCTTCAAATGATCAAGTTACTTGACTGAGAAATCGGTCAAAGAGTAAGACTGAAGTAAGACTAAACTGCTCCTGAATCCCCGAGATACAGAAGAGCTTTTGGTAATGTTGTGTCTATAGCACTAGTTTTGGCATGAAATTGATAAATTCCTGTCACAGAAGTTATTTCAGTCCAGTTAGAACAGGCTCAGACAAGGAACAAGGGTTCTACCAATTACAGAATCACTGCAGTCTTGTGAGCATTTTCCCTTCCGATATTTACATTTGGGAACAGACAAAATATTTAACTTCCCTGGACTGTACATGTTCTACTTGAGAAAATAAAGACCCCCTGAACCTATGTATAGAATCTTCCTGACTCAAGCAAGCATCTGTGGGGGAGCCACAAAGGCTGATGGAGACAGAACTGTGATGCTGCTCTAAGAAGAAAATATCTACCTTACTTTAAAATCCAGAGCTCATGAAGGCCTACATTTTCCTTGGTCTACAGCAAGAGTAACAGCAAAGAAGGAAGCCACTTTCATGGGAAGATGACAAAGAGCTGGAGTAAAGGAATCATGAGAACAAAGGCCAAATCCTCATAGGATAATAGTGTCTGACAGCAGAGTGTGTTCTGGACCAGCCCTTTAAAGAGTGTAAACAACACAACATCAGTTGATCAAAGGCTGTGTATGGTGACAGGAATGTGAGATCACAGAAGTCCAGTTTCCTTCAGCTTCATTAGGTTATTCCAAAATAAGCAGAAGTCAGGACGTTAGAGGCAGAGATGGAACTGTCAGTGCAACACAGAGTAAACTTGGACAAAATGCATGTATCATTGCCCTTACTATGAGCTGGGGCTGTTCTCACTCTCCTGGGAAAAGTAGGATCTTATACAAGAGAAATCTGTGCTATCAAGTGTTTCTAGGTAAAAATGGATTAGACAATCTGTTATCCATAAAGAAGAACTTTCACAGACAAGCTTAATGTTGAAGTTAAAATCTCTTTAGTTGTGAAACATAAAAATTTGAGAAATCAAGATCAAGGAACCCTTAAGTCCCTTACCTTGATCACAGAAAGGCAAGTATCAGCTCACTTAGCTGCAATATCAGGAACAAACTTAAAACACTAGACATCAACTTGCTGAAGTAGACATCAGAGATACCTTTTGTTGGCAGTGAGCAGAACTACATTTGAGCTCTGAGAGAAATCTGGGGGACAGCTCTAATTGTTATCCAGAAGAACAACTGTGCTTAGGCTGTAGACAAAAGAACTGGATGAGAGAGGAAGCTAAAGAGCTGACTCACCCTATGCTATGTCCAACGTTAAAGTCACAATTGCTTCTTCATAAGATGAAACAGAATGACCATCTCCTTGTTTACATAACACACTGTTCAAAATGCCTGACTTTACCTGTATATAATCCTGACCTATTCTGGCTCACAGTGGACACAAACTACTGTCCAATACTAGCCTTCCTCTTCAAATACTAGAGGAATGATGGCCACAGATATCATCCTGGTGTTCCAGATAGACAAGCTGTACCTCCACATCCATATGAAGAAGAACCAGACACTCTATGTCATGAGGAAACAATTATGGTAGAACTACTCCTCCTTCCCTTCCTGATGCCAACACTGACTTTATGACAAGCCAAGATAACGTATCAATCTCCAGCAAAGACAGGTTCTCGTGGGACAGATCACCCCTGAGAGCTAAGGGGAAGGGGGAAGAAAAAGGGAAATTAGAAGGAGCAGCAAGGCAAACTAGCTGTTTCTAACCATATCTAGTACTCAGTTATCTGATGTCACACAATACCAGTAGAGCAAAAAATGGATTAGATCTAAGGTCAGAGGTAGAGCTCATTCTGAGCACACCTAAGAACCCCTTTGTAGGGTGATGTCTATTGCAGTAAGATTCTATGCTGTTTTGATCAGGTTCAGAGCAATCAGCTATCTTTCCAGAACATTGCCTCCAGTCTGGTCAGCTCTGAAAGCTGAAACTGTAACACTGTATGTGATGGGAAGGGCTTGCCATCAATAAAGTTCTATACAAGGTCTGTGCCTCAGCAGCAGAAAGCTGAATTTTTAATGAATGTACAACAGCCTGGGAATCTTTTGCTCTGTGGCTGAAATAAAGAACAAGTTAAGGCAAAGGGAGATGCTAAATGGCAGACTTAGTCCCTCCTTTGAGATGTTACTTCTTTGCACCTGCAAAGACCACAACACATTTGCTGACTAGGAGGCTGTGTCCACCCGACACTGAAGGCAACCCATAAACATAGCCCAGGAAATTGCTAGTGCTTCTGAAAGAACAAAAAGAAAAAAATCCATAGCATCAGTACAAAGAGGAAAAAAACCCTGGAAATTTTGCTGAGTAATTTGAACTATTAGTAGGCACACAGGCTCAGATAGCTTGCCAGTCAAAACTGCATTTAAGTTGAAGAGTAACATATTTTCTCAGGCTATCCACTTTCTTGACTTCCCTGAAGATGAGATGAGGAGAGGTACTGAAGAATGTCAATAAAACTAACATGGTGCAATCTCTATCTGCTGCATTATGTTAATGCCTATAGTTTCCAGCAGCCTCCACAGCAAGTCCTCAGAATATCTCTGATTATCCACATAAAGTCTGTCCAATCTCTGGCATAGGAGGAAGCTGGTTCTCCCATAAGAATCTCTGGGAAAGATCAGAACAGGAAGAAAGTTATTCTAAGTTTTCAGCCATTAAAAGGGCCCACTGATTGTTTACAGCAGGTCAAACATCCATGTCAATCTAGACAGACTAGTGAACAACTGACTCATCCAGAGATGAACTCTTGAACTCACCACCTTTGATACAGGTGATACAGTCTAAACCCTGTTTCCCTGAGCCCAACAGCTGCACTCTGTAATAAGGAGAAAAAATCTGGCAGGTGTATTTCATACATACTGAACCAGGAGGTTAAAAATATCCTCTCTAGAAGAGATACTCTTGGTGTGAGGGAAATTTTGCTGGAGACAGTAGACACTGATATGGGGATGCAAAACCTTAGGCAATGACATATTCCAATAACCATATTGTGTTCCTACAAGACTCCTGCCAGACCTGACATTCCCAATGGTACCAGGAGACGAGAGCTGTGGCAGAGCTGTGCCTTACTGGTGAAAAGTAAGATAGACAAGTTTGTGCTAATGCTCCAGTGCTGCTCCAAAAGCCAAAAGATATGTAATGGACCAGTCTTGGGGGAAGCAGCTCATATATATGATGCCTGCCCTGCTTTTACCATAAGTAACAACCAAAATAAGATCAAGCTGATTATACTGAATGTCTTTTCTATGTATAGTAAAAGGAAACAACAACAAAAAATTTTCCAGTCCCAAGCAGCAGAGTACTAACACACCCATAATATGCACAAGTGCAGAGGCATGAATGAAATTAAATACTTTAGAAGTCTTCTTTACTACCAGCATGTAAAATTCCTGGCGCTGGATAGGTTCATTCCACCTTACTTTGACACCCATGTTTAAATTTCAACAGTCCCATTGACCTTAACAGCCTTTGGTTTATATTCTTAATTAGCAAGAAATGCCAGCTCCCAGCTATTCTTAATGTTCCAGGAGTCCACTTATTTAGTTTAGAAGCAGCACTAATTACAGATACTACCTATATGGCACAAAAATCTTCAGTATAATCTCTTCCTCATTACTGTCTCCAGTTTCTCCCTGCTCTTCTCTTTCTCAATGGTTTTCAGATTCTCTTGTCTTTATGATGTGATTTAAAAAAATTTGTTTACAAAAGGCACCACCAGGGTTGAATGATTTCCATTACAATTTACTTTTAAGTTACTGGTTTACTTAACTTTCTAATTTATACTAATGGAAAATATTTGAATGAAATTATGTGTCAGACCATTTGTATATTTGCAAGACCAATCCTGCACATGAGCCTTTCAATAATTCCCTTCCTTATATTGATTGAAAGGACCATTAGACAGTCTATTTGAGTGCTTCCAAAAGCAAGGCACTGATGATTTCCTTTTTTTCATGACAAAGACACTGTCACAGCAGCTTTTCTCATCTTTCCTCCCATGCTGCTGGTTGTCAACCTGCATAATGTAGTTCACAATGCCTCAGTTGTACTGATTACAACTATTTATAAGACCACATTACAAATCAGATCAGTAAAATGACCATGCAAAAAGATTTTTTTTCACTTTTTTTTTCCAGTCTAGGTTGTTCCACTAATCTGGTTCACAGTATAATGCTACAAACAATTAGCACAATCAGGAGTTTGGAAAACTGTGGGAACTTCTTAAGTGGTTTCACTGCTAGACAAAAACATACTGTGGAGCTACATCTTAAATTGTTAAAGTAAAGAGAAGGCGGTGTTACCTATTACACATACTGGATGCACATTATGCTGTGGGCTTTTTTCCAGTCTTGATACTCCCTCCCTCATAAAATTAAAATATTGAAATTATTTGGTTCACAGCTCTGTCATACTTAATAGCAGCTGTATACTCCAGTGTAAGAATGAATATGAAATACAAACCTGTGTAACAACAACTACTACAGCAATGCCAGTAGATGCTGGACTGGAATCCCACTGGAGAGGTCTGCCATGAGATTTCTTCATTCTGCCTATTGTCCAACCCATACACAGACTCAGCAATAAATACAGCATTTGTATCTGTGAGACTATGTCACACACTATTGAAAACAAAAGAAGAATTAATAAAATAACAACAAAAATAAAAGTTTTGGGTTTTTTTTCCTATATCAAAGAGAAATGTTCTATATACCCGCAAACGAAGGAGGGATGCTTACTCCTCTGTATCACCTTTTAATTTTGGTGCGTTAGATTAGATGAGGTTGCTTTGCCACAAAACGTGGCTATTTTGTGGAATCTTCAGTGACCAAATAGATCACTATCAGCTTTCCTGCAGTTATCCTGCAGTTCTGCAAAAACATGGGCACAGTGCCACGTCTTTCCAAATCCCACTCCTGTATCAGAGTAGCCTGGGCTCAGGAGTCCATCGGCATAAATAGACTTACAAATGCTAAAGAACTAAAATCATATGTATGTTAATCATAGTGCAAATATGCAACATGATGAAATGTTCCTTTCTCTGCTCTGAAGAACTTTTGTTCAAAAATCAGATAGTTACATTGTACTTTGAATTAATTGCACTTTGTCTTGAGGATGTAGTAGCTTCCAGAAGAAAGCACAAATATTTAGGACAAATTCTACTCTGAGATTCTTAAAGGGGAAAATATAATGAATAACCCTAACAAACTTCATTTAGATCAAGAACTTGTCTGCATTTCATTTTATTAAATGCAAAGTACCTTTGCTTCATTTTGCTCTGTCCATTTTTACCTCTGTTTGGGAACAATTAACACATACTCCATAAAGTTACATTCTTAATCAGTGTCTCAAACTTGTGTTTGAAGTTGCATCAGAATAAAGAAAAATTTAAGCTGGAATATATTAAAGCCTTTATTTGTAGACTTGCTGCAGCACTACCGACAGTAGAAAAACCTGAAGATTTCTTTCTGGGTGATTGTTAGCTTTAGACCTGGTAAATTTTTGACTTAATGAACAATTTTAAAGTTGGTGTTGGCATCTGACTCATTGTACTGGTGTAGCAGAGATGTAAAAGAAAAATTGATTCTTACACTATGTAAATTGTAAATCTGGTTTAGAAACTAGAGATTGGGCACTACACACAGCAATGCTTTCTTTTTCACTTCATTAATATTTTAGTTCAATTAAATTTGTTCCTTGTTTGTAATTTTCACTTACATATCAGGTACAAGAATAGTATTTCTGGCACAAAAAAAAGCAAAGCTCTACTTTTATACAACTGGACTGTATTAAAAAAGATAAATACCACATCTACTAAAAATATTGGCACAGAAAATGTTGCCACTGTACAGAAATTAAAATGGATACAAGAGAAGTGTGTCAAAAGAAGATAATCAACAACACTTCCCTGACATTCAGCAGTACTAGCAAAATAAAGGTTTAAGACAGACTTCAAAATGTAACTCCTGGGATATGCTTGGTATCCTCAGAGTTTACAGGCTTAAATGCTTCTTAATGTATTAAGACACCTTTGCTGTTTAAGATCTGTCAAGAGCTTTTAAGCAACTACAAACTTGATCATTCTTTAATAAAATCAAGCAGCACTGATTTGGGGCAAAAAAATGATCATGGAATTATTTTCCAGTGCTACCTTGTCGAGAGACAGTACTTACTAGAAAAAGAATTGTTACAAGAACCAAAGGCATGCCAAACCAGTGTCACAAATCTAAACTAGAAAAATGACTGAATAATTCTGTGTGTTCCAGGGAACATTTTCTCTTCTGTCATTCCTTAAGATAATCTGCCCTACAAAGTATAGCCAGACATCATCTCTCAATCATATCATGTATATAGATACTGCTCTGCTTCAGTGTGGTAACAATTCAAGTGGATTTCCACATAAATTCGTGTAAGACAAAAATCCACAACCAGTTTTAATCTTTGATGTACCATACACTTTGCTAGAAAGGAACAAGGGTGAGAAAAATTTTAAAGATTACAATAATCCCACAATATTCAGGATCAGCATAAAGTCACATTACTGAGCTGATACCGTAATTGTCTGATTTAATAACAATTCATCTTTGACTATTTTACAGACATAATGATGGTCTTTGACTTTTCATATTTTATTCTTACCAAAAGTTAAAAGGACACCATTTGCAATGCTTCTGAGTGCCAGCATTATCTGTGTGATTTATGTGATTAGGTTAGGTGGTTACTTAGACTGAGGATCAGCTCTTTATATGTGGTAAAGACTAAATCATACTAGGAAAATAATAATTACTTGAGATATTATCTGAACAGGTTTTTAGAAAGATATTCTGGCCACACTGCAATTAATAGAAAATTTAACATTTATTTTTAACTCAGATTTCTGTTGCCATATAGGAAAAATGGTATGATTTTTCTCCTTCAAACTATACACCTTGTCATCAGCCATTCTTCAGAACTATAATTGCCACTGAAGCTTTCCACATTTTTATTACTTCTGCTCTTTTACTGTTTTGGAAGCCATCGACTTCAGAGACAGTAAGAAAGGAAAAACTTCAATTCAAAAATAACATTCACTATAATCTTTGCTTATCTAAATAAAAGCAGGCTTTTTGACTACAACACATACACAAAAAAAAACCCCAAAAAACTAACACAAAGCTATTCTCTCCGAAGTTCTGGCTGGATAGTTAACACTGGGGTGGAGTTATGACTGCCTCCATATTCTCCATTTTATTTCATTTCCTGAGATGAGAAGGAATGTTTAATAACACAGTTGCTGGAGTGGCTGGAAGGAGCTGCCAGCTCAAATGGTTAAAACAAGGAAGAGGCAATTATTGTGGTGCCAGGTGCCATCAAGAGGCTGATAATTCCAACTGCAGCCTTCCAAAAGAATGCTACAAAGGGAAATATTTCTCTGTATAGGCTGTTACTCCCCAACACCATCACACCACTGCAGTACTGCTTTCTTGGGGTGCTTCAAGACAGTCAAAAGGAAATGTATTTGTTTGGAATGAACCCCCAGTTTTTCAAATGTGAACTATAGGGAAAAAAACCCCAAAATACCCCAAAACAACAAAGAAGGGACAAGATTAAGTTCGTGCATTTTGGAAAGGAATTGCTACAAGAATTTAGCTTCAGTGAGAACTTGGAATATCTATAAAGAGTGGAGAAAAATGCTTTTTTAGCATCAAACCTTCACATAAGCATTTTTTGCATCACGCTAATCATAAAATTTGTGCTGTAAAATACTTTTCCATTTAGTAATTGTTAAATTTGTTAGTGAAATTACAAATTCTATAAAAGATGACTAAGTTTCCTAAAAAGCTTGGCTTTCTAACTCCACAAAACTCTTCAATGTATTGAAAGACCTGCTCAGGTGATAGTCATGTCTATAGGTGTTTGCAGCAAGGAATCTTGAGACAAAAAAATCCTTTGAAAAATCCTAAACAATATCACAGATGTATAACTTCAAATACAGTTACTGTAAACACATAAAAGAGGTTTTTTTTCTAGAGGAGCAATTTTCAATATTTTATATTAAAAATACAATTATGTGATCCAAGATCATAGTATAGCCCAGCAACAGCATTTGCTAATGTATTATACAGATTCATGGGTAGGGATATGTAAGAAACAGAAGACAGGCATACTCACATTCTGCCAGACTTCCCATAAAAGGAGCGCCTATCCCATCTCTAGAATAACTGAAAAAAGAATAGAAAGATTGTATTTTTAAGCAGGTGTTCTATCTCACAAGTACATTTAGGCAATGATGAAGTTCAAAAGCCAGTCCTATATTTAGCTATGATCCCTCCCAGGCAAATTATGTACTGATCTTTACAGCACATTGCTCTTCATGTCTAAAGACTGAAAGCAGAAAAAGAGCAAAGGTACCTTGAGAAATGCAGGTAGTTGGCAAAAGCTGAACCAGCCTGCAACAGTAATGCAATTGTCAACACCTTTAATACACCATGCATAGGTCCACGCTTCCTAATTGTTTGCCACAGGGACTGTGCATATATGCAAGCAGTTACGAAGTATGCTAGGACAAGCAGGAAAAAGAATTCATGTAATCCTGTGAAAAAAAAAAGAAATACAGCTTAGTTTTGCAAAGAAACATTGCTACTACATAGCAGCAAATAACTAAAAAAACCCCAAAACCCCAAAAACCCCAGCGTTTTTAAAATATAATCATTGGGAAATATTTAGCAATTGTTACCCAAAAGTGGTAGTACATATAAAATATCTAAATCCTGGTCAATTTTATCCAAGAAAATCAGCGAATTTTATCAGAGAACCGATTATTGTTTGATTTGATTAAGTGTTTTTAATCAACAATACATTTTCTGAGCACAGAGGTTTGCAGCAATTACCAGACTAGTATAAAGTGACACACAGTTTCTTGATACACACAAAACAATTGTAGCTCATTTGATGAGTCAGAAATATATTTATTAAAGGACTAATTTTTAGCTTTTTTGTAGTTTTGGGGTTTTTTTTGTTTGTTTGTTTCATTCTGTAAAGGCACAATCTACGGTGAGAGAAATCCCAGACAGACTTCTTTCTATTTAATATTTTTGACCACTGGGTGTCACCCTTCCTCCGCATAAAGGAGCTCAAGAAGCACAGCTGATGAAGTCCAAAAACTTACAGATAACGAAAAGTAGCACAGAAAACAGCAATTAGTTCTTAGCATGCGTTTCTTTTGCGTTTGACTAAAAAAAATTCCCCAAATTCTTTTAGATTATTCATAAAGCAGAAGCCCTCTAATTTTCAGTCTGATGGTAGCCTGGTAAAATGTTCCCCTTAAGACCTGGATCCTGGAAATCTTTTCTATTGCCACTAAGCTTTGCAACCCATCAGCAGCTCCCAAATGGGTCAAAGCCAGTGAGATATAAGCAAAAAGAAGTAAACAAACATTTCTCACAGAAAACTTGTTTTCTTTTTCTGACCTTCCTTGAAATTTAGTGCTGCCCATAGAATTAGATTCTAAAAATCAGATTTTTCTCCAGCAGCAAAATAACTCTGGTAAAAGCTTCCAGCCAGCTCTACCCAGAAATTGGGAAGAGTAAGTATACAAGTATACACATTTCAATAGCTGAGCTGAAAAACATTAGAACTGGATGAGTTCTGAATAATAGCTAGCATTATAGCTTCTGTGACCGAAATTAAGCATTGTTTTCTCAGCTTTGAAAGATACATACACACAGGAAAATGGGGGAAAAAAAGCATAAGGTGATAAAGAGTCTTAAAAATTCCAGGCCACTCTGCTTCTCTTGTATACCAATACATAAAGCATGATTTATCAATGACAAAAGTAGGTGGTTTAGATCAAGCCCTTCTGCTTCAAAAGATACCCACTGAAGTTGGCAAGGACTTTGTAGGTAAAAGTTATTTCTCACCATGTCAGAAACCATTGAGAAAATGAGTGAGAACCATTGGAAAACTCTTTAGGAAAACCAATTAGCTTTTAACAAACACTAAGCGTTTATGATAAAACACTCCTTGCAACCATAGACAGAGTGTAGATTATTGGTTTGAGACCAAAAGGGGTTAGGAGAAAACTGCACTGAAAACCAACTATAAAAAATACAATTTTCAACCTGTCTTCTCTAAGCTTCCTGACTTTCAAGGAATCTAGCTGACAGACAAAGGAAAGCATTATTTGAAATATTTTACTTCAAAGCTCTTCAAAATGCAACATGTTTAGCTGCCTTTAAAAATTCTATATTCTGCTGGCACCATGTCTTATGTAGAAGACCCCTACCATATAAAATAAGATTACTTGCCAGGGATCAGAAGTCAGGCCCACTCATCTCTGAAGGCAAATATCTTAATCACAAGGTGACAGCCTCAAGTTCTTTCCCATGCTTTCCTTGTTAGTCATTTAATTTTTGAGATGTCCTGTGCCAGGCCACAGCCTAAAGTAACACAAGTGAAGGAAGACCCAACTAAAATCTCCTGCAGCTATGTAATTTTTAGTTGCCTGCATGAAATAAATAAGAAGTGAAGCTGAATCTTCTCTCTGATACCCTCTCATTCTAACTTTCAGTGGAAAATGGCAAAAAATATTCCCCAGAGATGTATTAAAAATTAAATTTAAAAAGAGAGAGAATGAGAGACAGATGAAATGCTCCTCCACTCTTTGAAAGTAGACCAGTGCATATAGCTTCAGGATTCATGGCAATGATGCAGGTTTTAATTCTGAATCAACAGTGTTCCTCTGCAACTCTGAAAGACACGGCATGCACAGCTCACCTTGCTTCCTACTTGTTAGATCTAAGTACATACACCCAACACATTTACACTCCTCCTTACTCTGCACATAAGCTGTTCAGAGTTCTGCTTTCAAGTGCTCAGTCTTCCTACAAAATTAATACAGAGCTGAGATGCCTCTGTAGGAAGTCTCTATATCACTTTAGTGGGCCATATGATGCTGTGTAGCTGCTTTGCCCCTTGATTTAGCAATTACTCCTTCAGCTATTACTCCTCTTTGAGAATAAGCAAATTAACCTAGAATTCACTTCTGAAGACCAAATCAACCAAATAAAAACTGGGAAGTTTATAGAACTTAAGAAGTTAAAGAGAGAGAGATTAAGTCTGATTATGAGCCTTGAAATCCAGATTATTAACGTGTTGCTTTCCTTGCATTTTTTCTTTTTAGATTCTGCTAAATATTCCAGTGAATATTTTCTTCCTTTCAAAAAAACGAAGAGCTGCCTTTGTTCCCTCTGTATTCTTGAGACCATGAGTGACAGCAGGGCATTTTATTCTGAGCACAGCAATTAGGCTCATCCTCAGTATACTCAGGTTCACTCTGTATGGGAAGGCAGACTAAGCCTACAGGGCCTTTCCCTCACAACAGACCCAGGTGAGTGACATGCTGATGAGGCCTCCCAGAGCAGTGATGCTACCCACTGCAACCACGAATACATTAGGCTGGATTGCCCAAAGCACACAAGTTTACGTAGGCGTTTCTTTAGCTGCAGTCTTGAGTTTTTCTTTGGATGTTTAAAGATTTAAAATTACATTTCTTAATTATAACAAAACAGGCCTTACAAACCTATCTACACCCTGTGACTAAGACACTTATAAAGATCTAAGCAGCCAACTGAAATTGTACTGGCAAAATGTTTTATCGTGCATGTACTCTTGTTGCACAGAATCAAGTTTCACACAGCTAAAGAATTAAATTAATTAGAATCAGGTATTAAGGTACTAAAAATCAGGTATTAAGGTACCAAATCAGATATTAAGGTACCAAATCAGATATTTAATTACTAATGAATTAAAATCAGGTATTAAATTCACATGCCAGTGGAGGATTACAATTTCAACATGTTCAAAATACCATCAGCAAAGATTTTAACACTGACTTTCCATGTGCATCCACACTTCTAGTTTGGAAAGTCAGTCCAGGGCAAGGAAAGAGTTTTTCTGTGATGACAGAAAATGAACTCAAGTTTACTTTTTGTATGAAAACAGAATATGAAATATAAGAGGCTCTGCTATCCATTCCCCATATTCTTCCAAGCATAGTAAGTACTGATTTGAGTGATCAGATCCTTAACTTACAAATCTAATTTTAAGAAAAAAAGTCTTACCAGATTCCCCTGCGCTAAAGTGATCTAACGGATTCCCCTCTGCATCTGGGTTTAGTAAGACCATTTCAAACTGAATATCCTCGGATTCAGAATAATTCTCCTCGCAGGTAAACTTGTCTACATAAAACACATACCATGTTTCCGGATAAGGAATCTGGGACACTGTCAGATTTTGCTCTGTGTGGTTCACAGTCACTTTGGAAGAAAACATAACAAAAATAGGAGTAAATACTTGATTAGTTTGGTTTTAGAAAACATGTCTTTGAATGAAGAAAAAACTTAAATCCACAGCATCATACACAGGTTATAAACTATACACAGTAGAAAAGAGACTGAATTTTGAAAGCTATCCATAACACCAGAGACTAGACCTCCAACTTCAGCTTTTGTTTCAAGTAGGTGTCGGAATCCCACCTTTCAGCTCTGTTGGGAGGGCTCCCTCCTTCCAAAAGCCAGAAAGTGCAAATTATCCCCTTTGCTTAGCACATTTCCATACTCTAGCTCTGTATTGACAGGATTAGCTATTCTGTACTACCCACCAGGTACTTTTGCAGCATGAAAAATACCTTTCTGAAATTTATTTGACTCTGTTTTCAGAGATTTAGAGTACCAAAAAGGAACAGCTGCACATGAGCTCAGTGAACAACACCATGCATGCTTTAAAGGTGCAAATTGGTATTATTTCACAGGATCTTCCCCAAACTATAACATACTGAATTTCAATTGACAGTCAAAAGCTGAAATCACTGTGTAATCAAACGGCATATTTCAAATCAGATTACATTTAAAAACAACTACATAAGATACTCATGCTTCATCTGCTTGCTATCTTACCACTATTTTTGCCTGAAAACAACAGTTAAATGAGCACAGTGTCTTCAAAATAAACTCTTGATGCAAATGAAACCTGTGGCTCTTTGTGTTTGGCTGAAATGGCAAGAAATGGAAGCACTGTCACATTGACTACTGAACTTGAGTGCTAATCAGCGCAATCGCTTCTCTGCAGGAGAAACAACAATAACAGAATAATTCACCTTAATAGGTAAAGATGACAATGGCTAAGGATGAAGAAAAATTTTATAAAAAACCCCACAAAATACAGGTTTTTTTTGTGAAGGCCTTTCTAAATGAGAGCTTCAAACATACAAACACATTTTCCCTAAATATTTTGCAGATAAAATTTAGAACAAATTTCTAATTGAAGCCTACCTGCAAAAAACTTCTATGTAATTCCAGTAAATGTGTTTCAACTGCAAGAAGTTATTTTCTGTTCTCTTAAGGGATGAACTGAGCAACTTCAGAATCCAGAAAGAATTGTACTGTACGTGTCCTTGCAGTAACTGCCATGAGGTATAGATTAGGATGACACGCAAACCAGTATTGCATGTGGTGCCTAGCCCAAGTGAAAGGCAAACTGGCTGACAGAAGTGGCTTTACTCCCCATGTCACCTCCCAGCTGAGTTCTGACACTGGGTTATTTGCACCAAGAGTAAGGATCTCACAGAGTGTGCTTAATCAGCTTCCTCTCAAATCCGTAAGCTGACTCAAGAGGTAGAAAAGTAACTGATTTTGCCCAAGGTCAGCAAAAAGACCCAACTCACCCTGTGGTCATACAACTCCTAATGGAGTACACTGTTGGGACAGTCAGAAATGACAGACCAACTGCCAGTTATTCCAGCAGCACTTCAGTGCAGCTCTGATGAAGTGTAAGGAAACCACATCCCTAGAAGTGACATCTGCGTAACGTCTCTTTATGATGAATGTTACAGGAGATCAATCTGTTGGGATTCTGACTGCACAAAGGAAACTTATTTAAAAAGAGAAGCTGTAGTAACTTAAAACACATTTAAATGAAGCTTCTAATACTAATTTAATTTCATAAAGGAAAATTTATGCTTTAAGTACCATTATGATCAAAAAATGGTGCAAAAATTATTCTTTCAGTCCATCTTCTAGTTTCATAACTCAATGCTTCAGTGTTTTACTCTTTAACATTCAGATGGGTACTCAAGCTTTATCCTGATTAGCTCATCTTTGATACTGTATTAAAAATTTTCTAACATGTTTTGTACATCAAAGCATGACAGATTTGTGCTATCATGAAAACATAATTTTATTTTTGTTTCCTCTGCTTTGAAAAATGCCATTTCCATGGAACTGGAGAACAGGAGCCTCCTGACAAGTGAGAAATGTTTCTTTGTAAACAAGAGAAAAAAAAGACAATCTACATATTCTATACCGGTATAACTCTCAGTTCAAATATTAAAAACAGCTGAATGTGAGATTCAGTGACAAATATCAAGTTATAAAAGTAAAGGGTGAAATAGCATCAAGTTAGAATAGAGGCAAGTTATAAAGTAAGGCAGCATGATGCAGATTAATTTTTGCAGAGAAGAAAGACTTACGAGGTAGTGAAGAGAAGGTTTACAGGTACAAAATTATCCTTTTACTTTGTACTTGGGGTACACACTCTCATCTTACAAGCATTTGTAAGATGCTTGTTTAGAGCAAGTTTAGAGGCAACTGCAGCAGGTTCCATCACTTTGCCTCTTATTTGTGTTTCATTCCACTGCAATGAAAGTCACAATTCAAACTCAAACAAGCCACAACTCAAACAATTCAAACACTTGACTGTCCCAAACATTCAAATTCTTTAGTCCTTTAGTCTTAGTACAATGGTATTCTTAGTAAATTCTTTCACATACCCAAGATAACCTATTTTATGGAAAATTTGAGATTAAAAAAACAAACAAACAAAAAAACAAAAAAGAAAGATTTATCCAAGCAGAGCAAAAAAAACCCCACATCTCTGTACTGAATGACAAAATGAAAACTTCAGCCAAGTATGCACCCTTTCTGAGTTGTGAACATGTGAAAGCATGAACTGGAACTGGTCATAAAGTTTGACTGTTTCCACTAAAGCTGTTGTTTGTAATGGATTTAATTTTCCAGCAGGACATTAAATCGTAACTTGCAAACAAAGTCTTCGGAAGTGATACAAAGAAAGAAATTTTATTTTCTTGTAGTATTTTTATTTGCAGGAGGCCTAAGTCCTAGTTGATGCAAAGCCCAAATTCACTGAAATGAATATTCTAAACACACTGATAAATTAACAGAGCTCTAAATACACCAGCAATTCCGTAAGGAGAAAAAAAAAGCAGTAACTCACTTGTCAGCTGAGCTTTAGAGAACTTCTCTTTACAGCTGTGATCTTGGACACTGTTCTCCAGCTTCTGCCATTCCTGTGCTTGAAAGAGGTGAAGTCTAGCTGCTTTTGCCACAGCTACTGCTATATTCTTGATTCTGACACACAGAACAGCATGGTCACCTTGATATTTAAAAAATAAAATCAACTACTCTGTCTTGATGTCAGTTACATGCAAAAAGATAGTGTGGCACATTTTTTAAAAGTAGCTGCAATACAGCTTTGCATTATCCATAATTTTTTACCACTACTTCCTAATAAAAGCATTTATGGTCTTTCAGAAACCATTTCTATATTTTCCATTAAGAAACCAGTGAATGCACAGTTCTCTATGATGGTACTTAACCCTTCACCACAGCCCAAGTGTCATTCACCTTCTCTACTACAAACAGCCTTCTCCCCCACTTCTTTTTGAAACAGACTTCCAGATAATGTTTTTTCCTTTCCTCCCTCCCACCACAAATTTTATCATTTTCAAGTTAAAGCCTCAATAGTGTCAATAATTAGCTCAAAGTCTAGTTTTTATGACCTCTGTGGCATGACTATGAGCATCATAGGGTGGCTCTTAAGTGTAACATCAGAAATTACGTGAAGGGACTTTCACATTATGGATGGATTAGAGCTAAAATACTTAATTACAGATGACAGATGTCAAATTGATGTAAAGAAAAACAAACTTCAAAAGTGTTCTCTAACGTGTCAGTTTACCTGTAGAATCATAGAATGGCAGAATGGCCTGGGTTGGAAGGGACTTGAAAGACCACCTAGTTTCCAATTCCCCTGCTGTGGACAGGGGCACTTTCCACTGGACCAGGTTGCTCAAAGCCCCATCCAGTCTGTCCTTAAAAACTTCCAGGGATGGGGCATCCACAACATCTCTAGGCAACCTGGTCCAGTAAATATTCTTTTCCTAATATCTAATCTAAACATCCTTTATTTCAGTCCTCCTTGTCCTGACACTATAGGCTACATCTTAACACACAGAAATATTTTAGTCATTTTAGAACTAGCTCATTTTGACAAAACTTATCTTGCCTGAGTAATTCCACAATCCTCAAACTCATTTTCATAATTTCTTTCGTATATTACCATAGACTTCTTTAGAATTTAGTGGAGAAGAAAAATCAGTAAAATGTTATATGAACCACAGTTTATCTAAGATTTTGAAATATTAACAGAAGGCTCTAAAGAAAGCTTTGTAAGACCCAAAACAGTTGTTGGTATTCATGCAGAAAGAGAAGTATTTCTATGCTAATATGCAACATCAACTGATAGAATTATAACTGAGCACCTACACCACTCATCTTGAATTTTTACAGTCTGCTCAGATTTAAACAGTGTACTTTTTCCCTTCAGATCTATTTAGAGCACTTCTACAATTAACTTCTAGGACAGTGATAATTAACTGCTTTCAAGTCACTTCATAATCTATTTCCACCCTATCTATCATTTCTCATTCCGTGCTGGAAGGTCATGCTCCAACTCTGTTTAGCTTGTGTCACATTTTCCTGCATCCCGTTAGGTTTTGAAGCACTCCACAGAACTGTTCTGTCATGAAGCTCAATGGGAAAGAAAAGCAGCCTAAGCTACTGAAATGCTGAGCACCTAGAAAAAGCAGGCTGGCCAGCACAGCCTTGCCGGACATGGCACTTGCCATGGTTACACACGCTTTTTTCTGCAAAGTAACATTTCCCTAGCAAGCACAGTGGCCCACTGCTAGGGCTCTCTTTCAGCAGGAGAGTAGTCAGGAATTATTACTAGGTAATTACTGACTAACGGGTGAGAATTTTACATCCTGCTGCGCGGTGTCACCAAGACCACACAGCGACGGGGCACAGCGACGCTGAGCACCGCTGCCACTTGGTGGAGTTCCAAGCGGGAAGGAGCGCGGCGTGTCGCAGTGAGAACGCCTCTGCTCGCCCGGACGGACACTGGGCCGGGAGTGCCCGCACAGGCTGCGGGAGGCCCAGCGCTGCTCCCGCTGTGGCCCACAGAGCGGGGCTGCTGCCAACTCCTGCCCCCAGCGCCCGGGGCCGCCCCGCCGCGTCCTGCTGCCGGCCGGGATCCCCGGACAGCGGATCGGACCTGTTGCACGTCCCGGCGGAGGAGCAGAGAGGAGGAAAAGAGGGAAGGAGAGTGCGAGGGAGAGAGGTAGGGAAGGACGGAGACTGCAGGGCTGACCCTGCTCCCCACCTCGCGGCCCCTCCGGCCGCCACCGGAGCCCCCGCGGCTCCTCACAGCCGCCCCCTTCCCCACCGGCCCCGTTCCAGGACGGCACAGCCGCTCCCCCCCTCGGCGCACCCACCGTGGAACTGGAAGCGCGCCACGGGCCGCCACGGCTCCCGGCGAGTGGCGGCGCTGGCAAAGCCTCCCCGCAGCGTCTTGCCCGCGGCGAGGCCCCAGCAGCAGCAGCCGGCGGGGGCGCTGAGCAACCACAGCAGCCGCCACCGCATCCCGGGACCCGCCGGACACCGGGATCACCGGGACCCTCCTGCCCTGCTCCCGCTGCCCCGCCGGGCACGTCACGGCCCCGCCGCGTTGGGCGCGAGCGCGAGCGGCGAGAGAGCCAATGAGGGAGCGCGCCCGCCCCTGGGGGCGTGGCCGAGCGCTCCGGCCCCGCCCCTGCGGCAACGTGTCCCGTTGCCGGGTCCGGCCGTAAGTTAGGAGACACGGAGTCGTAAAAGAGACGGCTATCCGTCGCCGCTGGATGCGGAGGCGAAGCACTGGCCCTTTTCCCACCCCACGCCCGCCCCGCTGTCGGGAGTCTCCGAGGCGGTGACAGCTCCGCTCTTGGGGCCGCGCGGGGAGCGAGGAAGGCGATCTTTCAATGAGCCTCTTGCAGCCGCTGCAACTGCCCGTGAAACCCAGGGGCCCGTGCCGCGCACGCGCAGCCGTGGGGGAAAGCGAGTGGGGGGCCGGTGCCGTAAAGCGCGGACGATGTCGGGGCGGTCGGGTCCCGCGACGCCGCCGGTGTTCGAGAAGCGGGTCCTGGTGACGGGCGGCGCCGGCTTCATGTGAGTGAGCCCCGCGGGGCCGGAGCGGGCCGCCGGCCTCCTGTCCAGGGGCGCGGGATGCTGCCCAAGCCTGTAGAGTTGCTGAAAACAAGCAGTTTGAAAACTCAATGTCTAGTGACATCTTCACATTTCAAATTAGCCAAGATAGCTCTGAATTTACTANCAGGGGCTGCTGGTGACTCGCCCCTGTCGTGGGTTCTGAGGCGGTAAGTGCTGGGGGACAGCTGGGAGGCTGCCCCCGCGGTCCTTCGCCTGCGGCCGGCCAGGAGGTGCAGGAGGGACCGCCCAGCGCCGGGAGTCGGTGCTCGGCCTCAGCCGGGACGGGGCTGCCCAGAGGAGGGCAGCGGAGCTGGTGAAGGGTCTGGAGCACAAGCCTTATGAGGAGCGGCTGAAGGAGCTGGGGATGTTTTTCCTGAAGCTCTAGGCGAAACAACCTTATCGCTGTGCTCAACTCCCTGAAAGGGGGATGTAGCCAGGTGGGGTTCAGCCTCTTCTCCCAGGCAGCAAATGACAGGATGAGAGGACACAGTCTAAGCTGCGCCTGCAGAGGTTTAGGGTGGACAGTAGAAAGAATTTATTCACAGAAAAGATGATTAGATATTGGACTGGGCTGCCCAGGGTGTACAGGAGTCATTGTCCATACAGGTCCTCGGGAAACGACTGGGCATGGTGCTTAGTGCCATGGTCTGGTTAACAAGGTTGTGTTTGGTTGGAAGTTGGACTCCATGATCTCAGGTCTTTTCCAGCCTAATGGATTCTTTGGGTTGGGGGTGGCCAGGCTTCGAGCTAGCTGCCATTTCCTGGATAAACCCCCAGTGCTGTGGGCTCAGTTTGAGTCAGAGGAAGGTCTGGTCCATCTCAGGCTTGAGCCCTCAGTGTGATTGGAATTGGAAGCTGTGAGCGGGTTAAATTTACGTGTATGAATAACCTGAACTAACCTGAACTCTGAGCTTCATGGACACAAGACCATGCCAAAGGGGCAGTGCCACCTGGTTGTTGCTTCTTACACCTCGCAGCTGTGTCAGAGACTTGAGTGATGGGAGTCACTGTCGTGGATTAGGAGTATGGAGTGTTTGGTTCTCCCTGATACTTAATATGTAAGCTTTAGAGTGCAAAAGTCTTTTACAATGGCAATTGAAGATAGCATATAACAGAGTCTTTATAATGTGAAATAAAGCAGCGCTGATTCCTTTCATTATAGGATTAACTTTTATTTTAGTTTCTTAACCATATGCACTTATATATAGAAAATCTTAGGATAATGTGTAGAATATATATTAGCATAATGTTGACATGTTAAAATATCTTTGAATTTGTCTTTCATCTGTCTTGAATATATCCCCTTCTTCCCCTAAAACTTTTGAAAATGCTGAATTTATTTGGAATTTCTCATCTCTTTTTTATCTTAAAGCCCAGTATATAATTGTAAAATATATTTTTCGTCTCTCCTGCAGTGCTTCACATGTAGTCGTCTCTCTTGTGAAGAACTATCCAAACTATCTGATTATCAATCTGGATAAGGTAATAGCTTGTTTTCTTTCTTGATATGGGCAGCTGTTTTAAGTGATTTATAATGCAGTCTTTAATATGTTGAAATTTATATGGTTTATTGTTAGTTACTATTTTTTGCTTGATTTTCCATTTGTTCCTGTGAGAAAAAAAAAGTCAACTGGTGTTTGGAAAAAGAACAAAGCTTCGAAGCTTTTCAAGCTCTAAACATCTGTTTAAGAGTTTTTAGAATTATGGTATCTTTTGGAGATTTGTGCTTTTAAAGCGTCACATCTGCTTGTGAAATAGGTTTTTTGGTTTTTTTTTTGAGATAAATTTTTGTTAAATTAAACATTGTCCTCAGACTTTCCAATGGTTAGGTTGGGTTTGAGTCAGCCTTTTTATTTCTCTGAAACCCACTTACTCGTGTTGTGTGGTATTTCTCTTTAGCTCGACTACTGTGCAAGCTTGAAGAATCTCGAAACTGTCTCTGGGAAGGAAAACTACAAGTTTATCCAGGTGATAAAACCTTCTCTTCCACAAAATGTGACTTTTTACGGATTTTTGGTGTATGGCTTCCACGGTTTTGGCTTCAGACAGGGGATGGATTTTGATTTATTGTTCAGATCAATATTCGGACTTGCTAGGCTTGTATGCTGAGGGTCCTCCTGTCTACAAAAGGCAATGCTCATCTCTCTGTCTTGGAGTCTGCCCAAGGTTGCAGGACACCTGAGAAATGCATATAGTTCAGTTTGCTGAGACAGCACCTTTTTCAGAGGTAGTAGATATAAACTTGCCTTTTTTCATAGATTCAGGTGAGTCTGGAAGCTGAACTTGCCCTCACCTGTTGGTGACCCCCAGATGGCTGTTTATGTTTTTGTGAACCACCTTTATTTCAGTAAGGGATTATATCTGAGCTTTTGGGATAGAAGTTGCATGAGGGGGAGGGGACAGCCTGTATGCAGATGTACACGTGTGTGCAGTTTCAACATGACTGAAGTGGCTTTTTGGTTGCTTTCCTACCGTCTTTGACTGTTTCCATTGTGCAATATGAAATGTACAAGTGCCATATAAAAGCCTTGTTACCTGGGTAGATATTAACATTTAATTACTGGGGAGAGCTTGGAGTTCTGCAAGATGTCCTTTAAACAGTCCGATCTCTGAGGCAGGGAACAGGGGAAGTCAGATCCCTGAAACAGGGGAACAGTAACTAGGAGTGATGTGGCTATACTGCTTTTGAACGAGGGTAGGAATATCTTGTCACAAAACTTACATCAGTATAAGTAATTCCAACTTTTCACTGTGGTTTTTTCTTTGGTTTTTTTGTGGTTTGGGTTATTTGTTTGTTTCTGGTTTTGGTTTTTAGGGATAGTTGATCACAGCTTAACATCTAGCTGGTATGCAACCAAGCACTTTACACTGACAGGAAAAAAAAGTGCTGGAAAAGATAATCTCTGATGTGCAACCTTTATGATTAGAACTGTAGCATTGGTACTGACCTTAGGAGACAGCAAGAAGGATATACTCCACAGTGGTACTGTAGAAGTCTCTTTTGGAAAGTAGAACAGTAAGTTTAGAAAATTTGACTCAGAGGCTGGATGAAAGGTACATTTTAATCACAATTTCTGTTGCTTTCAGCATAGATGTACTAAGCTTGAAGTTCAATTTTTTCAAAAAATTCAGTGACTAGCCATTTAGTTCAAAATAATGTCTCTTTTAAAAAAATATGTCAATTAAAAAATAAAGCACTGGAATAAATAGCAAGCAGCAAAACCGTTGCAAGACATAATCTGATCCCCTTAGTGGGAATCTGCTTCTCCAGTGCCACTAGATGTCCCTGCCTGCTTGCCAGACTGGGAACTCCTACTTGCTCTGGAAACTTGTCATTTCAGCCTCAGTCTTGAGGCTGTACTTTTTTGTTTATTTGGACACGTTGCTGTTTCTAATATTAATGATCATACAAATTCTGAAATAAGTTTCATTGAGGATTTTTAAAAAAAGGGGTGAAATTTTATGTATGGGCATATTTTAGACAGAACATTGATAAATGACCCAGAGCTCATTGATAGTGCTGTTTGTATCCTGTGTTCCCTTTGTAATGGTTTCTTATGTGACACCTGGTATAAAGGGAAGCTGACTATTTTCTATCAAAAATAATTTGTTCAATTTTTTTTTTCCTGTTTAGGGAGATATTTGTGAACCTGATTTTATAAAGCAACTCTTTGAAACGGAGAAAATAGATATAGTCCTTCATTTTGCAGCCCAAACACATGTAGGTGAGCATTGCTGCATGTTTTGGTATTGTTTTCCATGGCTATGCCTGCTTGAAATATATGCCAGTATATTTGTCTTTTCCCTTCATATAAACCAAGGATCCAATTTGTCTCTACAAATCACATGACTGAGTGTCTGGTGGCCTTTTTAACTCAGAGGGATTCACAGCCTTGATTTAAAAAGTACTTAGTCTAACTGTTGCCTTGTTTTCATTGCACATATATGGTAATGTACTTTTTTGTCTGCATTACATTTTAAAATTCTATCTAGACTCACATGTAGCTGACTGTGTACTGAGGGAGTCATAAAAACAGTGGAGAGGGGCTTTGTACATAGTCGTTCAATTTTACTTAATTGGCTCAAATGTCACATGAAAAACAGCATGAAAGCTGATGGATTAGGCAAAGGTCCCATTGGAATCTTGTCTCCATACTAAAAAGAGAAAATGGATTATAAAGTGCCAGTTTCAGATGGCTGCTTTTCAGTATCACTGTTAGTAAGAACAATGCCCACCATAATCCATGCATCATGAGAAGAAATCCTCAAAGAATTCTCCAGGAAAATACTTCTCAAATTCGTCAGATTTGATTGGCACAAAGTCATTAGGTCAGGGGAACAGTTGTAAGAATCAAAACAGCTGCTGATGAGTTATTAGCAATTGGTCCATATTACTGCATCTTGCAACTGTCTTTGAATGACACTTTTCTTGCTGTACTTCGCTAATGCTATTTTTAGATGAAAAAGTCCATAACCAATAAGCTTTTGCTCATGATTCCAGCCTCTTGTTGAGAACAAGGATTTTTACCTTCAAGTAAGTGTAAAAGGTGCCTTAATTTAATAAGGACCTTGCTATCTGACAGGTCTATATTGCAGCCTCCAAGTGGAACCTATAGCCTGGTCTTGGCTAAATTTAATCAGAATTGTCTGATTTTTTTTAATGTAGATCTTTCATTTTGGCATGCCCTGGAATTCACCTACGTGAATGTTTATGGCACCAATGTGCTGGTTGCTGCTGCACATGAAGCCAATGTGGAGAAGTTTGTCTATGTTAGTACAGATGAAGTGTATGGAGGTAGCACTGATGAGGTGAGTTTGAAAAGGCATGAAGATTTTTCTGGTTTACCTGCTTTTAATAGTGAAAACAAAGTTGGGTCTAACTTTCTTTGGCCTCTGTAAATGTTTGACGTTAGGTAAGCACTCATTGCTTCTAGAAAGCTGAATATCAAAATTGTCCTTTTTTTTTTTTTCATGACTTGTTTTATATTGAGTGTTTATTGTCTAAAGCAATGAGATTTGGGTCATTATGGTGTCACTACTCCTCAGAGATAGTATCAAAGCAGTGTATTATGCAGGTTTTGTCTTGGAGCATTCATGAGACTTCGGTAATGTGCACAGCTTGACAGGCAGGGGACTGCTTTATATTCTAGCTAAAATACTAACAGAACTGTAGGTAGTGGCAATTCAAACAGAAAATAATTCCTGTATTACTGTAATAAATATTCAGATGTTTCTTGTTGTTGTATGCAGATCTTTGATTTTTGAGAATTTATACCTGACCTTAATTCAGGAAATGTAATATAGCTCAGTAAAAAGGCACATTATGCATGCTCATATTTTTAAAAGCATAAATAAAGTCAAGGAGCCTTTTGCCATAGTCCCTGGAAATACTAATGTACTTCAGAAGAGCTCTATGCACTTTCTTATTATCACAGTGTCTTTATCAGTTCCTTCGACACAACTTCCACCTCTAGGCTTTTATAATACCCAAGGATGATGTTTTCTTGTATGTAGACCCATGGCTTGGCTGATACCTTCAACTGAAATTTTTCTGTCTCTGGGCCTTGAAAAGAGAACTTTAATCTATTTTTTCTTCTCTTTCTGAATCGCACAAGAATTTCTCGTAGAATTTTTTTTTTGAGGGGAGGAAGGCCATTTAATTTCGGAGGCAAAGGTCAGACTAGAACAGTGAGTGTTTTAATCACGGTGATTGTTACCAATCACACCTTATGTTTTATCCCTCCTTTTGGTTTGTTTTTCTCTCCTTTCAAGTGAGAAGTAGATTAAAGTGTCAGGATAAAAGATACCTGTTCTGGAACTGGTCAGAATTGCTGAAGTCTTGCTTTGGAAGCTTTTGGATTGCAGTTCTCCATTTTTTACAGAAATAAAGTTACAGAAAATTTTAAGAAAAGACCCCTTTTTTTTAGGACTTAAAGGTGAATTTGCTAGTGGTGACCCAATTGCTTTCTGAGGCAATATGAACCTGAAAAATATTAAGCCTCCCTGTGGCAGCAGTGATTATTTAATAAGATAAAAATCTGAGGAGCTGCTGCTGTGAGGTAACTCTATTACAAGTATAAAAATATTACTACTGGTAATCTGACTGCCTCTTATGTTCAATAAATAGGCTGTTTTTTGTTATGGTCTTTTGTTGTAAGGGGACTTTTTCAGACTGATGTGCTTGAATATTTAGGGATTTTTATTTCTATTGTAATGCAAAGGCTTACCTGGGCAAAAGAGATTGAGTAGTGCTAATTTTTCTTTTCATTTTAGGAATTTGATGAATCCTCACCAAAACGTCCAACAAATCCCTATGCCTCCTCTAAAGCAGCTGCAGAGTGTTTTGTTCAGTCTTATTGGGAAAGGTACCAAGTAAGTCCATGGAAGCTTCAAAAACTCTGAATCCTGTTATTAAATGTCTGTATTATATTTGTAAGAGTATAAATAAAAATCAGTACTAGTCCACACCGTGCCACCTCTTTCCTTATTGTTAGTCTTGTAGTTTGGATGTGTTAGAGAATCTCCACCAAAAAGTTGTGACAATAACTGCAAGGCAGTGGGGACAGGTCAGATGTTTTTAATTTTTGTTTTTTAAATCTGAACTGTGATATCTAAAAATGTGCTTTGATACAATGGTCAAAGAGAACATTAGGAATTTAAAAACCATTGCTAAGCTTGCAGGAAGTACAAAAGTACTACACAGAAGTAGAACATGCATAATTCAAATTGTATTAATACTAGGCTTACAGTTAAAAAAAACCAAAAAATCCCTGCTAGTCAGATTTGTTTAAGGAAACACATTTTATATTTTGGATACTTTAGACTTACGTTATTGATATATGATGTTTTTGCTATAAAGTGAACAAGAATAGGATCTTAATGGCCTGTGAAACGTACTGGAATAAGTAGGAGTAAGCCAGTCTTCAGTCAACCAGATACACATATGCAATGTCCTGTGGTGGTTCCAGAGCAAGAGGGATTTCAAACATTTGTCTCTTGTGCTCCTAACAGGCTGAGAAGGCTGGAGGCTCTTGCCTGTTTGACAGAAATACAGAGCTTAATTCAGTAACGTTTGTAAGGGCTTGCAGATTTTTGAGTAAGCACTGTGCATTTTTTGGTTTGTTTAGTGGTCAGCAGGAAGCTACAGATTTTTACTGGTATGTGCTTTCTTGTGTGTAATCACACGTATGTTTAATGCTCTCCAGTTTCCAGTTGTCATCACACGGAGCAGTAATGTTTACGGACCACATCAGTATCCGGAAAAAGTAAGTTAAACTGTGCCTTACTCTGAGCATCAGTGAACCAGAATTTGGGGTTGCAGTGATGTTACCTTTTTTCTATGTGCATGGCAGGACTTTTGAAAAAAGCACTCTTGTAATTGGTGTATGATCATATATTTTCAGCTTACACTAACATCTCTTACCCTGAACACGTATTTTTTGATTGTTGATAAAACTTCAGTTAGAGACTTGTAGTTTAAATGAATTTTATTGTAGCAACTTTGTTGTGTAATTTTTGTTTTTCAAAGGATATTTTGACAGAGTCCTCCTACAAATTACATTAACTCATGTTCTGTAATTGTGAGTGTTTAATAACAAGGGAAACATTTCAAAAAGTAAACTGAGAATACAATGTCTGGTATAGAAATGGATGTTCCAACATGCACAGAAAATAAGTAAAATGGAGCTATAGCATTCATGTATAAGGTGAGAGGTACTGTAAAGTGACTTGTCTTTGCATGTGTTCATCCAGACCTTGCAGGGTAACTATTTAAAACAGTTATTTGTGAGTGTGAGTTGCCTTTTTAAATCAGTACCAGAATCTGCCTGAATATGGTTAGTGAATGGAAATACACTGGTGAAATGGAAGTGATAATCACATGTACTCTTTGGAGTTTGGAACTGGTGGGAAATGTAGCTATATTTTACAGTTCTATGGAGGTGTTTTTTAATTTAAATTGCTTTTCACCTTTTGTAGTTTTTTTTCCCAAATAATAATATTTTCACCTACATTATTGCAGGTGGATAAGCAAGGGCTTTTAGAGTACATTTTTCATTGATCTGTCTTGCTACAAGTTGCATATTTTTTGGGGTATATTCAGGGGATGTATTTGTTGGCTTTTGACTTACGTATATTCTTCACATACCAAATTTTAGTTACTACTAAAAACACAGCAGTAGGCTATATGAGTCTTCAGTTTTATCTAGTATTCTGCTCATGTGTTTAGAGTAGGAAGTTGAATTTAAGTAAATTGAGTAGTTTTGTAATGGCTTCAGTTTAAGGACTTTAATAGTGGGGGCAACTGTTCTGAGGTATCTGGGGCATTATGAATGGATCTGAGCTTGTAGTTTAATATAATGTAAATCTTTGTGCAGCAAGCACACTGTCACTTGATTTGTGTTTAGTTTGTTATCTTTAAATTCTCTCTTGATTCTCTTCCAAATTTAACTATTTTAACAGCTCTTTGGTTCTAGATTTCCTGCAGTTTGCTGGATGTTTAAACCTTATTTGGAACTGTCAGCGATAACTATTTCTAGGTAGACTCTGATGCACTGCTGTGTGCAAAATAATGGAAACTTCTTTTATTTGTGTAAAAATGTTACATTTGTAACAGCCAGAAAGATGAGACTTACCATACAATAGAGGCGTCTACTCTTACAAACCAAAACCCTTGCGGTTTCTAGGCTTGTTACATTCTTTCATTATATTTGATAAAACTTAGAAGTATTATAAGGATCTTACTAAAATACTTAATGCTACATAACTGTTTAAGTTCCTCATTCTTTGCAGAATAACAGCTTCTAAAATAGTGGAGTAATTTTTTATTTTTGTTGTTGTTGAATTCCTTAGGTTATTCCAAAGTTCATATCTTTGTTACAACAGAACAGAAAATGGTAGGTAACTCTTATTTTTTTGGCAGTATTTGTGCTATAAAACTGTAGTTGCAGTTATAAATATGTGCTAGGGTGTAAAATGATAATTACATAACTAAGTTCTGAAACACTTATTTTAATAATAGGATTTCCCTAACGTAAAGGATTGTTTGCATGTCAGCCTCTTAAGGAACCTTTAGGCAACCATCTAACAGCAAAACTGCTTAAAACACAGTCCAGTAAATTGAATGTGTCTATTTCAGAGCAAACAACATTTTTTTGTCTTTTTTTTGTCTTTAGCTGTATTCATGGTTCTGGACTTCAGAGAAGGAATTTCCTTTATGCAACTGATGTGGTAGAAGCATTCCTTACTGTCCTGAAGGAGGGGAAACCAGGTGAAATTTATAACATTGGAACTAACTTTGAGATGTCGATTGCCCAGCTTGCTAAGGAGCTAATCCATTTAGTGAGTAAACAATTCTGATGCTTTTCTTTACTGGTTTTCATTGCATGTATGAATAATTCCACAGACCTGTAGCTCTGAAAGAGCTGAGACTTCTGGTGGGTGTTGGAAGATCCTTGCAGCAGAACAATGTGCTACCCTTTCCATGGCAGCTGGACTGTGTAAGTTTGCAGTGTGGACTATCCTGCACTGGCCTGCTGCATCAGTTGTCCTGCTGGAACGTATCCTGAGTGGCATCGTGATTAATTACCATTTTTTTCCATGCTGACTGCTTTAGTTTTGGTCTGAGAATGTGGCACTATTAAAATCTAACAGTTTGATTATGAATTTTCTGGCAGTGCTCCGGATGAAGGTTGGAGTTGTTCTAGATAAATTTGGTAATTTTGGTGGTTTGAAGACTCAGTATACAAAAGACCATTTCTGTTTGTTGTTTATATTTTTTATTTGGTGGTGTTTTTTTCTTAACAAACTTAAATCATGTTTATAACCCCCTGTTTTTTAAATACATGTTTAGACAGGCCAAGATGTGTGGGAGTGATACTTGCTTTTTTTCTTGACAGATAAAGAAGACCACTTCAGAGTCTGAAATGGAGCACTGGATGGATTATGTCAAAGACAGGTGAGAAATGTGGAGGACATGCAGGATGTGCTGCGCATGCAGGATGGTTTTGTCTTGCAGGTTTTCTGAGGCTCTTAACCAAGTACTTTTTTGTGAAAGTGTTTCTGCTCTAAAGGAGGGAACACTTTTGAGGGAGTAAGAGCTATTTTGCTGCCTTTTTTTTTTTTTTTTTTGCTAGTGGGTTTGACATCTATGATCAGGGTTCTGTATTGAAAAAAGGATTTTCCGATTTTCCTTTATTATTTGAATCTGCAGGTAAGAATAAATGTCTTGAAGGGGAAGATGTAATGTTAATTTCTCTTCAAACTTTCTTCATACTTCTCATAACTGAAGTCTGCTCTAGGAAGAGGACGGGTTTTACAGAGCAACTAAATCTTTCCTTCATGGTAGTTTGGACAGTCGATTCAGAGTATTTCAGATTTGTATTCAGCATCACTGAGTGAGATGAATCCTTCTCACTTAGCTTTAGTATTTTGGTGTTAATGTGACTAATTCAGACTTGGACGTACTTTGTAGTAAGACCCAGTCTCCACAGGCAGAAATATGTGCCTGTGGAGTGTAGTGTGCTTTAGGTTTCTGTCTTAAACTAAAGCTGCTGTCTCAAAAGTAGATGTAAAACTCTAAGGTACCAAAGTTAGGGCAGTGATAAAAATGGGTAGCTTTTATAGATAAACTTTTGCTGTGTGTTTCCATCCTTAATTTTAGGCTTGGTTTGGCTCTGCTCTTTCATATCCATTTCTTTTCTGCAGCACCAGTGAGTCTCTGATTACTTTAGATATCACTCTCTCTGGAGTGATTAGAAATGATGTGTCTACTGATAACACTGAAGTATTATGGCCTTTAGAATTCTCACTTTCTATTCTCATTGAGATTGTTATCATGGCAACTGAAGTGTCTTTTGAAATGCATTAACTTTTGTTTTTAAAAGGAAATGCTCATCAGAATCCTATCTCAATGTATTACAGGACTTTGAACGAATTGCCTTTGGCTCACATGATGTGAGTGTTTAGGAGTTCTCAGTGTAATTCAGTTTGAGATGTTCGTGTGTACTGGGCCCTGTCTGCTAACGTTTAAACATAAATGGGCTTGGGAAAAGTTACCACATAGGAATACGTGTTTCAGGGAGTGTTGAGGTCTTACAAAAGATTGTTAATGTGCCTAATATATGACTATATAATTCTATAATGAGTGACTTACAGGTCATGGGGGTTACTTGCTATGGAAAAATTAGTTCTGCTTCTGCTTGAGATTAGCATGTTATAGTAACAGTGATAAGTGTTGGTTTGTGCCTGCACGTGTACCTTGACTATTCAACATGCCAGTGCCAGTAGTGCAGGAATGCTAGACTAGGCTGCCTGTGTGCCAGACTGCAGAAGTGGAAATTTCTGCCATGCTTAAATATCACATGTATATCTTTCTTTGTTGGATCCTGCAGCTTGGGATTCTACATATTCAGTATTACTAAGTTTATGTAGCTATTGAGCCACTGTAATGATGCCCCTTTGGAACCCTGTGTGTTTTAAATCTGAAGTATGTATAAATTTATGGGTTTTCAGTATGAAAAACCTAAATGCTAATATTAGAAAACGCTGGCTCTGTGTTGCAAATGCACTGAATGCACAAACGCGTTGGCAGTGATTTGAGTTTTGTGTTCGTTTTTGTGCCAGTGAAATACTAATTAATATTTATTCTAGTCAATTTCAAGTAGTTGACTGTACAAACTGAATTGTGTCGTTGTAGCTGCACTCAGCTGCCATGTATTTTTTGAAGGCAATGCAACCTGTTCATGTTGATGTGAATTTTCAATATTGAAGCATATCTAATGTTCCTTTGGAAGACTGTGTGAGGTACTGCATCTCTAATTAATGAAGGAGTATAATCAGATTGTTTTCCACGTGCATTTTATACTTCATCAGGCCTACAAATGACCTCAGATATCCAATGAGTTCAGAAAAAATGCACAACTTAGGATGGAGACCTAAAGTGCCTTGGAAAGAAGGAATAACGAAAACAAGTAAGACTGATGACTTTTACACTGATTTAAGAGTGATGGGAGGAGGAAGATGGAAGGGGGGAAATGGGTATGTAGGTTAATGAGAAGCTGAAGAGATTGAATGTAACACTTTAATTGTACATAAAATTGGCTGCTTTCTAAATAGTGAATGTACATGACATAAAAGTAAAAAAAAAAATAACCTTTTGGTGCTGGAATAAGTCTTGCATAAAGAATGTATAAAGTTTAAACTAGATTTTTGTAATATTATGGGTCAAAATCTTCCATTAAGAACAATTAGCATGTTATTAGTGTTATATCTGTGGAATATTTGGATTTCCCTGTTATCTCTGGTCAGCTTGACTCATCAACATTCTTTCCATATTAGTTGAATGGTACAGAGAAAATTTCCACAACTGGAAAAACTCGGAGAAAGCTTTGGAGCCCTTTCCTGTGACAGACCCATTTGCCCAGCTCAGTGGTCCATAGTGCGGCACAGAACCTGAAGGAGTTTTTTCTACCTCATATGGTCTTTTCTTCAAAGCCTGCAATCAAATGGCCACACTGGACTCTTAATGTATTCAAGATACATGAACCATGATGAGTAAAGAGCCACAGTGTGGCACAACTTTGGAATGGTTTCAGCACTTTATAAGTTGAACCTGTTAATTTCAGCTTCTGGTGCAATACTCTATTCTCACTAGGTACTGATTTTAAAAAACTGTATGGAGTGAAGAATATTTATAATGCTATAAATTAGTGTACTGAATTAAAATCTGCCTTATTAAGCATAATTGACTGTGATTGCAGCTTTTGGGACTTGGGAGTTAATTTTTTTTTTAGTTTTGGAATTATTCATCTGTATTAGTTTGTTTTTACAGTGTAATGTATATAATTTTTTGTCACTTCAAAGAGCTGGGTTTTATTTTTAATCAAAGGGAGAAATTATATATATTTTTGGAGACTATAAATCGATTGACAAAAGCCGGATGCAGCACCTGTATGGTTCCGTCCATTTCTCTGCTGGTGCACTGTCAGCTTTTGTAGGTGACTGATTAAACTTACCTGCTCTATAACCTTACATGCCTCTTTTTAAGGGGAACAAGGCGGGAAAGATGTCAAGAAGTAGCAGGCGTTCTTGCTGAGATTTCCAGTAATATTTCCTTAAACTTTGTCCTCTTTTTACTGTATTACTGTCTATTACATGTAAATTCCATTTTCTTAGCTTCAGTTGTAACAAACTTGAAATACTGGAACACAGTTAACATTCCAATAACCTTATTTCCTGTGGTATGAAGGCTACTTATGGAGAAAATTTTTTACAACTCTTCTTTTTCTGTGAATTGTGGGTTGGCAGACTTTAATCAATGCAGTGTTTCACCATTTTTTCTGTAATAAACATTTTAAAGATAAAACAATGTTTGAGTTTTAATAGAAAATTTGGAAAAAACTCTAATTCTAGAAATACGTCAATGAATCTTGTTCAAAGTTGATTTAGTAATAAATATTACAGTGTAACTGGTTTCTCTTAATTAAGAAAAACATGCTGAAAAAGTAGATAGTGGATTTTTTAAAAAAAAATATTTCTTACCTCTTCCTCTATCCTGAAAAAATTACCTTCACTTTTTTGTCTTTGAGGTGATGTGACAAACTTAAAAAGGATCACTCCTCTTGGTTTCATCACTTCAGCTGCTGTAGTTGGCACAGTCCCTGATCCTCTGTGGCCCCTGGGCAGAGCTGCAAGCTGCACAGGGCTGGGGTGCTGTGGTGTACTCAGGAAAAGCTGTGACTTCCAAAGGGTCTCAGAAACTGGGACCTTGAAACACAACTTCATCACCCCTCTTGTGTGGTGCACGGTGCTGTTGATAAAGTGCTACTTGTGGTTGGTAAGAGTCCCCCTAAAAGAGGGCTAAGCAGGAAGTTTCTAGGCTTGCTGCAGTGCAAAGTAACCCAAAAGCGGGTTTTAAAGTCTATGAGCCTGTTATTGAAAGTGAGTTTTGTGTGGCAAAGTGGGATAATAATACTATACTTGAATTGTGTGGCACTTACTGACACTTGATTTGGAAGTAACAGCCTCCATTTGGGACAGATAAAAGTTACAGGATTTCATGGGTAATCGTCTGTCGCATACTTGGCTTACCAGATGTGTTTCTCTGGATGAATCACTAAAATATCTCTGTCAACACATGTTGCTGATTACATTCAAATATTTCCTTAATTTTTATACTTTTTTGATATATAACTTCCTTACAATGTACATTCTTCCTTCTGATATCCATCTTACTGTTTTGTGTTTTGCAAGTCAGTACCAGAAGTAGCTAAAGTGCTGGAAAGATCTGTTCTAGCTGAATTTGTGATTGTTGTGACAGCTGCTTTGAGTGGGTAGCATGAAAATATGTGTCTTTCACATATCTCATACTGGGATACTGGCAGTGTTGTGTTTTTAAGAGTAGAAATTACAGATAACTAAAATCTTATTATTTTAAACATGCATAAACCTTAATTTAAAAATATTGTAAACCTTTGGAAATAGGTACAGTGTCTTTGGAACACTAAAAATCGTATTATCAGAAATACACAGAAGAAAACAATAAGGGTTCTTAAGTGTATAGATGCTGAAGATGCAGGCTTTGATATTTATGTGACTATCCAAAGAAGTGCTTTTCAATATGATCTGTTAATATTTAGTGGAAGCTGTTCTAGTTTATTTAAATGTTTTTGAAGATTTAATTGATCCCAGTGTTTGAGATTGTCTTTGTGTTACTATTTGTATGTATATATAAATAAATATGTATATTCACACTTTAAAATACTGAAATATATATTTTAAAAATGTAGGAGGTTTTTGCTTTGAGCTTCTTAGCAGGTGAGTGATCTGGTAGGAGCATTTCTTTCACAGGGAATAGTATTTTTCTGTTAAAACAGCTTATTTTGCTATTAGTCTTCTGGCTTCTGTAGGAAGAAAAGGACAAAAGATCAACTAGGGAACTGCCAATGTAAAGAAATGTGATGCTTTCAGGTTTTATTTCTTACCAATTTTACTGGGAAGCATTTCTGCAGAAGGCAGAGGTAGTGATGTAAAATACTGTGAACACTAATCTTTCAGTCCATTCTCTCAAGGTTTGTGTCACAGAACAAAGTGAGGCCACACCAGTAAGAAAATTAATGGAGTAAACGTGTATGTCACTTAACTGCTAAAACTTTCTAAGGGAGAAGGGCTGGGCTTTGGCAAAGATTTTGATTCGGGTTCTATCAGGAGCTTGGGAAGTTATGTGGGGATTGCCATTGGTTTGCATCTCTTTGGGTTTACTGTTCTGAATCGGATCAGATCTTTGGGAAGCAGCTCCTGAAATCCCTTGTGCATTGGGGAAAAGCCAACATTGCTACCTCACTGTCTTGGTGTACCACAGCTGCTATTCAGTGCATCCCTTGCCAGCAGCAAGTGAAAGGATTTGGAAGACATTGAAGTGGACAGCTGAGACAGGGCTGTCTGCAGTCGCAGAATCAGAGTGGTTTGGCTGGGAAAGGACCTTAAAGATCACCTAGTTCAAGCCCCCTGCCATGAGCAGAGACACAGAGCCCATCCAACCTGGCCTTGAGCCCTGCCAGGGCTGGGGCAGCCACAGCTTACCCTGCGAGCTGTGGCCCGTGGGGCGTTTGTGGTGTGTGTGTTATCAGCTCCAGTTGTGCAACTGGGAGAACTTTAACTTTCTCCAAGTCTTTCTCTGGTCTGACCTTGGCACTTGCTAAAATTTGTGTGCTGCTTACATTAAGGGGTGTCAGCTGTGCTTGAGGCTGGTTTGCACTGTCATAAGATGATGGACTAGAAAATACTTTTTGTTTGTCCACCCTGTACTTTCTTTGATGTAGGAGACAGATTGTGGGTGAAAAATGTAGAATTTTTTTTTTTTATTTGTGGTTTTTTTTTCTATCAGAATTTTCAATTTTTCTGAAACTGTGTTCTTATGCTCATTAGACAGGCACAAAATACAAATATATTTCTACAGAAGGAGGAACTTTCAATACAAACCCCCTTGCCAAATTCTGTTAGGGGAAAAGCTGACTCTTATTAAATATCCTATGTCTGAGACTGGATTGTTCTTCTCTAGTATTTAATTTTGTTTTGCATTACCTTTAGTTTTTGCTTTTATTCCAATTGCCATTTCCATTTCACCTAGGGAAACAAAGATTTCTGAAAATAAGAATCAGAACAACCCATTGCTCCATAGTACCTGTGATTGTTGTGGTAGTGTATGAAAACTCTTAAGTCAATTGTGTTTTAACTTCTGTGCATGCCATGACACATTTGGAGTTTATCTGCACCAAAGATCACAGATTGTGTTAGCTGTATCAGTAGGAGACACACTTGTTAAGGGATTACATTCATAATTTCTCAGCAAAACAATCATTACCCGTGGCAATGGAAAAAGATGAGATTTTGTATCAGTATTTTGTTCACACATCTCTTAAGCAGAAGTGTGGGTGGGTTTTTTTAACCTCTCCCTAACTGAAATCTTGTGAAGAGTTTTTGTTCTCAGTCACTAAACTGCTGGCTAAGTCTTCAGCCTTTTTACTTTTGAAAATGGGTATTTGACTCCTGAAAACGTATCAGCTCCTGGCGAACCCACAAATGTGGGACAACATAAGGAAAAACATACTCTGAAAATAAAAGGAAACACGGTGATTTATGTTACCACATATTCACACGGGCTGGCTTGAGCTGAGGCTGCTTCTTCCCCACTCGAAAAAGGAGGGATTTGTTAAATTCCTCTAGTACTATAGAAGAGAGTCTTGTTTTCTTTTTACTAACAGGAGGGAGCAGCAGTGGACAATTTTGCAAAGCAGCCACTCTCCCCTCACAGTGTGCAGAAAGTGTGAGCAGGAGATGCCCTCACAGGTGGCTTTTCATGACCATGGGCTGTGCAAGTCGACACAAACTTGAGATGTCAGTGTCCACCACAGGTGCTGACGTGGGCACTCGGATGCATGCTCTACCTTTTCCCTGCAGCCACAGAAGTGTGCGACCATTTGCCTGTTGAAATCAATGCCTAAGCAACAATGTGGGTGTAAACTGCTTTTCTTATTACACTGCTTAGTCAGGATTTGTGATTTATGTGGACATAGGGAGCTTCTCCAGTGGAAGACCATGCATACAAGATGCAGGTGTCCTTTCTATTCATGTCTATTCATGACACCATCACCTCTGCACACAGTTTGTCAGGCTTTAAAATAAAATCCCTGAAAACTGAAGATAAAACACTGCCAATTTAATTCTTCTGAGTCCCATATACTGTTCTAGTTCCTTCTACCTCCCCCAGTAATCCAGGCAGCCACTGCCAAAACACCTTCATCCTGACATGTGTGTTGTGCATAGATGTTTGTATATTCATAATTTTGTGTTACTGCTGATATGTCTTCGGCTTACGGCGTAATTTTTTTTGCGAAGACCCATCATTGACTCGTTTGTGGCATCCAGCGCTGCAGGGCTAATAACATTTATTTTATTTACAGCATCGTGTGCGAGCAGCCAGGTATGGAGGAACGGATTAGTGTTAGCTTACCGCAGAAGCAGCGGCACGGGAGCCGAAATAGCTCAGTTGGGAGAGCGTTAGACTGAAGATCTAAAGGTCCCTGGTTCGATCCCGGGTTTCGGCAGAGTAATTTTGCTCTTTTTCCTCGCCCTGCCCGGGAGGTGGCGGGCGGATGGTGCTGCCGGGCCGGCCCGCGGGCTCCCGGCGCGGCTGCCCCGGGGCCGGTGCAGCGCCGGGGATTTGCCTTGCCGGGCTCCTACCGCCCGTGTGGCTCCTGGCGCTGCGTGCCCTGCCTGCTCGGTTCCCTTTACAGCTCCGCTAAGTTTAAGCTTTTTATTTAGGATGGAAGAAATGATAGCAGCGAGCTTCATTCTCGGTCCCTGCTTTGCCCTTCGCTATCTCACGGCGCAGGGACGAGAGAAGAGAAAGTGAAACTGTGCGTGAGGAGCGGGGTGACTGGGAGGGAAGGGACAGGGGGGGAAAGACTGGCTCTAGGGGACTGGGACGGGGACAGGGACAGAACGATTAGAGGTTACTTCTTGCCAAAATCTGAAGCTCAGTACAAAATTTCCCGGACCTCACTATTCCTCTGCAACAAATGGCTGAAACTATTTCACAGAAAGCCAAAGGAATAGCTTCGAGCCAGGAAGTCTGGTAATTAATTCATGTCACCTAGTCTTTACCATTCATCTGTTTCTTGCTGTTCCTTTCTTTACTTATAAATTGAGAAAAAGAATTTGGATTTCCTGAAGCGTATTTTTAAGGAAGGAGTCTGGTTTTGATTTGAAGACATGAAGAGGCAGACAGTTCATTGGTTGTCTTTGGTAATTTGTTGCAATTTATAAAAATATATACCATTAATCTGGACCTGCCGTCTGTTAAACCTTTTCTCTGTTAGATCTTTCTTGGTACCTGACATTTGGTCATCACAAAACTCTCAAGTCAGCACCCACCTTTGTTTTAGTAAGCTAAAGAAATTAAATTCTTTGAGTCTTTAAGACATTTTCTCCTGCTTTCGGGTAATTTTTTTGGTAACCTTTTCAATACACTGACACCAGCACAATACACAGAAAAAGGACTTTCAATATTGACGTCACCAGTGCAAAACACAGCAGTAAATCATCTCCCTTACTAATCTGTTCAGCATCGTTCATCTATTCATGAAAAGGTGTAACTGGTCCTTTTCTAATCACAGCATCACCACACCCATTGATATTGAATTACTTGTCCAATAAAAGGAACACTCACTACAGGCGAATATCTTATTAGTACAAAGCAAGGGTAGTGTTACTTGGATCCTTACTGATAAGACGGATAGTATAACTGCTTATATTGCTATTTTTCCTAAAGATTTTTTTAAGGTTTTGAAATAACATTAAGACTGCATACTTGAGTACTTAGGGACAGAAGGAAATGTATGGAAATGATCACTTACAACTTTTCTGAGTGTGTGATATCAAAAATGCCTTTTTTTTTTTTTTTTTTTTCTAGAAGTGTTCAATTATTCATCCAGGACTTTTATGGTGCTTTGGGGAAGAATTAGGGAAGGTATTAATTTCCTGCAGATACGTGATCAAAGAAGCAAAAACAGAGCATGTCTGCTTACTTTTTGGCCTTTTCCACACTGCTGAATAAAAGAGTCATGGTGCAAGCTTGTGTGTCAGACCTCTGACTCTTTGCTTGGCTTGTGCACTGGCACCCTGAGAGAGAGCTCTGCCCAAGGTCATGAGCTATAAAGGGCAGAGCAGGACACAGTGGGGGCAGTGGTCAGCTGGCGCTGCTCAGCTGGGGGCCTGGATGTGACCCCAATACTGCTTTTATGCAGTGGTTTGGCCATACTCCTCCAGTGCTGCTCTGGAGGTTTGGTCCCCTCTGCTTCTGAGTTCCTCGCGGGCCAGGAAGGGTGTGGGTCACCCTCACCCCCTCAAAGTGTCTGATTTTTAGCCAGCACATGGACCTATGATGAGTATGTGCTGTAGTAGTGCCTGAAATTTCTATTTTATAGATCAAATTACCTGTAATGGCAATTCTGTTCTCAGAGCTTTTGTGATGTTAGTGGAGCACTGAAATACTAATGGTGATAGCCATGGGGACAGAAAGAAGAAAATCTGGGTTTTTGTTTGGTGTGGGATTTAGGTTGCACACACTGAGTAAGGCCTGAAGTCTTATGTGGAAGAAGAGGATAAAATTAAGACATAACCTCAATTCTGGAATTTTTTTCACTCCTGTCTGTTTGATTTTGCGGGCTTGATGCAGATTTCTAATGTGATTTGGCAGGTTCTGTTAAAATAACCTCAAGTGTTGCTGCTTTATTGCTTGTCACAGAATATTCAGGCATTTCTTCATTTGGCTGTACCTTCTTTGCACAATCTTTTTTTGCTGCACTTTAGGCCTCTTCTAGCCAGCAAACATTTCTATTTATTTTTCTATCAGCTTCTTCTCTCAAGAAGAACACCCTGCTAGGACACAAACACAGGCTGTCTAACTAGGCCTTTATGATTTAGTCACTAAGTTCCTTCTCTGTGACTGGGAAGCTTCTCTGCTACTACAGATGCTTTACATAAAAGCATACTTACATGTGCTTTTTAAAATGTCCATTAAATACTGAAGTTGATACCCTGCAGGGATTCAGAGAAAAAAAGAACCTTATAATGTGTTTTCAGCCTTAGGCAAAGATTCAAAATTTGGTGAATTTGGGTCACATACTTTTTGCATGGGCATCCTTGGCTCCTGTTTTAAGTGAATGAAAACAGGGGCATAAGGAGAGGATCAGAGGGAGGCACACCCCACATCCTAGCTCTGCTGCAGACTGCGACAACTTGCAGTCGCAGAACATGACAAATAATGAAGAAGCTTAAAGCTTTACTGTGAAATCCCTCTACTTGGAATTTCTGACAGTGGTTGGACAAAGCTGCTGTGCTTGATATTTTCCGTAGGCTCAAGTTTAGGTGTTCCTCATGCGAAATGCTCCTCCCTTTCCTCCATGTCCCCCGACCTGCGCATCTACCTAATTTAAAAAGTCTCCTCCTTGTCCCTGAAAGAATTTCTGCACTTGATATTTGTTACTGTCTTGTCTACCTCTCAGCAGTAAAATTTCCTTCTCTTTGGATTAAAAACTGGGTTTGTTTGATAGAAAAGATTTGTTTCTCTCTCCTGACTGAAAGATTTTTGACTTCACTGTTTACAGACTTCTACTAAATCCCATTTAATTACATAGTGTGATATCAGGGATTTAGGAAACATGAGTCAGGAGTCACATTTAGTGTTTTTTATGTTTTTAATAACAAATCTTAGTTATAGTCTATTTGGTTTCTGATCCTGTAGAAGAACTAGAATGGTGCTTTTTTATTTTCTGGAAAATAAAGGCAGTTAAAAAGACAACAACAATTTTCAGCTGATGATGCATTTCTAGAATCCAATAGTTTACATTCAAGTATTTTATTTCCCCTGCCCCGCTGTGAGTAAGCAGTTTAGGAGAGCTTTACCCTGTTTGAGTTCTTCCCAGGAACCTTATTCAAAGGAGCCTTTTCCTGATCCCATTCCTTGGGAGTTTTGGACTGTATTTGTTTTTTTTTTCTCTTCTCCTTTTTTATTTATTAATTTTTTCCCCAGTGAATTATCCCAGAGTTCCTACTTTATGATTTCATTGCAATGTAGAACTAGAGAATTTATTGAGGCTAATTTGGGGCAATTAAGTGAAACCTTAGACCTTCAGTCTTGTGAAGGTCATCAATGCTGTCTTTATTCCTCATCGAACCCCAGGAGGAACATTATATTTTTTGTTTAAATGTACATACATCCTCTTGCTTAAAGCAAGAGAGCATTCATTGCTTTGTCCAACAATGTTCTTGGAATTTAGACCACATGACATGAGGGATGAATATATTTTGTTCAATTTGATATTTTCTATTGGGATGAGTAGTAGCATTAGTATTTTGAATAAAAATTTTGAGAGGAAAATGCTTTCTGGAACAGACTCTGGAAAGTTGAATGTAAGGGTCCAAACCAAACTGCACTGTGACTATGATTTCAGATATTATTTCAAATACTTGTCCTATCTTTCAGATTTTTTTTAATGTGATACACAGATAGATCTGGGTTTCCTTCTTCACATTTCTTCCCCTGTGGCAGGGGCAATTTGTTGGATAGCCGAATCATAAGAAGATAGAGACTCTATCCCACCTATTTCATTTCACATTTTGTAAACTGGCATAAGTCTACTCTGCGTAGATCAGGCCCTCCCCTACCACAGCCATTTGGTGACATTCATTTGATACCAGTGACATTTAGAATTTCAGTATCTGTCTGAAGTCAAACTGGCCACCATCACCTCTTTTCAAGATCAAGGTAGAAATTAAGACAGAAGACCTTGCCAAGATGCCTGTCTGAGAACGGGGTGTGCTGTTCCCTGGAGGTGCTTCTTTCCCTTCATAGAGTGCTGGTGAACATCAGTGTAACTGAGATTTAGTTCTCTTACCTTCCAGATTCTCACTTCCTCAAGTGAATCATACTTTATATTCTATGACTGCCTTTATAGGAAGCCCAGGGTAGAAGCTAATGAAATAATTCTGAAGATAAAACTGTCTTTGGTTAGGTAGTCACCACAGCAGCAGTTTAATCTGCCAGTCAGCCTTGTGTTTATCTAAATTATAAATGGCCTAAGCTTATATCCATGTTCCTACGTAATATGGACACTGGAAAAAGTGTGCTTGTTTAGTTAGAAAGTGACATAGTGCTGAGTCTCATAAACCAAGAGATGATACTCAGTCATGATCACTGAAGAAGTTTCTCAGACATCTTGAATGAGGGAGTAGGATCAAAGAAAGATCTTACAAAAGTAATGGAAGTGCTCAATCATGATTGATTGAGCAGACAATAATAAAACTGCAGTAAGGCAACACCTGACTTAAAAGTGTAAAAATGTGTCTGTCAATAATGTTTCTTTGAGGTTGTGGAAAGATCTGGCAGAGCTGACACAGGCCTGTGCTGTACCAAAGCAGTGAATGATGAGTGCAGGACCTTCCTGTGCAAGTTAGGCAGACTTCAGCTAGCCTGTGTCCTTGGGGAGGGGAAAAGCACAGTGCCAGCAAGTTTGGAGCTTTGGTAGTGCACGTGTCCCTAAGTAATGGGGAATTCCCACTGTAGTCAGATCCAGACTTCTGGGAGCCAAGTTCAGCTGGACAACAAGGCCTGGTGAGGAATCCATGAAGAATCTGGGGGGGATTTTATCTAAATGTAGACCTCTCATGCATATTGGGTACCTATCACTGAAACCAAGGCTCCCTTTACAATAAATAAATAAATGGAGGCCAGGCCTTGTGTGCTGCAGTTCATCCCCTCTTAATGTGAGTACAGAAACAGGCCGAGTGAATTTCCCCCTAAACCCAGCTATTTCTGTCCATTAAGAGAGTATCCTACAAAGGAAACCCTGAGTGACTGGTTAAATGTAGATATCAGTAATCAAGAGATATCTCACATCAGGTGAGATAAATTTCATTCCCTGTCACAATGAGGCCTGCAGGTAAATCTACAAAAACATGTTGTGAAGTTGGTGACACAAGGAAAGCTTGAGTAATCCAGCATTCCAACTGATGGGGTACAGTTGCAGCAGCCTTCTGCTTGTTGAGGGAAGAAAACTCATGGAAGACCATGAAACTTTATTCAACTTAGGTTTACTTCCTGGCTGCATTCATTTTGGTGTATTTTCATGGTGTATTTTCCATGAGACCTGAGCAGATTGTTCTTCTCTGAGTTGCTCTTCTCTCCTAACAATGTGTGAACATGTTGTAGCATATTGTTGTAACAAATTGGTTTTCAGGAAAATAATTTCATGCATTAGAAAAGGACTGAATAAATAACTTAAATATGAGAAGCCAGGAGATGATGAAACTGTTCATCTGAAGAGAGTTTCTGTGCAATGGCAGGATCATGAGATCTTCGGAACTGCTCTGACATTCCCAGCCTTTGGCCTCATTCTCCCACGTACCAGACAGGGAGATAAAGGCTAAGGTGGTGACAGGGCAGTAGCTTGTGTTGTGAGATCCCAAAGACATAAATTTGCTAGGAGATTCAGGAAACCTAGAACATGCACAGGTGTATGAAAACCTCTGCTGCAGGTTTCTTTATGAAATGATCTTTCTTCTTGTTATCTCTAGAGTCATTATGAATTAGCATGTAATTTATTTATTTATTCTTCTGTTGATATACTGGTTTCCACAACAGTTTATATGTAGAATGTTTTATTTTGACCAAAATTCTTTCAAAAATTCCAAAGGCTAAATACTTTTCTGGCTTGATACTAATCTGTGCTTGAATACAGTAGAAGGAGCCTGGGAAACAATAGTGTCATTGAGAAAAGAAATGTGAGCTTGTTGCCTACTTACTACTCAGGAATTCTGTATTACTTGTGTGAATTGTGTTTAGTGATTTCTTTGCCTGTACCTTTGAGTATTCTTTTTCTTTTTTTCCTCTCTTGCCACAAAAATATGTGAATGTATTTATCCCAAAAATATGTTGGCATATGGATATATTTCTTTGCCAGCCTTTGATGACAGGCTGAGAAGTTTTCTATAGGGGGTCACACTATGCATGAATCCAGACAACAAGGTAGCTGAAATACCATTTTCCTGTACTTTCAGCGTAAGTCCTAAATATTGTGGTTAAAAATTAAACACAGTTTCAAGTGTGGTAGCCTGAGCCGGTACCTCAGATGTGTGATGTGCTAGGTTGACCCTTGCTGGATGCCAGATACCCTCCAAAGCCACTCTGTCATTGCCCTCCTCAGCTGGATGAGGGAGAGAGAATATAGAGAAAGGCTTTTGTGGGCTGAGATAAGGGCAGGGAGAGATCATTCACTAATTACTATTGTGGGCACAACAGACTCAGGGAAATTAGTATAATTTATTACCAGTCAAATTAGATTTGGGCAATGAGAAATAAAATAAAACCTTGAAAACACCTTTCCCTCATATCTCCCCCCTTTCTGGGCTTAACTAAATTCTCAATTTCTCTGCCTTCTTCCCAACAGCAATGCAGGGAGACAGGGAATGGGAGCTGTGGTTAGTCTATCAAGTTTCTTCTGCTCCTTCCTCCTCAGGGGCAGGACTCCTCACAGTCTGCCCCTGCTTCTGCCTGGGGTGCCTCCCACTGGAGACAGTCCTTCATTAATTTCTCTGGTATGAGTCCTTCCCACAGCTGCAGCCATGCAGGAACAGACTGCTCCAGTGTGGGTCCATGCAGGGTCACAGGTCCTGCCAGGAGCCTACTTCCCAAAGGGTCACAGCTTCCTTCAGGCACCCACCTGCTTTGGTGTGGAGTTCTCCCCAGGCTGCTGGTGGGTCTCTGGTCCCCATTGAACCTCCATGGGCTGCAGGGGCACAACTGCCTGACCATGGGCTGTACCAGGGGCTGCAGGGGAATCTCTGCTCATGTACCTTTAGCACCTCCTGCCCTTCTGCAGGTGACCTGACACTGACCTTGGTCTGCAGGGCTGTCCCTCTCACATATTTTCTCGCCTCTCTCTGTCTGCAGTTGCGACTATGCAGTAATTTCTTTTCCCCTTCTAATCTGTTATCTCCAAAGTGCTACCACCTTAACTGATGGACTCAGCCTTGGCCAGTGGTGGGTCCATCTTGGAGCCAGCTGGCTTTGGCTCTCTTGGACATGGGGGAAATTTCTAGAAGCTTCTCACAGAAGGCACCCCTCTAGCTCCCCATCTGCCAAACTGTGGCATGCAATCCCAGTGTGGATAAGGCAGTGCAATCACAGTTTGGATCATTGGCATGGCTCATGTGCGGAGATTTGCTGCCTGAAAAGTACTTTAATGGTTCAGGGCAGTAGTACCAACACACAGCACTACTCATTTTTCAAGATATAGTGAGACTCTGTAGTAAATAGATAGTAATTCAGGATGCTAATTTGTAAACTGGTATAGTGCTGATTCTGTGCAGCCCCAACAACAGCTCCTTTATTTAAGTGGGATTGCGTGGGAAAAACAGAGGAACTTCTCAATAGTGACATGCTAAGGAATGGACAGTGCCTGCTGTTTTCCCAATGACTAATTGAAAAACAACTGTCTTTTTGTAATTTTGTTCAGTGTGTTCCTCATGGTGTGTCATGCAGCAGCAGACAACTACCACTGCTGGCGACATGGTGACGCCAGGATGTGGGATCTGTGCCTCCTTTTTCTGTTTGTCTGGGTGTTCCCCTGCAGCCAGGGAAGGCAATCCTAAAATGCTAATGCAATACTGAGGACAAGAGACTGGTGCTACATCTGTGCCAGTAGTGCATGCTGTAGTGTGCTCCCAGTGTTGCAGAATTACACAATTGTGATGGAGAGAAGTAATCATAATAAAAGCTATACGTGTGCCACTCTTCTACTCACAGTTTTATATTCTCTGCACACTAAGTAATTTCCATGTCATCCTTTACCTGCTATTCCTTTTCTTCACACTCCAGCTTCTCTGAAAACAGCAGGTTTCTCCTTCCTCATGTACTACAATAGAAGCCTATTTTCTTGCCTTACCTTATCTTGCCTGCCTCAGTACCTCACCTTTCTCTGTGCTTACTCTTTCTGTCTCATACAGGATTTCAAATAGCTGTAGAAACCTTCCTATCAGTGTCTGAATTGAGCCAGTTTTGATTAAAATGGCTGCTCGGACACATATTTTGCATGTAGACCCATCAGTTCAGGGGTTAGATTGGTTAGCTGAATCATATCTGTATATTTTGATTTCATTTTGGTGATTCTGATAAGTGAGTGCTCACTTTAATTGCTTTCAGATGTTATGTGGGTAACTATAGTACAAGATATTGTCTAACAGATTCAAAGACAGATCTGTCACACACCAGAGAGATGCATTTGGGTGTAAGTAGGATGGGGAGGAGTGTTTTTCAGAGGGTTTTTGAGCTAGTGCTTCCATTTATAACTCCTTTAAAATCAAACAAACAAATAAAAAGCTGAGCTTCTTCAACATATTTTTTCAGCAACTATTCACACTTTCTGTCTTTTCACATGTTGTGTCAAGAGCAGCAGACAAAAGCCAATTCCAGGTAAATTGAATCCAAAGTGAGGTGAGTTGAAACCCATTTCAGAATACATGGCATTGCTAATATGCTTTATGCCTCCATAAATGAGGTAGAAGCACATATTGTTTATATCAAACAATGCATTTTTAATATAAAGATCTGAGAACCTAAAAGTGCTGATGACAGTGCCCACAGTGTGGATGAACTCTTTAGCTGCATGATGGCAATAATTTGCTGCCTAGATCAGAAACTTCTAGTGGCAGAACGGTGAGGTTGAATATCCATGGAAGTATTGAATAGCATGGACACAACCATGGCTTTTTTCATTATACATGCTTATAAAAATGGCTAAATAACAGAGCTGGGGAAGGTGGAGGGAGACGGTAGCAAAAGCTTTCAGTGAAGCAGGGAGAGTTGCCAGTTTTTATTTAGTATGGTGGACCTGAACTAATAGCTATTGCTTCAGACACTCAGAATAACTTATCACTACTTTATTTTTGTTTATTAATTTTATTGCTCTAAGAGTTTCATTGAGGGCAAGAACTGCTGCATAGTAGGAGCTTTTTAAAGATATTTTTTGTCAGTGTACTGAACAGAGACACTTAAGTGCATGTCTGGTGTGTGTATCGATCTCATAGACTGTCTCCTGTCAGGTAGGTAATAAATGCTCAACTGTGACAGTTCTGAAAGTCTAACAGCCAGACCACTCTACAACAGCCTCTGGTGCAATGATAGGGAAAGGATTGCAGAGCAAATAAAGACCATTCACTCTTTAAAAACAATTAAATAATTTATTTTGCATGCAAAAAGGCTATTAGGGAGGAAAGCCTTTCCCACTTGCCACTCAGATGTTTTCAGTTCAAGCCCTGAAGTACAGCAGTTGGCAGGTGGAATCTCCATCCCAAATTTATGCTACCACATTTATTTATTTTTATTAATGGTGCATCTCTATCCTCTGCACTTCCAGTTAGTTTTCCACTGCTACTGCTTTAATGGAAAGTATTATCTTGCAGTGAATGAAATAAAAGAGAAGGGGTTTCCTCTTCTATTTATTGTCTGTTTACAGGGTTTTGATTAAAAGAATAAATGTGTTTCTCCAGCCAGCTCAGCTAAAACAAGACCATCAATTTCTCAAAGCTCATAAAAGACTTGGAGAAATAAATCTGAGGCATTCACTCTCCTGACAAGCTGCCAGAGCCTGCAGAACTTGCTTTCACACTGGCATCTTTTCTGCCCTTGATGTCATGTGCAAAACACGAGGATTTGTGCCGTGCTAATCCCTCTAATGAGGGCTTCTCCCAGCCTCTATATAAATCCTGCTCAAAGCTGTGGCTGCTGGGCAGGCACCACAGAGTCAAAGCACTGGTCTTTTGAGCTGCATTCAAGGCAATTAGAGGCTGGGATTAAACAAACACCCAACACCAGCATCCTCAGCAGCAAGAGTTATTATCCTGGTTGGCTGGGGCATGGAGCTGTGGTGAGGCCAGGTTGTCCCACAGTGTACATCTCCCTGCTCTTTGCAGTCAGGTTCAGCAGAGAGGCACAGCTGTAATGGGAGCCCTGACGTGGCTCTTCTGGGCTGGGCTGGGCTACCTGAGCTGCTGCTGTCCCCCGCAGGCACAGGCACAGTTTCCCCGTGTCTGCATGACGGTGGAAGCCCTTCGCCTGAAGCGCTGCTGCCCGGCCCTGGGGACAGAGCCAGGCAATATCTGCGGGTCCCTGCAGGGCAGGGGGCAGTGTGAGGGGGTGCAGGCAGACACTCAGCCCTGGAGTGGCCCCTACACTCTCCAAAATGTGGATGACCGGGAACGGTGGCCCCTCAAGTTCTTCAACCACAGCTGTCGGTGCACAGGTGAGATGGGTGCTGGGGGGGAAATGGGGATGGAGGGGTCTGCTAACCTTGCTGCAAAGGCCAGGCACATTCCTGGTGGTCTAAAGCATCAAGAAGGCTTCATATGTTACCATTATCCTAAAAGTTCTTCCATATTCGTGATACTATTAATACTTTTTCAGAGAAGCAGGGTCAAAGAAGTGTTTTCTCTCATGTGAACTTCGGTATTTTCCTCTTTGCCTGTGGAGTTGTTCCCATAGCCAGCGATCCCCTTTCTCCACAGAGTTTTGGCTTTCAGGCCTCTATCACTGTTACTCACGATGCACTGAACTTGGACCTGTGTGCATTGATTGAAGATTTATTCCTCATGGCCTAGTGCTTTCCAGCATGACATAGCCCTGTGCCCTGAAAGTCTTCCAGTGTCAGGCCAGGGTGTTTCCCAGGTTTTGGAACTAAATTTATGTCTTACACTGATCCAAAATGTGTTTGTACGACCACCAAAGAGGCCATCCCATCCTTTTCCTCCTCACCTCCAGCTGCTACTTCTCTCTGTGACTTTACATGGGCTCCTGAGTTTGCATGCTGGAGGTCAAATGGATCTGGGAGGAGAAGTGCTTGAAGGCTAATCTGGCCTGAGGGAGAAGGTTCTAATGAGACCACTTCCCTAATGCTGGCAGGAGGCAGTGAGCAGGAAGGTGACCTCAGGGCAGAATGAGGTGACAAGACCCTTTCTCAGCAGCAGCCCTGGCTGAAGGGGTGTTAAAATGAGCAGAAACTACAGCCTCAGCCCAGACTTCTGTGCAGAGCTGGCCAGAGATGGCACCACTAGTAGGTCAAAAGGCGCATCCCAGGCACTGAAGTCTCTAGACACATTTCAAATGAAACCTGGGATTTCTTGGTGAAAACATCAATTAGTTTGAATTTTCTAGCATGAGAAGAATAAACTGCTTTGCTTCAGCCTGATTCTTAGAACAAACTGAACTATTTTGTCTAAAATGTATACCTCGGCTTGCACTAGCAAGAAAGCCCAGATCAATCTGGGAAGGCAGCACTGCAGAGAATTTTAGCCAGAGGTTAAACCTTCCAGTGCAGTGATCAATTGGAAACAGAGAGGTAATGGCAGGTGACTTAAATGGATACATTTAAGTTATTGAAAATATATTGGTGTTATTGAAACTCCTCAAAATAACAACAATAGACTTTATAGTATACATCAATTTTTATCTCTTCCTTTAACTGGATTTCAAATGCTAGTGTGAAAGGACTTTTCCAGATGGTTTACAAAAAAAAAAGAAAGAAAGAAATTGGATGCACATTTTTTTCCTTAAGGTTCTTATACACCTCCAAAACTTAAAGTCAGGTATCACATATAGACACAGATCCTAGGTCAGAAGAACACTGGAGCACATGGGCATGCATCAATATTTACGCAGTTAAAGTAATTAGAGCATCAAAACCTGGGAGTAAACTGAAGAGCAGTGGATACAGACATGCTCTGCATAGGCAGACATTAATTTGCTTGTCCAAGTAGGGATAAGCACTGGTATTTGATATTTACAATACTGGATACCAATGAGAGCAAAATGTAGTTGCCTTTCCTTCAGCTTTACTTCTGAGCTGGCTCCTCCCCTCATTAAATCCCTTGGATCCCCCTTCCACCTTGCAGTTTTTAAAATCTAAATATATCAGTGATAAAACAGTAAGCAAAACTTATCTTTAAGCATGATTTTCAGAAAGTTTTCCTGGGCTGTACTCTGCTTGATGCTGTATGCAAAACCATTTCTGGGAGAATGCTAAGAAGTTCAGAACCGTGTGGGATTTGAACTAGATCTGATGCTTTTACAATGCTGGTGATTGTGGATCCATGTCTATTAGGGTTTTTTTGTGGGTTTTTTTCCACTTTAATGTATTTAATACACTGGTTGGTTGTCTGCACACCAGCTGTAAGTGGCATGACCTCTAGAGCTATGCTACCTGTGTAACATAATGGTAGGTAACATACAGTAACAGAAATTAAATATGCTCATTCAAAGGGACATGGAACAGTGCACATCTCTGCTATTAGGGTGTCTTATTTTCCAAATGAATGTTATGTGCAAACTGCCTGTTTGGAATGGTTCCTGGATTGTGCAAACTCCAACTCCACCAAGGCTCTTTCTAAGCACTTTTAACAATATAAGCAGTTGTATTCCATCTTGGCACTGTTTAATTTATAGCTTAGAAATGGTGTGAATGATAAGCTATGGGAACGCCAACAACCATGTAGCTCATTATTTGGTTAGACAGTGCCAACAGAACGTGTCATATAGCTGATGGCTATATGGTAGGAGGAACTCTGAAGAAAACGGCCTGAGATTTTCCAAAGGTGGGATTCTGGAATTTTCACAATAAATTTAGCTTTTTGTTAAAAACTAAATATTCATTGAGAAAAGAAACTCTGAAAATTTTTACATTTGTTGAAGCTGCCCACTGAGGAAAAATACCTTAAAATCATATTTATCCAGGTCTGGGTCCTGAATATTTATGGACTGCCCCACCCCGCTCCTCTCAAATAACCTAAAAAACCAAAAAGAAAAAAGAAAATCTCAAACACAAATGTGGATGAATGGCTATAATGGGATCAGACTAATTTTTTTCCATTTCTAGGCTTCAGCAGACAATACACATTAGTTTTTCCTTAACTGAGGACAAACAGAACAAGATTAGAACAAAAGAAAGATCCAGCTTTGCTTTCCACTTTTTGTGTCAAGGGCCATGGTCAATAAACAATTGCAGGTTTGTTGTCAGGATGGTGCATGTTGCACTCAATGTGTTGATTGCAGCAAAAATACCATCTCTGCAAAAAAATGCAGGGTTATGGCATGAATATAGTTGGAAGGTAGCAAAGACTTTTTAGTTCTTGACTAGTTTCAGTTTTGAATCCATTGAATGTGTTCTACAATTGGTTTGAACGCTTCTCCTATTATTCAATTTATATAAATTCTTGAACTGAAACTACCTGATGACAGATCCTGACAGTGTGCAGTATGTGTGAAGCGGAATGTGCTAATTTGTTTTTCAAGAAGGTGTATGTGTTAAATTAGACCAAGTGATGGATATGTGAGTCTAACCTTGAATTTTGAGCCTTGTAGCTGTTTACACAACAATGCAGTATTTCATTAGAAGAAAACTATTTTAGAAGACTTGTGAACTAAATGCTATTTTGAGTTCTAAACAATAATGTTGTACTTCTGGGATACAGATCTTGTATAGCATTTTAAAAACTCAGTACAGAAGACTATTGTGAAAAACCACTGCAGTCAGTCATGTGGTTGCTAGTACAGATTGTAACAGTGATTAAACAGTGACGTAGTTTGAGTTCACTGAGGAGTTAAACATAATTATAATTTTCTTTTTCTGCTTCCACTTTCTAAGATTTACATATGGGCAGGTGCTGAACATTATTTTTTCATAGAAGTTTTTGGAGAAAAGAACTTAAATCCTTTCGAATTCCTGTGCAATATATTCAAGCTGGGGACAGATAATTTAACATCTGTTCTTTAGCTGTAATCAAATTGTCAGTTAAGCCGTGTAGCTGTTATGATGGCTACCCCATGGGGTAAAAATTGGGCTTTTGAAGTGGTTATAAAATACACTTCATTTACTTGTTGTAGGGTAATGTGTTTGTGGGATAATTCTAAATTACAGCCATACTTTGATGAACCTGTTAAATCCAGTGTAGGTACAGATCTTCCACATCCTACAGCCTGTGAGTGTGTCCAAATGAAGAGCCAGCAAAGAGAGAAGAGCTAACCATTTGTCCCACAATGTAGCAGCCCTGATCCCAGCCTTGAGAAATTGCAGTAGGCAAGTGTTTCAAATCTAACTCCTGTTTTAATGCAATAGCTAAAGAAGTCTGAAAAGGAGTCCTTTCTCCCCATCCGATAAATGATGGGCATTAAACTGGTCTCTGCAGAAGGAAGAGGCATGGCAGCTGCTTGGGTTTCATCTTGGTACACTAAAACAAGGCAGACGGTAAGTGTTGTGTGGGTTCATTTTCACTGAAGAAAAGACACTGAGTTGATGGAGTTATTAATTTGTGTTACGTTTGGTGAGTGAAGGCCAACCACATGTTACGACGACTAAGAGGTAGAAAATCCATGAGCTCAGGTAGCCCCAGGCTTGAGTAGCAGCTACAGCGGTGTGTGATGACTGGTGTTAGCATGCATCAGTGATGTATATGAGCACATACCGAGTGTCAGGCCGCAAGAAGTGTATTTTTCTCAGTGCCATGCCCATGGATTGAACCACTTGGAGAAGTAGCACAGCCATAGCCACCCAGCTTGGCTGAGAAAGAGCACCCTAAGCGTAGCAAAGATTGGGTACTGAAGCAGACAGGTCCAAAGGCATGTGATCTCATCTCCAGACAAAAGGGTTAGTAGAGAATATGCAGATGGTTTTTTCACCAGCAGCACTGCAATGGACATTCCTGGAAACACTGGAACAAGCCGGGAGCATCCAATAGTGATATGATCTCCTTCCTGTGTACCAGAATGACCTCCAACACTGTGTTCTCTGGAAACCACAAGAGATGATAATCTCTGTTGCCCCTGGCAGAGCCTCGGGAAGGTTGTACACTGAGTTCTTATACGTCAATCACTGCAGGTGAAAAAATGCTAAGGCAAGAACCCTTGCACGTTCCTAGGATTCCTGTGTGCAAAAGGATCTTGAAAGGATCTCACTGCCTTACTGAAAATATCTACTGTGCACTATAGCCCACTATCATGAGATTATTTTTCCTGCTCTTGTAGAGCATTGAAGTCCACCATCACTAGCATAGCAGACAGGGAAGTTAAGTTGCAAGAGACCAGCATTTCACAATGCTGTCATGTGGGAAGTGCACACGGCAGTAAGTGAACTTTCTGGAAACACTAATGCATGATTTCCAGACCACTGGCCTGGTAGAGTGCTTTAGAAACAAATGCTGAAAGAGAGGTTTGGGTCTGATTACTGCAGTAATTTCTCTTTGAAATATGGGATATCCTACAGACCTCCATGATTTTCTTGCCATTTCAGCGGCTGCACAATGGCAGTCCTGTGATGCATGGATTCTGTTGAAATAAAATGACAAAAAGCAAGTTTTGATATAATGAAGTGTTGTTGTTTTGTGTGTTTCTGACAATGGAACATTGCCAAATAGACCTGAGGATATGACAAAAATGTTCAATACAATCATCAGAAATATTGCAGTGTGAAATACCTCTTTGCCTGGAAATTGTCTCCTGTTTGCAAGTCTCCACTGCAGTCCTCCTCACTTGGTAAAAGTTCATGCCCCGTTGAAAAGTGACTGGGGAAGTGATGGAAAGAATGGGGCCCTTGGATTCCTTCATAGGTGGTTAAGGGAGGAAATCCTGCAGAGCATCAGTTGGATAGAATTAGCACCTGCCCAAGGGAAACAGGTGACAAGTCATTGGTCCACCTGGCTCCAGATACATACAGATGGAAAAATCTTCTTCCCACAAAGATAACTAATCATTTCAGGTTTTTGCTAATATCTTCTCAGAGCCTGAGGAGGTGATTAGAGTATACCTAAAAAACAGATATTGTCTGATAAAATTATTTCAGGCATCAAGACCTGCAGATTCAAAGGGCCCTTCCTGAGAGAGGAATAGGCACCATGAGAGCCTCAACAAGTGACTAAGAATGTCTTGTTCTGGTACCAACCCAGACAGCACAAACCTGGTCTTGCACTGGCTTTGGTTCTGTTAGTGCTGTGTTTCAATGTGATGCTTATCCAGCCCTGTGACTAGAGGAATGGAGGAATAACTGCCAGTCCCAAAAGAGGTTGTTGACAGATCTTTCCATGGGTAATTCCTGCTTTTTCCTCCTTCTCTTAAGGATTGAATTGTACCTGACTGTGAGGGGTCAACAGATGCTTTCCAGAAGTTCACGGTCCCTGACTGAAACTTGAGCAGTATATGTGGCCTAATTAGGCAATGTTGCAAGAAGTTCTTGATATTTGTTATCTGGTCAGTTCAGGCTGGAGTATGAGATGGGCCCTAGTAGCTAGGTTGAGTAATGAAAAATGAACAAGACACAGATATTGCAGTACACTGAACTGGCAACAGTAATTGTGCTATTCTGTTGAGAGCCTGAGGATACTGTGATCAAATAAATCTTCCATGTTGCTTACCTGCCCCATATCCATATAATCCACACAATCTGCTTTGTTTCATATAACTATAACCTACTTGGTTTTTCTAGTATATATCTTCATCCCCTTTAGCCAGTGCAGACCTCTGGCTTTGGGTGCCTTTCCTCATAGCTGGAACATGGCAGCTGAACCCAGCTGCTTCTACTTGCATCATAACAAAATGTAAGCCATGTATCTGTAAATTGTCCTCATGGGATGCCATCAGGATGTGCATGATCCAAAACCACATTGAAGTCTTCTTTCCTGTGGTCCCTAAACTTAGCACTGATCCTCAGCTTCATGACAACATGTAAACTTGGAGACCTCAGGGGCTCTGAAGCAACCGTAACCAACCCGCAGTTGGTCCGAACTCTGCAGTGAGAGTCCTCATATCTTCTTGGCAGGTCTCACAGGCATCTGCCACAGATGCTTACAGTTCAGCAGCCCTTACCCTAAAAGCTAGACAAAATCTTCAGAGCCTGTTGGTAACAGCCCTTGTAACCTTGGGAGGTCTTTGAATTTGGTCAATCTGAAATCTCTCATTAATGTTAATTGCTGTTCTGGTCATAGGCTCAAGCCTACAGCCTAGGGACATCTGCCCATCTGGGGACATTTCATAGGACACTTCCTCATCCCCATGTTAGTCCTGGATCTAGCAGCATCAAAATGTATGGTGAGCAGTGAGATTCTGTGGCATTTTGGAAAATGGTTGGGGTGGTTGTTGTGGAATGAGTGGGTGAGGAGTTGGAGGGGAGGTTGAGGATGGGTTAAGGATTGCAGATTCTTGATAGCAGCGTGGAGATCCCAGAGGAACCCTGGTTGTCACTTCTCTCCCTGTTGCCCCGTGTCCCACAGTGCTGCAGCCGGCCAGCACACAGGCAGGGGGCAGGTGTGTGCTGCGGGAATGGATGGTTGTTCCCCGGCTCCCCCAGAAACAGCGGGGCAAGACCCGGTAGGGCCTTTCTGCTGCTGCCGCCAGCTGTCTGCCGCAGTGTGCAAGAGACCTCAATTAAAGCCAGCTCTGCTTTCCTGGGCTCTTCCATCTCATCAGAGAGTCTGAGCTAATATCCTAGAGTGGACCTGATTACTCACCTTAGGAGTGGTGCCAGCAGGGAACGTCAGTACTGCAGTGTCTCTCAGGCTGTTATTGCAGCACTATTTAATAATGCTTAGAGCGTGACCAACAGCAACCCTGGTGCTTGTCCAGGTTTGTGTTGGGCCTCAGATACACTGTTAAGAGGCACTAGTTTCACATAAGTTTTTTCCTTAAGAGAACTGTTTAGTTTAGGGATGTTTTTCTGTGCTTAAAGATCCGTGTGAACTGACCCTGTTTTGGGTTTGGTCCTGGAAGTAGAGGAGTACTTGAGAGCCAATCAAGCAAAGCACTTCATTACTGACTTAACCTCAATTGCTCAGCTCTCTGTTTAGTGAGAGTCCTCACGTGCTTGAGGGCTTTGCAGAGCACCTCAGGGCGTCAAGCCCATTACCCAGCACTTCCCCAACTGGCTGAGTGTGATTCTTGGCCCTGCTGTGGCTCTGGGAATCGAGCCAGCCATCCTTCTGGTTAGTCAATTGGCAAAGCTGCCAGTCTGCTCAGCTGCTGTCCTTTCCAGGAACTGACATCTCTGGGGAAGAAGAGCACTAATTCTTCATTCTTCTGCATTTCACTGTTAGTTTTCCCTGATTCATAATGTCATGACTGTTCTCTCTTGATCCAGGAAACTTTGGTGGCTACAACTGTGGTGAATGCAAGTTTGGCTGGACTGGCCCTGAATGCAACAGGAGGAAGCCAGCAGTTGTCAGGAAGGATATCCACTCCCTGACAGCAGAGGAGAGAGAGCAGTTCTTTGATGCTCTGGACCGTGCCAAGACAACCATTCACCCAGACTACGTCATTGCAACTCAGCACTGGAGAAGTCTGCTCGGTCCAAGCGGAGAGGAACCACAGATTGCCAACTGCAGTATTTATAACTACTTTGTTTGGCTTCACTACTACTCAGTCAGAGACACGCTCTTGGGTTAGTGCTTTTCTTTTCCAATGGGCTCTGCAGGTAAAGAAAGGAGTGAAAATACCAGTGATGAACAAAGGTCCCAGTAGTAGGCACAGAGCTGTGGAGTGAAACAGTTGGTGGTGAGAAGCTGGTGGCCATCAGTACCCAGAGGAGATGTCCTTTGGACCTGCTATGGTCTGGTCCGTGGCACCATGGCACCCCATGGCAGCTGGAGCACACCAGTTGCACTCGTGGTGCATCTTCAGTCTGACAGGCAGCAGCACACAGTCTTCACTTGAGTGAACTGAAGTGTGGGCAGGCAGTGTCTGACTTCAAAAAGATGTTCCCAGTCCATAGGACAAGATGCAGTGGCAGCAAGAAAGAGCCCCTGCAATGGTGAAGCCACAGGCCATGCAGAGATATCTGGGACCAGATTGCTACTGCTTTCTGTGGCTTTCAGTAAGGAGGGGATTTGCCTGACTAACCACAGTCACCTTTTAAAACCAACCTACCTTAGAGGACTGAGTATCTAACCCCATGCTTTCTCCCAAATTCAGATTCCTAGGCCTCACTGCTTTTCTAGACAGAAGCACCTGTACCAGCCCCTTTTTACAAAGGCTGCTTCTTGTAGGAGGTGCACCAACCAGTATGGCTTTTCTACCTGGCAGTCCCATGTGCAAGCTGAACAGCCCTTATCTATCTCCTTGCTGGAGAGTGTCTGCTACTCTGCAGTGGGTATCATTCAGTTTGCTCCTCTGACACAGTTCCATTTTACATGGCTAAAGGAAACAGCCTCTAGCCTAAGGAGAGCAAAAGTTATTCAGGGAACAGGACAGTCATGTGGAAAGGGAAAGGGGAAACTTCTAGTGCTGCTGCAATGGTAAATAATTGCATGTGTGGGTTGAAGGTTTCTACAGTGATAAATCCATATGTGGTTTGAAGCCTCTCACCTCTCACCCAGCAAAAAGCACAATACAAGAAATAACAAGCACAATTTGAAGAAAGTTGGCAAATGATTTTGGGTTACTATTGGCATGGAAAATGCTGAGGTTATCTTGGTAGATACATGGTGTAAGTCTTGCAACTGAGCAAGAGACTGAGATAATGCACATATTAGCAAGGAGATAGGATTTTAGAAAGTAAAACGGCTTTTTGAAATCAAAATCCACTGAAGTGAGAAGAAATCTTCACAATATCCAACTTTTTAGGGAATGTGGAGTTTTGACAAGTATTGAAGCAAATATCCGCAGGGGAGTTTGTTTCACTTGTCCCAAGTAAGTGATGTAGCTTCTGATGTGTGCAAAGATGCATGCAAGATTCAAAGATGCAGGGCTGAAGGCTCTTGTTTAACTCTACTCCAGGCAATAAAAGGAGGTGCTGTCTTTCTCTCCAGCCTCGTTTGATGCCTAAATGCTTGTTTTATCTTCCCTTTGTAGGTCCTGGCCGCCCCTTCAAAGGTATTGATTTCTCCCACCAAGGACCTGCCTTTGTTACTTGGCACAGGTACCACTTGCTGTGGCTGGAGAGGGAACTGCAGGTTAGTTGAAGTTAGTGAGGTTAGTTAGTCAGCCTTTCCTTTTCCTTGTACAGCTTCACCCTTTTGCTCTGTCACTTTCTTGAGCCAGCCAAGGGTAAACTACCTCCTGGGATAGTTTCTCACTCCCAAACTCCCAGGAGTATTTTTTTTTGTTTTGTTTTTTGTTTTTTGTTTTAAGTGAAATTAGTGCTTTCTGAGTACTTAGGGCTGAATGGTTTCTCACCATGACCAGTGATGTGAAAGTTATCATGGACATTTTTTCCCTTCATCTCCACAACAGAGCATAGAAGATGTGGGCTAACAGTATTTATTAATAAAATTGAAGCAATGCCTTCATATAAAACTTGGCAACAGATATTGTCCATTGATGTTGAAGATACCAGTCCTCTGAAACCAGCTCTAAATATTACTCCCTTTAAATATGACTTATTATATATTTAATACATACATATATTTAGCAATATGCCTTTTAAACAAATATATGCTAACATACCCAAGAGTCAGTTGGAGAAGCATAGACTAATTTCCATTTGCATGACTTCTGTATTAGCAATGTTGCTGTATTTCAGCCTTACAGATCTCTAATGAAAATGGTTGCTTATCAAAATAGCTGCAGGATCTTGCTTGTGTGAAATTGTATCTGGCAAGCAAGCACAATCAAATGCACTGTACTCCCCTATTAACACAAGTTCTGATTCCTCCCCAGGGCCAGTTTTCTGGAACGAAAGCCAACCACATGCACAATTTTACCCATTACCCACTTACATCACTCAAAGCCTCTTACTTGCTTAAGGCTCAATTCATCTCTGCTCCTGCTCTCCTGCCTGGTCTCTGAGCTGGCAGAAAGCCTAACATGGCCAAAAGAAGCGCAGTCTCACATTAGGGAACTAGTGACAATGTTTGCTTAGACTGATTTAATGCCACAATCTTTTGGAAGGAGTTGGAGTGGCACTGTGAAATGCAGGTAGTTGAAATGCAGGTAGTTGAAATGCAGAATGAAAAGCCGAATATTCAGTGAAATATCCAGTCAAACAGCTTGAAGGAGTCCCTTCTTTTCTCTCTCCTTTGGAGCTGATTCCCAACTAGTGTGTTTCTGTCCATTGCAGCGCCTGATGGGCAACGAGTCCTTTGCGCTGCCGTACTGGAACTTTGCCACGGGCAGGAACGAGTGTGACATCTGCACAGACCAGCTCTTTGGAGCGCCACGGCCCGATGACCCGGGCTTGGTCAACCTGAGCTCCAGGTTCTCCCGGTGGCAAGTTGTCTGTAACAGGTAGGGGAGCTTAAACTTCCAAGTTTAAGCCTGCTTTGCTCTTGATTGGGAAACTTCAAATTGGCAAACTAAAACTATTACATGAGTTGGTGTTTCTGCCTGGTTTTGAACTGAAACTGTGACAGGGAGTATCCACGGCAATCTCACATGTGGACAAAACCTTGTTCTCATTCAGCATTGACAGCATGGGCTGCTCTCTCAGTGTGAGTGAGTGGCAGGAAAGGAGCCACTTTAAAACTAGAAGTTGCCATCAGTTTATGCTTAGATGGTTCTGTCTAAACTTTCTTGCATTGTGGAAGTGTATTTTTAAAAGATGATTCTTCTAGTACAGGATTTTAGTTGATTTAGCCAATTTATGGCTGCCAAAAGTCTGAAGAGTTTCCCTATTGGCAATTATCTTTCTAAAAAAGAAGTGCCTGTGTGTTGGTTCTCTATAACATATACTTAACTGACCTCAGCAGCAGAAAAACAAAATTGTTTTGGAATATAGGAAGCTAGAGATAGGCTGGAAAGTGTGCTACCTTGTTTTGGATGAGACTTTAACCCTAATATATTTAATGCAGTTTGGGGATTGCTTTTGAAATATCTGAGATTTCACATAAGAAACAGCACAGAGCCAGCCAGGAGCTTGCTGCCAGCTCCCTGTGGGAATGTGCTGACTCGTGTGAGAGCAGGGCTTTGACAGAGGATTCAGATGCAGGATCAGGGTGCTGTGACATAAAATGCTGTTGGTTACAATACCCATACATCATTCTTCTCTCAGCTCAGGGGTGATGTGCAGTTAGTCAGACAGAGGTACTGAAAGCCCAGGGTTTTTCAAAAGAGTCTCTTTTTCTGGATACCTAAAAAGATATTTGAAATTCCAGCTTTAGGCAGCAGTTGGCTTTAAGTCTTGTCCCTACTTTTTCCTCAAAGATAAATAGGGCTTTGTTTTTTTCTTGAAAACTAGTGACTAAACTTTCCCTCACCAAGGTTAAACTGAGAAGAACTTTTGTTTACTTTAAAAGTTTTTGAAAATGCTATTTCATTTCACACTGAATAGAACAGATATTTTTGTTTCACAAATGTTACACAGTTTTTCTCCTTCTCCTTCCCTCTTTCTTTACCTGATATAAAGGATTTACTCCCCATTAGTTACTGGGTAACCCCTGCAAGAGCAGATTGTTCTCAAAGGCCCTGAAAAAGAGGATGCAATGCATTGCTCTTGCTTTTCTTCTAAAGGGGATGAGGGATGGCAAGTGAAAACCTGTTTTCTGTCATTTCTTGCATTTTCTCAGCTCACATTTCCCTTCATTTTTTTCCCTTTTTGTTAAGAGGTAAAAAACAGTCTTTACTCAGGAGTGAAAGTTTGTCAATTCAAAATTGAAAACTCTGTTTTTACATTGCCTGACAAAAACTTCTTCCAAAGCCCTTGGGAAGGAAGAAGGCATGATGGGAGTTGTGCTTTCCTTTTCTAAATCATCCTCTCTCTGTGGACAATGAACTTGGTAACTCTTGGTCTAAATGACTGATGGTGCACAGAGGATGCAGGGCCACAGAAAGCAGTGTCGTGGTGACAGTCCTGCAATAAATTCATCTCTTAGGTTGTGGGAGGTGAACTGTGCTGCCACAGGAGGTGTCCATCCCAAACTTCTGCCCTCTCACGTGTATAGCCGAGGCCTCTTTGTGCTGCATGAGAAAAAGCCAACAAACAAGTGCTCCTCACCTTGTTCTGACTAGTGCTTCTCTCTGTCCCACGCTCAGTTTGGACGACTACAACCGCCTGGTCACGCTGTGCAATGGGACTGACGAAGGGCCGCTGCGGCGGAGGCCGCCCCGGGGCTCTGGGGAGCAGCTGCCCACCGTGGAAGATGTCAGGAGGTGCCTTTCCCTGCAGGAGTTCGACAGACCCCCCTTTTTCCGAAATTCCAGTTTCAGTTTCAGGTTTGTCTTTCGGCTCCTCTGGAGCTGGCTGGGTCACTGGTTTTCTGTATGAGCGCATTTGTCAGCAAAATGTGGTTACTTGACAGTGCTTTTCCCCATCCGCAGGAATGCGCTGGAGGGCTTTGATAAACCAGATGGAGCCCTTGACTCGCCGATGCTGAGCCTTCATAATTTGGTTCACTCCTTCCTGAATGGGACCAGTGCTCTCCCTCACGCAGCTGCCAATGATCCCATCTTTGTGGTATGTCTTTTACCCCCAGCGTGATTGACAGTGGCTGAGGCTCAAAGGCACCCTTCTCACCAGAGATTTGCAGAACAAGTAAAGTGAATTCCCTAAAAAATAGTTATTTAAATGGAAAAGGAGGATTCTTTTATCTTTTCTTGAATGCTGCCACACCTGCATAAATGCTGGATAAAAAGGAAAAAAGTCTCAGGGTAATTTGTAAAATATAAAATAAGATTCTAGGGAGAAGAGCTGCTGTTCCACGTCATGCTACCTTTAATAATTTTGTTAGGTGGTATCTAAATCTAATGGCTTATATGACAAAATTTTACAGCAACAAGCTAAGGTAAAAGTGGAGATAGTTATTTTAAAGCAGTAGATTGAGTGGTTAGCTGCTTTTTGTTCAAAATTTACAAGCTAAAAGTCTAATGTCTAATGTCAGGGTGTCTTGGGAAATAAAAAGAATGTGATTTCACTGGTGCATCGGAATAGTGCTTCACTGCCATGAGCAGCACAAACAGCATTGTGCAAATAAAAAGCCAGTTGACTCTGCTTATACCTCTTTCTCCCTGAGTAAATTCTTGCAAATTTATTCTCCTCTTTGTTAGATTAAACCACAGTGTTTACATTACATATATATGTTCTTTATATATTGTATCTATATATTATGTAGCTACATTTCTTTCTTACCTTTAAGTTTTCTACCTTTTTTTTTTTTTTTAGGAATTAATCCAAATACTTAGGTAGTGGTCCTTCAGGTTGTTTCCTTAATAATTCTTAAATTCCTGCATTAGGTTCTACCTTACACAGTGAAATTAATTTGTAATTTTCAGTGAATTTTCATTCATTTTCAATGAGTTTATGAAATTCACTGTAACTTTATACAATTTCACTGTACTCTTGTACAAATTCTTTGTACAAGAATTATTTTCTATTGAATATTTTCCAAGTTTTTTCCACGGTTGTAATTACAAAACATGAGTACATCAGAAATTGGTTTCGGACATTTGTAATAGTTATCTGAAACAACTTTCCTGCATTAGTTAATTTTAGATCTATAAACTCACCTGATCAAAGTCATGGGCACCTGGAACTGTGCAGCTGGTGGCACATGTTCTAAAAATGAGCCTGTTGGAGTTAAATTTCCTGCAATTTTTCATACTTGTTCAGAGAAGAGAAAGATTAAAATAATTTTGAAAGGCATATTCTCCTGAATGAGCTCAGTGGCTCCTCACCTGCAATGATTCACCTGCCCATTTGATGCCAGCTGATATGAAACTATCTGGAGAAAGATCTTATTGTGAACAAGGAGCAAAAAGAGTGTATAAAGCAAACTGTCCTGCACAGAAGATCAGTTTAGCTTTCTCATGAGCTGATTTCCTATTCTGTAAATCCCATCTAAATCAGATTACCCTCTCCTCTCTTTTTCAAAAGCTCCAGCTTGCTGGCGTGTTTGTTGAGTGTTTGCAAGGTGGTTTGTTGGAACCCTGGACACAGAGAATTTCAGTCTTCCTGTGCTGACGGGGAATGATCCTCAAAGATACACTACATTTGACTTTAGGCCATGGAAAAGGCTTCCAAAGCTGAGTGATAGCACTGAGGTTATGAGTGTGCAGTTAAATAGAAGCGTATTATCTCATAGGTGAAAGATTTAGAGTTTGGGGTTTTGGAATATAGTAATATATACATAACAAGATGGAGGATTTAGGGAGTAGTCTTCTTCTTCTTCTTCTCCTTCTTGGTCACAAGTTTGGGTGATTTTGTGTGATTGGTTGGGAAAATCCTCAGTGTGGAACATGGGTAGCTAATTATTAGGTTAGAAGTTAAAATAAATTAGTTGGCATCTCATAATTGGGTAGTTTAGGCTTAAAAAGACCTTGAAGACTTTAATCTGGTTTTGCTCTGTTAACTTAGCATGTAGAAGCACTCATGGTCAGTGAGGTTGTAACGTAGATAAGAAATAATAAACATCTAAGTCCAAATAAGAATTCTGTCTCTTGCACTTTTAATCCTGACCCTGAGAAGAAGGACCAGATAAAAAAAGGGGTTCACCTCAGTGGTTGAGTTCTAAAAGAGCTTATTAAATGTGCATGCCCATGCCTGGATTTGCAGGTCCTTCACTCCTTTACTGATGCCATCTTTGACGAGTGGATGAGGCGTTTCAAGCCCCCTGACAACGCTTGGCCTGAGGAGCTGGCCCCCATCGGGCACAACCGGCTGTATAACATGGTCCCGTTCTTCCCGCCGGTGACCAACCACGAGCTCTTCCAAACTGCGGAGCAGCTTGGCTACACCTACGCCATCGACCTGCCAGGTACACCCCAGGGAGCTGTTCCTGTCAAGTGATGAGACAGCTCACATTGCCCATGGCACAGGCATTTATAAAATAAGGGATCTTTCACAAAACGCACAGGTCTAATCACCTGCTCGCTTCCCAGCATTAATAGTTGGGTATCTGGAGAGATGTACCTGGATGTTTTTTGCTGTAAACCCCCAATTTTAAAGATTTTTTCATGTCCATAGCTGGGATGTTCCTTAGTGTTTGTCTATTCATTTGAAATTATCTTTGACACAAATAACACAAAGACAAAATAGCAAGAAAGCAAAGTATTTACGCAGAAAATCCAAATTTTGCAACAAGATATAAAAATATTCATAAAAGGCAGAAGAGTAAGATCTTAATGAAAACCATGCTTCAGCTTCTTTTCCAAAGATTAAATCTAAGTAGTTTCTTTCTCCATTTCAGTATTACTTTGAGAGGCATAAGGTGCTTATCTAACCTGTGTGGGCAGGAATTTCTTCTAAATGCTTACCACATATCTCTGGTTTTAATCTGTGGAGACTGTTTAAAGGTCTATAGACTGCATAAGATTGAAACCCTTGTCCTCAGGCTGCATTCTTGCAGGAGAGCCCTGATTTGTGGAGGCATGCTAGCTGCTTCTGCAGTGCTTTTCTCAGAGACATCCTCAGAATTTTCACTGAAAATTTAAATTTCCCCTCTTATGGAGTTTAAGTTTTCCTCCCTTTGGATTACTGTCCCTCTCTCCTGCATTGCAAATGTGGATCCCCTTTCAGCATGAGGCACCCAGAGAGGAACTTGGATAGCTTGTGACTCTGTTGCTTCCGACTAACACCTAAATAAATTGTTACCTCTCTGTGAAGGACTGTATCTATTCCTGTCTGCATGACCTGTGTTCAGATAATACAGCTTTTACATCCAAACCCATCTCTTTCAGCTAAAAGAATAACTTGCTAATTGTACTTCAGGTAATCACATTAGAAATAAATGTACATTAATACTTTGCTGGTTCTTACTTGAAAGTTGGTAAAGCAGTAAACAATTCATTTTGGAACTTTACTAATTTTTTGAATGATTGCACTCAACCTTTTTGAAGACTGCAGATTGGAGCACAAGACTTTTAGTTGCTTCTGTCGTCAGTGTGACATCTCCCTTAGCCATCTGTCTCCTCTAATGCTTATGTCTAGATAACTTTTAAATATGTGCTGTCCCCTTGAGACTTTTTTTTGGTGAATGTTTAGTCAAATGTGATTATTGCCATCTCAGTATATGTAGCATTCTTCAGAAAAAGATAGCAGGCAATTTTTGCTTCTGAAAGCACAGATGAAAGCATAAAAAATCAGTCAAGTGGAACAATGTTATTATAGGAATAAGCAATATTATCTTTGAAGACAGTGGTTCTTCAGAATTGGCTCAAAATCAGCAGATGCAATCTGGAGCTGGTCAGCAAAACCACACTAAGTAGTGTTTTCAGTTAAAAAATTGACAATAGGCTGTTTTGTGGTCTTTAGGAAATTTGAGGGTTTTCTGTCGACCAAAATAGCTTGGAAGCAGCTGTCTTGAAATGTCACTATAGAAAGAATTGCTTAGATAGTTCATAATTTTGGCCAAATTAGATGAAAGAATGGTCTTTTTGTCTTGTCAATGTTAATCTTTTCCATTCCTACCACTTTAATTTGTATGAATTGTTGAAGTCTAAAATCAGCTGTAGACTTCTCTGGCAGGAAGCATCCCCAGCTCTGGTATGTGTCTCAGTTACGTGGTGTATTACGAATTTTGCCTGTAGCTAGTAGGTCACTAAGCTGCACAAGTAATTGTAATTATCAGCATGTAGGAAATATTATGTCTTATGTGTAATTTCCAAAATTGGATTATGGGCTGTCTTTACATCAATCGTCTCATATTTCCAGGTTCTCTTGAAGAAACCCAAGCATGGGCTGTCATGGTTGGTTCCACAATTGGAGGAGCACTTATAGCTCTGGCCATGCTTGTTCTGCTGCTTGTACTTTTCCAGCACCGAAGGCACCGAAGAGGTTTTGAACCACTGATGAATGTGAGCTTCAGCCCCAAAAAGTACATGGGAGAGGCCTAGTGCCCTCACTTTCTTTGCTTGCTCTTGTAGGAAGTGACCTTGATTGCCTTACTGCTATCTTAGCTGAGACTTTATCACACACTCCTTTGGCAGCTGACTAAATTGTTCTCATTCAGGTTTTTCCTGTTATCTCGTGAATTGTAATATGTGAAGTCTCTGGGTACATATGAGCAAGGCACAAGTCAGGCTAGATTTTTCTCTTTACTAAATATTATCTGGAGTGTGTGACACTTGTAAATCATCTTCTATAGATTTAGATCAAGACAGCTGAGAATCCAAATAGGAGAAAACCAGCTTGAATAACCAAGATAATTTTTCACCTCAATGTATTCTTGATTTCATTTAGCAGCGTTAATATGTACTGAAAGTAATTGATTCTACATGTATATTGAATAATACATTATTTCACAGTTATCAATAAATATTCTGAATAACATAGTCTTATTTTAAGGTTCAAAATGTTTCATGCTGTTTGACAAAATACGGTAGGAACACCATGTTTAGTTTATTTCAGAAACATGATAAATTCTATATGTTATTTTTTTTGGTGAAGATGATAGCAATGGGTAAACTCCAAATCTCCAACTCCTAAAATTTAAGATCAGGAGTTCCCTGAAACCTAGATATACACTTGTACTTTACCTTTGTGTTAGGGACCTTGGACAGCATTTGAAGGTGGGATTTAACTTTTTTGCCTCTCATGCACTGTTCTATGAATCTAGGCTTAAACTTCCAAATTTCCAAAGTGTAGGATGCAGAACTCAAGGTAACAAGACTAAGATATCTTGCATTACCCAGGTGTGCAGATGGGGAATCAGGTTTGAGTGTGGCAGCTGCTAGACCCCATTCTAAACACTCTTGTATACTTTCACTATATATTTCTTTATTTAGACAGAGATTTGAAGCCCATTTGCATGGTTCTCCTGTGTTATCTTGGAACAGGATTTTTACATAGCAAATGACATCTAGAACAGATCCTGTCAGCTTTGGTGCTTGATTACATTAATGGAGTATTCAGACTTTGTGTATTGTGGGGTCTCAAGTCTTATAAAACCTTTGTCTTATAAAACCTTAGTCTTGAATAAAAAAAAATAATCAGTTACTAACAGTTTCTGGCACTTCTTTTAGGCCTGCTCAATACCACCTGTGTGGATTAGAAAGAAGATGATTTTCACATATGCTTAGCTTTGAATATGTGTAACTCACAAAGCTTACCTCTAAAATGCAGACTTTTTGGGTCAAACAAAGTTGTGATTTGCTCACCACACACTCAGAAATCCTTTGCTCCATCAGGTGAACGGCAGTCTGCTGCCATTTCTGCTGTTTTGTGGTGCCTTTGGGAGATGCCAGTGCACTTGTTCCTGGATTATGCCCAACATGTCAAAGGTTGAAGCACTTTTTATGCAGCAGCTCAGCTCAGTACCTTAGTTCCCAGCTCAGGCTGCCTTTTGGGGGTTTTGTTATTTAGGGACTAGGGTTACCTGGTGCTGAAGACAGCAGATGGGGTCTCCAGAGATCTAGCATACACATGTGTCACATTAGTTGACCCTGATCTGTCTCAGAAAGTAGCTAGTTCTGAGATCACCATGTGTCTTGCTCAATGAGTTTTCAGTGTTTTCCAGCACTACAAGACTATGGGTCTTCATATATAATCACAAAAGACCTTGGGTGCAGATCATCTAGTCCAGCTCCTCTGCAATCAGGAACATCTTTAAATGAGGTTGCTCAGAGTCCTATTCAACCTGACCTTGAATGTTTGCAGGGATGGGGCATCCACCACCTCTCTGGGAAACCTGTGACAGTGTTTCACCATCTTCATTGTAATAAATTTATTCCTTATGCCCAGTCTAAATCTACCCTCTTTGAGTTTGAAACCATTACCCCTTTTCCTATTACAACAGGGTCCATTAAAAATTTTGCCCCTATCTTTCTTACGAAAATGTCCCATTTGAGCATTGAAAGACTGCAACAAGGTCTCCCTGGAGCCTTCTCTTCTCCAGGCTGAACAACCTAGAACAAGCATCAGTTCATGCTAAACATTAATTTAGAGAGCTGCTGTTAGATGGAGATTGATACATTTTTGTCCTTCATGGGATCTGGTGCCAAAATTTAGGAGGCACTCTAGACTGCTATTTCCAAGGGTGGATGAGAATTTTCCTTGGGGTCGCAGGGTGCCCAATTAGCTTCATCAGCTTGGAGGTTTGGATGCTGCTGTCCCAAGGGTTTTCTTTGCCAGCTGCCCTGGTTATGGGCAAATAATAGTGGCAGTGGAGTAGAGAGAAGAAAGAAAGAGGGAGAAATGTAAAAAGCGTAGCACAGCTACTGACGTGTTAGAACAGATTTTGCCTAAGAGCCTGTGGATAAAGCAAAGGAGAGTTGTTCTCGTCTCACATATGAGTGGAAAGGTATTTTCCTTTCCTGAAGGAAAGCAATGAGGGCATTAGATTGATGCTATGCACATAACAAGTACTAGGGTCAAAGACCCATGCATTCCTCTTTTCAATGGCTGGAGCTTAGGTTGGTAATTAAGGCTTTAAAACTGTGAGTGGACTTAACAGCTGCTTATAAAAATCTGCAGCTGTATCGAGAGCACAACCTGCCCTCTCGTGGCTTGCTGGAATATTACTGGTGACACCGGAAAGCTCTTTTTCTCCTTCTTAAAAAAGTACGGTATTGTTCTAGCAACCAAGAAAAGTTGTGTCTTTGGTGAAGGAAAGAAGCACAGGTCAACTTTGCATGAAATGCTTATAAAGAAAGGAAACCGAGGACAGGTACTTTAAAGAAAGGATGGAGAAAATCCTGCAACAAGTCTGATTGTAAATGTTGGTTTTACATATTTTGATATTCTGTTCATCCCAAACAACACAAGATGCATTTTTTGTTGCTGTTTTATGCAGGTGTTATTAAAAAACTACCGTCTTTTGTTTCTTAAGTTGTCCTGAGTCTGCTAGGGTGGGATGAAGAGGGATACTCAAAGGCTCCACAGACTCCTAAACTAAGAGAAAGAATGCTGAAAACATAGTATCCTCAATCTCCGCCTGGTACACCCTGGGATTTTCATCCTACAAATCAGTGCAAAGCATAACCTCAGCTGGTGCCAATGGACCTTCACTTTTCTCCTTCACATTCAAAATTAAACAGTCACCCAGCCCATCCCAGGGAGGAAAGATGAAGGGTCAGCACGTCTGTCTTTGTGTGCTTCTCACTCAAGGCACTTTGCTCACAGATGGGAGGTGCACTGCTGTATGGTTTCAAGCTGAGATGGGTGTAATCAACACCACCCCTGCCCTCCTTTAAAATAATTCCTATTGAATTGCTGCTTTCTTCTGAGAAAATGCACACGGGAGGTACAAATTAGATGTTTGAGCTCTGGAGAAGAAAACTCAAAAACATCCCCTCCTTAGTCTTTTTTGTTAGCTAGACTCATACAGCTTTCAGGTTTGCATGTAGGGCTTTTGAGTGGATCACCATTCTGAGGAGTTTAATGCTCTCTGCTCACTAGTTAACTGCTCTCTCACCTGGCTGTACTGGATCTGTGGACAGCTAATGCCTCAGGAGATCAGGTGCCTAAATTTTGTGCCTAAATTTTGATGCTGCAATAAGCTAATTAAAGCCACTTCATCTCTGTCAGTCATGGCCTATGCTTTTGTGAAAATCATTATCATGAAAATATTTTAAGGAATTAATGAGAGCCTGTTTTCTGAATTAAATTAAATCTTATTCCTGTTTGTTTAGCCAAATACTTGAAATGGAATTTGTTCCTATTTTGCCCTGATTTAGGAAAGAAGTGACATAAAGCTACCATGTCTCATGGCTATTATTGTAAATTTTTAAGTTGCCATACCATTCCTGACTTTCTTTTGGGGCAGACATATGCCTATGCTTGTGATGGTAGAAAACAGAAAGAAAAGCAGATTGAAAAACTGTCAGCTAGATTTAGTAGGGAAGGTATACACTTACAGAACTAGGCATATAGGCTGATATCTACCAGAAAGGAAAGTTTTTCCTGGAATACTGGCTGTGCCCTGTTGTGCAGTGCATGCAGCCAGTGACATGCCCTGCACACAGGTGCCTGCACTAAGTCAGGTCATGAACAAAGCTGCATCTATGATCCCACTCTGCTTCAGTGCTCCTGCAGCTGAGAGACAGCAGATAGTCATTATCCAGGACTTTTTACTGAAACTAGGCTTTCCAAGACATGGGTGGCCAGAAAAAATGGTACAAATTCTGCCCATCTTTTATACACACAAGCTTTTTTTTGTGAAGGGGCATTCACCTTCTCTTCCATGAACAGCAGAAGTATCTCTACATTGGGCTTCAAGTTAAGACAACATATAAACCATTGCGCTGTATAGATTCAAAACCATGCTCCAAGGCCAGCAGGGTATGTGGATGAAATATGAAAAGAAAGCTCCAGGTATTCACCTAACTGCAGAATCTGTAGGTTATTTTGGCAGTCTTGATCTTCTTCATGAATCCTGTCTGCGCTGATGATGCTGTTGCTATTGCCATGTGTTCCCACTTCGGAGGTCTCATTTGTCCTTGGGCCAGGACAGATGGGTTTTACAGGATAGTAACAAAGCTAGTAAATCTGACTGTGAGAGTGAGAAACCTCAACACACCAAGCTTTTCAGCTGGGACCAAATAAGCAGTCTGGTCTCTTCCACATCACATAATCCATCCCTGTTTGTCTCTCCTCCTTTCACTGCCTTGTTCTCTCTGACCTGTTGACAAACTGATGAACCTTGGAGCCACTTCAACAGGCAGAAGGGAAAGAAAGTATGGGTGGACTGCAGCCATTGCCCTTGGCAGTACTTCCAATTGCTTAAATAAAAGAGGCAGTCAAAGGGTCTCCAGCCCTCATCTCTGTCCTCAGAATTTCTCACAGACTAGATTAAAAAGATATTCTCCAACACCTCGTTTTTCCTGTCATGGATCTCCTTCTGTGGCTCCTGATTTTCTGTGGCTGTGTAGCAGAGAGTTCAGCTGTCTGTTCTGGAAATGGTGAGTTGTGTTATGTGTATTTATGACTGGGAGATAAATGCTTAAATGTTCAGTGGTAAGGCCACAAAATCTCCCTTGCAGCTTCCTTCTCTGGGTGATTTCATTGCTGCATCCAGGCTGCTTCCAGGCCTATTTCACGGCCATCAATCTCTGTTTGGTCTATTCTGTCTCTTATCAGATTTTTTAATTTATTTTTTACTTAGAAGAAAGTCTCCTGAGGTTTCTTTCATTTCTTTTTCCCCTGCATGCCTTCTACTTGAAAACATCTTTCAGTGGCTCCATATTTATGTGGAGGCATTATTGTTCAAGTATCTGGAAGAGTTTCACAGTTGCATCCTCTGCTTGAGTTAACTGAAAAGCTGCTAAACACATTAATTGCTCAGAAGCTGTTCCTGTCAGCAATAAGGCTGGTGGCTGGCTTTGTTGGGGCTAGTTGCCACCAATTCCAGACAGAGCCTGAAGTGCTTATTAAACCTTCTTAAAAGCCTCCTTGAGAGCAGCTCCAAGGCTGTTGGGATGTGTGTCACATCCCAGGGTGGACGCTCCTGCTCCCCAAGCTTGGAGCTGGGAGCCCTGATGAGCTGCAGAGAGCCTGTTCCTCCTGCAGATGTGCTGCAGAGAGCCTGTCCCTCCTGCAGATGTGCTGCAGAGAGCCTGTCCCTCCTGCAGATGTGCACACCTGCCCGGTGCACCAAGCCCAGCAGATTTGGAATTCAGCTCAGAGCTTTAAAAAATGCCACTTGTGAAGGCAAAGCACAGTCCTTCCTGAGGAAAGAAAAAGCTGATTTTTTTTTAACAGAAAGAAAAGCCCTTCTTCTTTTCCTCCAACAATTTCCACGTGTAATCTTGGGATAAGTTGATTTTGCAAAAGGAATGAGAGCATTTGTTTTAATACAGAATTTGTTTTTAAATCAACGCCACAAATAAAAATATTTGATCAGGGACATGACACATACAGAGAGAGATCGCAGAGCTCAGTGCTCATTTACTATGTCTATCTGCAGGTAAGAAAGAAGCATACCTTGGTGGCTGTGCTAGGACAGACTTACATAAAGATAAAAGTTATATTTCCATTTAAAATTGAAGAAGGAGGGAAAAAGTGGTAGTTTTTGTTTCTGTCTTGCCTATATCTAAATTTTTTACCTTGGTCTGGGGATTGCTAGGGTGGTGTTTTTGTGATGTATACTTAATTGTGTTATTCAGACAGATGAATTTGTGTCAGCTCTTTGCAACAGCCTGTCTCATGCTCATTTTTGCTTTAGTTGCTGTCAGTCAATATTGGTATGGTTTTTATCTGGAAAACACATCTCTAGTAGCACTTCACAAAATTGCTCTCTCTTCTTTTCTCTGATATTCCATGATTTATTTCATTTGGAAGAAAGGTAGGGGCAGATTTTACAGAGCAAAGTGAATGGGAATGGGAATTTATTGAGCAACAAAATGACTACTTGGAATATTGCCTTTGCCTGAAAGGTGTCAGTAAATTCAATTTGAAGCCAGGGAATGTCAGACTTTTTCCTTCCACATTTCATGGAATGTGTAGTGGAGCTGCTTGTCCGAGAATAGAATCCCTTAGTTTTCAGTTGTGCCTGTGGCATGGTTAAGGATCTTTGAAATTGTTTCAGGCAAAAGTCTCTCAAATATTTCAGTATTTCAGGAAAGAAAAAAATCCAGTCTGAATTTTTAGCAAGTTGGCATCGCAGTGCAGGATTGTCCCAGTTCTGTTTTCTGCAGGGAGATGCCCAGAGATTTCACTTCTGTTTGTTCCTCTAGAGACTTCTCCAGTCTCCCTCCTCTCTTCCACATTGCTTGCCTTGTCCTTTTGGCTCTTTCTGCCTTGCTTGTCAAATATTTCTATTTTACCCTCCTCTAACTTATTTATTAATATTCATTCCAGTGGGAGGAAGTAGAATGATGCTTAAACCTAGGCTATATTTTAAAGAAGGCTCATAAATTGAGTAGCACAAATAGTTGTCCCATGTACTAAAGATTTGTATCATGTATACTCTGCTGTTTTAAGTATAGTCAGGGTTACAGTTGAAAGATGGATGTTTTTAACATAAAGAGTGTGTGAAAAGTTTCTGTATGTATAATTTTATTGATTGTTTTGAATTAATTAATATCCCTATCAAAACTGAATAAACGCATTATTGAAGAAAATCATTAACCAAAAAAAAGAGGAACTTTTCCATCACAAAAATTAAAATCAGGAGCCAGACTAGGAATTTTTATCTGTTTCACTTAAAGGTTATTTTTACTAATACTCAACTCAAATCTTTCCTCTTAATTCCATTATTCTGTAGCTCTTGGAGTTCTTTCATTTTACTCTCCTCTTTCTCCCTCACTCCTTATCCCATAAAATAATATATTTGAAGTAACTGTAAGTATCAGAGATGTCTGTTTGCAGTAGGCTGGTCTCTCCTCCAAGCCCCTCCTACCCCTCATGCTACCTCCCTGCCCTGTGCCCAGAGCTCCTGCCTGCCTGGGCTGCCCAGCCCTGTGCTCCCTCCCGTGGGCTTCGACAGGTGAACCTGATGGCAGAAGTGAGCATCCTCCATCACATGAGCTGCTCAAAATGGGCCATCATCCCTCTCTTTATAAGACAAAATCATCCCTCGTGTAGATCCAAATCTCCTCCTCTGGGGAGGTTTTTTGCCTTTACCTCATCTTGCAAGAACTCGACACCTGCACGTTCTTTATATGAGCTGGGAATCTGTAACTGATGGCTCTCTGGTATGCCTGAGCTTAGCAATGCATCAGAAAACATTTTCTTAGGCCACAGTTTTCCCTGGATTAATGTTGTTTGGATTTATTAATGTTTGCCATAGACACTACCCAAACATCCAGGTAAATGGATATGCATTTCACAGATGCAAATGTAATATAAGGTTCAATAGTGTATTAAACCAAGAGAGTGCTAATAAATTCAGCAAAGCCTCAGGATTTAATATATCAATATAATTTCAGTGCTAAGGCTGTTGTTCAAATATCATCTCTAAATTGTAAAAGAACTGGCTGGAACCTTTACTTGCCATTCAAATAAAAGCATCTGTTGTTTTCAAACAGTTAGATGGTTGTATTTTCACTTTTTAAAATACTTTCTCACATTCCATTCTCCTTGAATTTTATTTGCATTCTGATGAGACAAAAGAATCAAAATAGACTTGCAACATTTCATGGAGTCATGAAACAAATATCAGAAGTTTGGCAGAAAATATGGTTGTGATAGTATTTCTATACTAAAGGATTCAGTGGTGTTTGAATAGGCCAGTACATTTTTGATACTTAACAGAATCAAATCCCTAGCTATTCACATTTTCATCCTCTTCCAGCAGGATTTAAAGCAAGGCACGATTAATTAAGAGAATCTTCTCATAAGTGCACAGGAAAGGAATGAAAATTAAAAGAAGTTTTAAAAGTAGTGTCAGATTTTCCATGATTCAAAGAAGACTCTATGCACTGCTTCAGGTAATGCCTCTTCAAGGAAGTACAAGAATTTTAAATTGTTGATTTCATTAGACTTTTCTATGACAAGTGATTGTTTTTAACCTTGCTAGGAAACATGCACAGCAAGATTTGTCTTGTGTTAATAAGATATAGAATACTACAAAATTGTTAGAAGCTGTAAATAATTCTTCAGCCTTCTTCAGGGGCTGAACAGCATAAAGTATTTTTTTTCCTCCTTGAGAACTCAGTGTTTTAGTCTAGGATGGGGAACACAGCAGTCCACTCTAAAGAAAGGAGTAAATTTCCCAACCCTACCCAAACAATTTCTTCATGGAATCATTTTTAAAATGAGCAGGTTTTTCTCAGTTCAGTGATAGACATGGCCAGAAGGTGTCAGGCTTCCTCTGTCTTGGGGAGCTGGCGTGGGTAACACAGTGCACTGGAGATGCTTAGCGTGCCCTGCACTGGCTCCAGCTGCTATCCCAGGAAGCCAAGAATTCCCTGCTGCTCTGCCTGTTTGCCAGCTACACACAGATATCTTGAATGCAATGCAAGCTATGACTCAATGAGCCCTACAAAAGTGTCCAGGGCTCTTCAACATATCCTAGGAAATCCAAGGCAGTGGGACCAGAGGATGTAAACACAGACAGCTGAACCAAACCCTGCCATACCCAGAATGGCAACATTGCCTCTATTTAGGCAACTAAACTCCTTCTCAGAGTGAGATTTAGTTGGCTCAAATCTTGATTTGTACCAGGTTGGAGTGGGATTCAGCTCACCTGAATTTAGGAAATTGGTTCTCTTGCCTAAACTTAGGCCATTAGTTTCATTCAAGGTTCTTGAGACCATCCCGTCCGGACAACTAATTGCCAGTCTGGAAGGATGCAGGGCTCTGCAGGTCTGCTGGCTCTGGGCAGATGCCGTGGCTAACTTAAACTCTTTCAGGTGATGCCAGACTGCAATATGTAAGCATCTGAACAAACTCCTTAAACCTGAAACCTAATCAATAGAAGAATTTTAAGGAGGCTGCACTGACAGTTTGAAAACCTATTATGAAATCTTAGACTTCACTGACAGAATTAGAATGCGCCAAACCAAAAAGGAGAAAGAGACCCATCTAATTTGCTGGATCCCACGTTTCTTAAAGACCAAGATTGATTTACGTTTTAAGGCTCTTAGATCATGGACAGTCTTATGCAAAAAAAAAAAAAAAAAGTGTTCAGCAATTTCAATAAAATACTGCCAATAAATTAGCTCCTAATATGATTGACTTAGAACTAAAAGTAAGTAAAAATAACAATCAAGTATAATTTTTAGAAGTATTTTATATATAGACATAGAAAGATCTCACCTTTTGCAAAAGAATAAATAAAGAACTCCTGCCTGAAATTTATCCTTAGATGTCATGACTTTGGACACTTCCACAATGTTTTTCACTTCTCTGACAGATTTTAGGGGAATATGGCTGGCACATAAATGTAGCTGAAAAAAAGAATGCTGTAGAATGAACTCCTCATAAGTTATTTTAAAGATTCATTTTACCTCATGATTCTCCAGTAGCTGACAATCATAGGATTAACACTGCTGGTCTGCAGAGAGCACTTTTCATTCTGCAGACAAGAAACCACAAGACATGAGGCAGGTACTTACTTCAGATATTTATTGTAGTCCATCAGAGAATATCAAATACCTGTTTTTAAACCACCAATATACATTGCCTTCCTAGTGTGAGTGAAGGGTAATGGGAATGAGAAGAACTGAGGAACATGATTTAGATTTAACAAAACTTTATAAAAATGAATTGGACAATTTTAAGTCAGAACAGTTATAATTTTATTCTTTATATGGGAAAGCAATCTAACAAAACCAATACCATAAAAATAACTAGAATGAATAAGGCATGTCAAAGTCTTCACTGAGGTGTCAAGTAGATATATACATACAGTACTGAATATTAAGCAACAGTGTAAAAGATAGTCCCACACTTTATTTCTGTTGTAATTATGAACTAGTAAGTGTCACCAGTGTTGTTTGAGAGATAGACACCGAGTAAATAGACACAGATTTAAATGATTAGTATAAAACTTGTTAGGTGTGCTTTTCCTGGTACTGGGGCCAATGGCAAACTCTTACTAGCTTCACTGGGAGGAGGACCAGAGAGGCTGGGGCAGATGTTTCTGATCCTCCATTGCATAGTCCTCACACAGCATAAGTTACATTGTCCAGGTTGCTGGAACACCTCTAATCTTTGAATTTAAATGAGTTACATTGGGAAGTCTTAATCCATACACTAAGTTAGCTCACCAAAAAGAACTACTTCTGATCACCTATCCCTAACACCTGGATTAATGGGCTGAGTGCAAACCACCTGCTATGGCATTGTGCACATATTTAAAGGTTTCTAAGCTGAAGATGTAAATGAATCATTCACAGAGCTTGTCATGCCATGATGCCAGATCAAGAACACTCTTTATTCTCAACAGAGAGAAGTCAGAGCAACATACAGTGTATGTAGCTACAGCCAGTGGAAAGAATGTGTCTCCTTGTTTCTGCCTGTTGATTGTATAGTCAGGTGAAATCTCATGGCACCGGGAAGCAGAGTTTGACTCTCTCATTGCTTTTTGGATGTCACATCTCACAGTAGTTGCTACAACTGGATACCTATAGTAGATGGTCTGCAAGTGGCTTTCTGTGTTGCATCAATAAGACTTCCCTGATGAGAAATCTGGTATTTTTCAGCTGAGCTATTGCTCTCTCTGCACAGAGTTAGTGAATTGTGGGTTCTATATTCTTATGCTTTGCCAGTTATGGCAAGATTTATATACAGGTCAATATGGGCAAACAATTCTTGTTTAACTCAGAAAATCTATTTATTTCTTATTATGAAGACAATTGGAAAAACTGTGTTTTCTGATGTTTTTACACAATGTTTTTGTGGAGATTCATTGATAAGGAGTTTGCAGTGATTTTGAAAATAATATAATTTAGATCTAATAATCAAAAGTGAACTCTCAGGTAATGATCAGAATTTTATGTAATGGTGTCTAAACAAAAGAAAACTGTCAGTGACAATCAATTAGACTTTCCAACAGGCCATTGCAAATTTAAAATATGCACATGAATAAACAGTAGAACAACACTATGAGAGAAATAACTTGCCTTACACTGTCTCCAATGAAAATACATATTCATTAATATATGTATACTATGAAGCAGGGAAGCTAACAAGGTACAATCTGTCTGAAAAGCATAATGTGGATAACGTTTGCAGGCAAAAGGCAGGACAAATAAAATTAATCTTTAGAGAATGCTCATTATTGTTTCAGTCTGTTACTGAATATTACAATCCTATTCTAGCTCTCAGATATGTTGTAAGCACTAAAAAAGGATTTTTCAGTAGGCAGCAAAAGAAGTATTGATTTAGAAAATAAAATGTATGGCTTTTTCAAATGCCTTTGTCTACTAACATAACAGTGCACCAGGCAAAATTGCCTTGGCTGAGCAGAAAGGTCTTCTAATGTCTATATTTCAGGAAGATGGAATACAAAAAATGAGTTTAATAGGAGGACATTCATTATCTGGTAGTAATTTTAAGGTATATGAAAGAAGCAGGTGCAGCTCTACACACACACACACATATATATACATATATATGCATGTAAATGACTGTTAATAGAACCCTGCCGACAAAATATCCCTGCAGTCAAACTTTTCTTACTAATGAACAGAAACACAACAGTTCATGTTTCAACTGTTCTGTGATTTCCAAATATCATTTTTTAACATGAAAAACTGTGAGAGAAACAAGCTTGAGAAACATAGAATTCATTATAAATCTTGAGGGAAGAAATGGTATTTACATTACTGATCATTGTTTTGTGAAAACCACATTAGCTGTTGTGCACTGGACTTAGTAAAGACTCAGGGGGAAATGGAAAAGCAATGGGCTGAGCAGTACCGTCAGAGATTGCCTGGAAAATGTCAAACACTTCCCTTCTTTTTATCCACAGGGAAATCTGAATGCATTTCTACTAATCAAAACTTTCTGAAGGAAAGTATGTGGAAAAGAAAGAAATGAAAAAAACCAATTGCTGTAGGGGTAATCCACTGGGTATTGTGTCACGTCATTCTTAGGTGATGGACAGTGGTATTATGATTAGAAATCTGTAATTCAGTTAAGGGGGGCTAGATGATATTATTAGAAGTAAGAGCCACTTTTCATGCATTATGAATTCACTTTTTTAAAAAAATCCCCACCAACTAGGATGATGGTTTTGATCACCAGTATTTTACCCAACTCATTTTTAAAGAATATACTTCCATAAATGTAGAAAAGTAATCATTTAACAATTATTGTAGCCTGAAAGGAAGGAAGTAGGGGTTCTGAAAAGCTTGGTGACCTTCTACAGGGCTTTTTTTGTGTGCAAATAGAAACCAAGGAATAATGAAATTCATATCAGTAAAGCCCCAAAATACCATCTAGGTTACTGTTTTTATCTGGAAAGTTGTGGGGTTTATCTTTTCCTTACTAGTAGCAGCAGATGTTACCAATTTAAGTTCTGCAGGCTCACTCTTTTCCAGTTATTTCAGAAAATTTCAACAACACTTATAGAGACACAAGGTATGAACATATTTAAAGCACAAGTCCCTGCCTGGGACTCTTCTCATTAGGTCTGTGTCAAGTATTTGACAATATTCTCTTATAGCATAAGTGCTTGAAATTTACTGGTCTGTGGTTGTATTTGTAGAGACATGTATATGTGTGTATATGCATACATAAATGTACATACAGGGAGAGACATGCATCCTCACGTGCTCTATGTGCACATGCCATTCTCAGAAATGCAAAAGGAAAACAAAGTGGAAGAGCAGGAGACCTAGAATATCGGGCTGAAATGGGTGCTTCACAACTAGGGCTTTTGTTTTCTGCCACATTTCAAGTACCAACTCCCCAAGAAGTATTCTGGGGAACAAAAAAGAATTTCCTCATTATGGAGTCTCAAGAGATGGAGTGGGATACAGATGAAGCTGTGCCTAATTATTGTTCAGCTTTTAACGAGTTATTTCTGTCATACCACTCAGCTATTTTTTAAGAGGTGTGTTAGTGGTCTGTCAGCATTAACCTGTAGGTATTAACCTTGCTTTCTCTACCGACCTCTTAGATGTGTATTTTCCTTTCAGGGATGCAGTAAGGGCTGAGACTGACAAACAACTAAGTGCATTAATGATTAAACCCAAAGGATATGTTTATTGCAGATCCTCACTCTTTGAGACACTGCATTTACTTGCTTTCTGTCCTTTGGCCACATGTATCATAATCCTTGCTAGCTGGCTTTAGCCCTGTGCACTGCCTTGCAGTTACTAGCCTTGCAAAGACATCTGGGATTTCAGAAAGCACCTGTTTGAGCTCCATCCCCTGTGCATAGAAGGCAGTCTCCTTTCCTGTTTGAAACTAGGATATTAGACTGGTTCCAATGTCTTATAAGTAAGAATACAAACACAGCAGCATCAGGCAGCATTCAGAACAAGGAATGCATGTTGGTTGTGTGTCTGCTTAGTCCAGCGTTGGTTTGGCCCGGAAGAAAAGTCATGGTACTGTGACTTCTCCAGATGGAATTCCTCTCCAGGCTCCTTACTCCAGCCCTAGCGTGAAGAAGAGGCATCATTCGGCAAACAGGAGAGAGCCTGGGTGAGGTTTGGACCTCTTGTCTCACTAGTGGTATCTACCTCCTGGCACTTAGTGAGATTTCTACATGACAAACCTCATCATCCCAGGCAACCTGTGCTGGGAAGGGAGGTAAGCCCCTTCCCAGGTATGGAGATGTCCATCTCTGCTGACTGACTGTAGAGTTCTACAAGGACAATGCACTCCCTGAAGTGCTTGGTGGGATGATGCGAGGCCCTAAGTCACAGCCAATTTTCATGGAGACAGATGGCATAAGAGGAAAAGAGTCAGTTGCAAATGACTGAGAGAATGTGGGCATTGCCCATCAGGAAGGTCTTGGTGCTCTTGGCACTGTCACCACTTCTTGCTTCCGAGCTCTCAGTCTCCAAGTAGACTGAAAGCACATTCACAGCTAATAAAGCAGAGCTTTCATTGTCTCTGTTATAGTTAGTAATCATAAGACTGTATATGATTACAGTGGAAAGAAAAGGCTAGTGTTGCATCCAAAGTATTTACTATAAAAGGCTCTATACAGAAAAAAATTCAATTGCATTAGCCCTACATAAAGTGATTTAAGGCATTTTGCACAAAAAATATCAGGTTCTGTGAAACCTATTTCACAAATGTATCAAAATGATAGTATATATTTTTCTATTGTTGTCTATTTCTGTGCTACAATACTTCTCTGAAGTTACAAAGCCATAAAGAATCTTTCCCTTAAAAGTTCAAACTCTGCCTTGATATACTGCTACATATATACACACACACTGCCATATGCTGCTAAATATTCTATCTTTGTAAATAGTGCTTGGAGATGGGAGAACTCGGGATTTTTTCTCTAACTTTCATTTTGATTGGAACCCCCCAAATTTGAAAACACCATGTAGTTTCAGGTATGAGCTATAAATTGGTTTTGGTTTTTTGTTGTGCCAGATTAAGCTGAAATGTTAGAACAAGATCAGTAGAAAAGCAGGCTAAAAGTTTAATAACATTTTTTCAACCCAACTCCATTTCTGTCTAAAACTAATTTTATACTAAACTTGATTTGCATTCAGATACCGTCCCTATAAATTCACATTTAGCTATGTTAAATACTAATCTAGAAATATAGCCTAAAACCCAGAGCTAACAATTTGCATGCTTTCAAGCAATGTTCCTATGTCTGGAGTCATAAAATTTTAAAAATGTGGATAAATCTCAATTGATAGTCAAATCAAGAAATCTAACCTACTTAAACATCACCCTTTCTTTGAATTTGATAAATGTAACAGAATTGCTAGTGGAAATTAAATGATGTTGCTCATCAGCTGAAAAAAGTAACCTGGGGGGAGTCTGTCTATAAATGTCCATCAATTGATCTTGTTTCACTTCCCTGAACATCTGAATGAGAATTCCTAATTTGCAGATTTGTGTTCAGATTATGCAGAAGTTGAAAAGAAGCAACAGAATATTTCAGAGATACAAGTGCTCCTCTCTCCCCCCTCAAGTACACACAGATATTCACAAATTATTTACAAAGTATCCTTGGAGCCTCAAACTTAACTATTTGCACAAAGCTGAAATCTGAAGTCCTCTGACTACTCTTTGGGAAAATTTTTGAGACTGATCATCAGCTCTCAAAAAACCCCCTAAGATCAACCAGCTGTTTAAAAACCTTCTGTGTGATCTAAAGACTGAAACAATTTATCCATAGTTACATTACATGTGTACAATGTAATAAACAGGTAGACGACGTGTGAAGTAAATGAAATGAAGCCCACAATGTCAAAATAAAATAAAATGAAATAAAAAGTATCCAACACTAGATTCAAAATAATCCATTCCAGAAGAAATATGAATTGTTTCTGGAAGTTGTTGCCCATTCAGTTAATCTTGCTATAGAAAATCCACAAGTTCATCAGCATATCAGACAATAAGAAATTTCAGGCTATAGCTACAATAAAGAAATAGAATTTTGCCACAACTGAATTAATAACCCAAAACATAAGCTCTAATTATAGATGGAAAAAAGAGTCTGCAGGATTTATGTCAGATAATCAAGACCATACACCCAGACAAGCCTGTTTAGAATAGAGAATAAAAGGTAAAAAGTGGGGTTTGATAAAGCACAATAGAAACCTTCCAAATAAGTGGACCAAATTTCCCTGTTGCTACTTCCTTTGTGTGAAAATAGAAGCTTTAGTTTTTACCAAAGGCACAGAAATCTATCTGTTGAAGAGAGATAGAAAATCCAGCAGGCTAAAAATGATAGAAAAGACAGTTCAGCCTGGAGAAGAAAATTGTCATAGCCACACTGGTGACTCAAAGACAGATAGGACACGTGGCAAACAGGAAGTATTAGTAAGAATTATTTATCATCAGGAAACACAGATATGGCAAAATTGTTTTGGGTTTTTTTTTTTTTTTTTTAGAAGGTACTGGCTGAAATGATGAAATACTTATTTTGAAAGCTTTTCAAGGCCAGGATGATACTTCAAGGAGAGAAATGAAGAGAGGATGGATGAGGAGCACTGTCCACCTGTAACCTGGTATTTGGGGTATTTATTGGAACATGGGAGACCCTCTTAGAGGGTTAATGGAGGTTGGGCTTTTTCCATAGCCTCCTCTGAGTGTCATTTTTGGGCTGCAGAAGAAAATGCACTAGTTACATAGTGAAATTGAGTAATTTTTATGAGATGTGAACAACTTTTGTACCTAAATAACCCTTTTTAAAATAAAAAATGGACTATTGACACAGAGAAATCTGTTTCAGGGAGTAAGCTCTTCCTCAGACTCTGAAAGATGCAGATTTAGACAGTCTACCAAGAAAGTGAGAAGAGAGAGAGAGAGAAACTTGGCAACAGACTTCCAAAGCACTGCTGAATTTTAAAGCAATATTTGTGCCTTTGCTATGTCCATGAGTAGATGGTTATTATCAGACTACACTGCAAATTCACAGGCAGTAGGTTGAAAAGAAGATGTGAGGAGCTCCAGCTGTCCCTCACCTGATTTTATTGTTAATCCCCCACAGTGATATATGTCTGCTGGGTCTCACTGTTGAAGTCACTCTGGCCTGACTCATTCCTCAGCTGTCTTTCTATTCATCTTGGAAAAACAAACTCCATTGCTGGCAGGGACAACTTGCTTACCTAGGAGGCTCCTTGCTTCAGACAATCTGTGTGGGGGCTCAGGAGAGCCCTGGAAATCTGCAACAGAGCTGCAGGAGATGAGAGGAGACTTGTCTAAATGGCTAGCTTCCCACTTTGGAGAAGGCAAATTTCTTTTAACTTCCTCCATGCTTGGAACTGAAAGCCACATATTCTATATTATCTTCATGGAAGCAAATTATACCGATTTATGTTTCAGTGGGAGTAGATTTGTCTTCCCTGGAAATTTGACTTTAAAACATCTTCAGAAATGCTGACAGATGGACCTCTGCTATATCTGAGATAAATAGTTGACATTCTGTATATCTTTTTTGCTAATGATAAATGGACACACTCTTTCCCTATTCCCTCTCGAGGAAAAGACATCTCCTCTTAGTAATGCAGCTGTTCTGAGTCTAATAAACAAACTACACACGAGATGCTGCCAACTGCTTTAAGTAATAAGCCAAACAGATTTCTTGCTTCCAGAATAAAGGAGGAAAAGGAAGCAGTTTTTTTTATCAGTGTGAAACAAAAGCTTTTCATGTGTGTTATACTGTTAATTATCAATGCTACATAATAAAATATAAAGGTGGAATAAGAGCTGACTGCAATATCAACCCATTTGCTTGAGATTATTTGATTTAACTGCGTAGACTTTAAGCTATGGACAAACACACACGACTTTCTTGAACCCCTGGACAGTCCAGAGACCTTGGCTGTGGGGAAACGAGCAGAAAGACTGCAACTGCTGTGGAGTAAAGGTTGAAAACCTGCAGGTGACAATGCTAACGTCACTTCTTTTATGGACAGTGTTGTTATTTTATTAAGAGTCAGAAATAAACCACATATTAACAGCTTCCAGTAAAAAGGGACTTATTTTTTACTCCCTGATTGTAATCAAAATCCCTGTTAACAACAATCTCTCATTTGCTTTGTCATGGCACCAGGATTTCACATAGATGCAGTGCATGAGTCTGTTTATGACCTCATATGATGCACAATCATAAACTATATACTCAGCTTAGTAGAAAAAGTAAGTAGACACTGTAAGTGACCACTTCATGTTACATTAGCAAATTACCATCAAGTGATGGGTTGATTGTATTGATCAGCAGATTTGAATAGGACAAACTGTTGTAAAATGTTCTGACTAAATTTGAGATCATCACTCCTGTCCGATGTTAGAACTTTATTTTAAAAATCAAAGTTTTTCATTCTCTCTTATGTCCCCCATGCTGTTTAACAGATGAGGAAATTGTTACTATCATAACATTTATCCTTCACCCCTGTTACCATGGTACTCTGGTCTTTATCATTATTTTATCCTAAAAGGGTCATAATTACACATATTAATATCATCCTCACAGTCCATCTGAGTAGTTGTAGTGAAAACATTGCCATGCTCAGCGCATCACCTGCCCTATTTTTCTCGAAAGTAGGCATTGCTGAGTCTATTATGTTTTAACAACATAATCTCAGTACTGACATTAAGACTTAGCCTTTGACTGCTGAATTTCCCTTTAAAATGATGACTTTTTGCTTTTTTTCCTCTAGCAGGTTTGAACATTTGTGGGTTAATATAGTAAACATAGTTTTGTGAATGTGGATTTCTTCTTAATATCCATAATGAAACCTATAGAAATCTGCATAATCATTCTAAAATCTTCTGTATTCAGTTTTAATGGGTTATCTTTGGAAGCAAATTAAAAACAAAAACCACAACTTGCATCAGTGCTGTAATTTATTTTTATGTTGAAGTAATAAAAGTTTCAGTGAATAAGTATAGTTACATTTGATAATGATTCAGAATCAGTTAGTAAACTGAAGGCAACTGCTGCCTGCTGAGACACTGCACACAGAGTCCACCTCCCAAGAACAGCTCCAGCTCATAGAATCACAGAATCACAGAATGGGCCAGGCTGGAAGGGACCACAGTGGGACATCTGGTCCAGCCTTCCTTCTCAGGCAGGGTCATCCCAGAGCACATGGCACAGGATTGTGTCCAGACGGTTCTTGGGTATCTCCAGTGAGGGAGACTCCAAAGCCTCTCTGAGCAATCTGTGCCAGTGCTCAGTCACATGCACAGTAAAGCCATTTTGCATGGAAGCAGCTCAGACTGGTTCACACATCTGTGAGAATCATCCTTCCTAAAAATCCCACAGAACTGGGATGATCTGTGGGTCAGAGACTCAGATTTTCGGAGCTTTCCATGGACAGAGGTCTATGATGCCTCTTAGGAAACTCTGATAGATCAACCCTTACCAAAACACTGAGGCATAGTTCCCTTTCCTCTTCCTCTTTTGCAGGAAATCTCTATCCTCTTTTTTCAATTTTTTCTGATTGTCTTTTTTTTTGAAATGCCTAAGTTTTGTCAGAGTCCAGGTAGTCTGCACTGCACTTTCAGTACTATGCACTGAGTCATCAGTAGAAAAATCTGCAGTACAATGAACATGAAAAATTTGGGGATGATGCAAAAGCAATTCAGCTAATATTGAAAAGATAAAACCTCACAGGGGTCTATAGCAATGGTTATGTAATTAATTGTATCTAATTTTTATTAGCCTCCACTTTAAAAGAACAGTGCATGTGAAGAACTTCTAGACTGCACAACGTAGAGGGTTTACACAATCCTTAGGACTTTTCCTTAGAACTTAGCTCATTTTTCTTGAACATGTAATTGTCTTCTTTAAAATTTCTTTATCTGCTGCTAACAGAAGAGAAATATTTAAATTGTGGCACACCAAAAAATTACCTTAGAAGAAGAGCTATTGGATGCAAAGAATGTGCAAATAGGATCATTGGAAATTATGTCTATTCTCCCATTATGAACATGAATTCTTTTTCTTTTCTCTCCTTCATTCCCTATTTCATTTTCTCTGTAGATTTAATAGCACTTTCAATATCAGAAAAATGCAATGTCTGAAGAGTGTATTCAACCTTTGGGGACTATCAAAGAAACGTACACACAGTACCTCACGCAAAGGCATCTCCATCTTCTGACAAAATATCACCATGCATAGTAGGAAAATAAGAGGAGAAATAGTAATGTGGAAGACATACATTTCTGACAGAACTCCCTCAAGAATCACATTTTGGCAAAGATTAAGCAGGTGTGTTGTTTGAGCAGAACTTTATAAGATCCCGTTCAAGAAGAGCAGGGCAAGCTACTCCAGTGACGAGCACCTTCAGTGAACCCCAAGTTCTTAGGGATCCCGCTTACTCCTTGTCCAGAAGTCCATGGAGGTCTGCAAAGAGATGAGAGCAGCCTGGACACACACCTTGGCTGCACTAGCTGTAAACAGTCATTGGATCACCTACATGTGGGCTGAGGTTAGCACAAAAACCTGATGAGTCTGTCAGCTCCTTCACTAGCAGCGTGGAGCAAGTACAACAAAGGACTTGCATCAGAGGGCTTGGACATTTTTGCTTGCCAATAAGCTTTCAGATCCAGAATAATTGGATGGAAATAGAATCCTACCACCAAATAAACACACAAACAGAGAAACCAAAACCAAACAACTTCTGAAACAAAGTTGCTGAGGGTGTAGAGAGGATGTGGAGATGGGCAGAATTAGGGGGTCTCTTTGTAGAAAGATGCATGTGCAAGTACAGGAAAAAAACTAAAAGCTAAGACCTTCTGCTTGTTACCTGCTATACCAGGGCAAAAGAAAAAGCCTACGAGAATTGGCTTAAACTTCCTGGAGACAGTAAATGCTCAATCAGAAGACCTGCTCCAGGAGGAACCTTTGGAAAAGCGGGAAGCATTGCTATGGCCACGTAAGACCTGTGTATTCTGTACACTTAGACAGTGACATACTAATCAGGGCCCCGAAGAACAGACCACCTGTCAGGGCCAGGCTGGATGGGGCCCTGAACAACTTTATCTAGTGAATGGCATCCCTGCCCATGGCACGGGGGGATGGAGCTAGATGATCTTTAAGGTCCCTTCCAACCCAGACCATGCCGTGATTCTATGATTCTATGATGCTATCTATCATTATATTTCAAAGTAAACAAATGGGGAAGAAAAGGAATACAAGTGGCTCAAAACTTATGCTTTTTGTTATTAGACATACTATATAAATAGATTGTAAATACTTTTTGGTAAAAGTGCTTATGTATACTTTATTCTAACGTGCTGTGTGTTTTCTATTTTAATTTCATGCCTAAATCGATAGCTAATTATAATTTGACAAGAAAAAGCAATTGCAATGGATATGATCTACCTGCTCTGCTGTTAAATTGGAATGTGGTTGGCTGGCTTTACAGTGTTGCCACAATTTGTGTATACCATTTCCAGACTCAATGTAAGAATCAGGAAATAAATTTCTGGCGAATCATTTCAACATCACACAGAATTGCCCCAAAAATCCTTTGTCTGTGGTTGGTAGAAGAAGGAAGATTTTGATGTCTAATTGTTGACACACATTTGTCCAGGATTTAAACGGCTTCCATCTTGGGTTTTATGACCAGATGCAAATTAGGGAAACTATCCCAGACCATAACCATTTAGACAATGATTATTAAAGCAATGTATCCTTGAAGAATCTCAGGTACAATTACCATCACAATTAACATCCATGTCCTTCTCTAGGCCTATCATACAAACTCACATGCCCCCACTCCCCACCCCTCCACCAAATGCACACATATGAGAGAGGTTTTCTCCACCAACCTGCAAACCTGTTAGGAAATGGACAACTGGATATGTAAAAAATTCTCTTCTTTAATTTTCATGCTCTCCAGTCATTAAAGGGTTACTTTTCAGAGCAACAAAAAAAAGAAGAGTTGGTTGACCAAACATTTTTTTTTCTTATAAAGAAGTGTCAACCCTGAGCTCGTAATTAAGAAGTTAAAATCTGTGATTTATATATATTTATATATATAAAAATAGATGATCATACTAAGACTAAAAAAGTGAAAGCAATCTCCATGTCAGTACTATATATTTGCTTGATCTGAAATTTTGTGGAAGAAATCCTCGTGACACTGAAATTAACTGATATGGAAGATGTAGTTAGGTGTGAAGCACACTATTGATCCAGTTGCTGTTAGTCTATTAGAGAATTGCTGTCTTGGTAGGGTAATGGGCATAGTAGCAAAAAGTTCTAATCAATGTCAGAACAGTAGCAAAAGGAAAAAGATTACATCACAAGAGATTATTTTCTGTCTGAACCCGTGAGGGGCCAAGCGTGTTGTTTAACATGACCATCATGGCTGGTGAGCTCACAGTGGTGAGCTAAGTGGGAAACTGTGACAATTCTATAACATGGATAAATCCTAAAAGAAACTAGGTGAAATCGTGCTACTACTCATATTTTTACTGGGCATTAAGATTCAAATCCTAAGCAACTGTAACATGACATTCTGAAGCTAGTGGAGCTACTACCATACTAAAAGATAAACTTATTTTTCAGCTTCTCTACCTTCATACCAATCTGATGTGGCTGGCAGATGGATTGCAAGACATTCACTGCTGAGACATACTTTTTTAATGTTGGGGAAAAAAAATCCAGTCTTCCTCCCTGTAACAGTGATCATTCTGGTGACCTGAATCATCCTACAAAAGTTCCTAAAGGAAACCTGACTGTCAGTGAAGAATGGTTGCATTTTTTTGTTCCTTTCTTGCCTTTTTTTGTTTTGTTTTGTTTTGTTGATGTTCTGTTGAAATGCAGCAGCCTTGAGTCAGGCTTGATTCAGAAAGAAAACTTTCTTGCGTTCTTCCCCCGTCATTTTTCTCACTGGGGAAAAACACATACTGTAAGATCCTTTTTCCCTTTTGCAGCATAAAAGGAAATGAAGCTCAGAAAGTCTCCTGTAATAAAGGATTGAGAAAGAATTCTCTCAAGAGTGGATATTGTCTTCAGAGATATCTGAAAAAAAGCAGGAAGCAGTTCAGTCTGGCACCTGGTACTCTTTGGGAAAACTAAAATGGGAATCAGGTTGCAATACTGCTGTCTTGTAGAAAACCGCAAGTGTTTGTGGCATGGTCCATTGTCCAAGAGTATAAGAAAAGAAGAAAGTTGGCTGTTTCGGTAGCTAAAACACAGTTTCTCTGACTAGATCCAGGATTATCTCCACTGTCTCTGCAGTACGAGACTGAGGAAGACGAGGAGCAATGTCTGCAGTGACCAGCCAGGCTGTGTGGCTGAAGCCTCCACCTCCCTCCGGTCCGAGTCGACAGGCGGTGCTTCGGTGGTGACGAAATCAAACTCGGTGGGACAGATGTCGTCTGTGCAGCCACTTCCACTGCCCGAGCCGCTGGTTTCATCACCTGGCACAACGGAGTGAGGGAAACAGCGTGAGTGCTATAGGTTACAGCTTTCATCCCTGCTCTCCCTTCCACTAGGCGCCCCAGTGGGGATGAATACATTGGGAACAAGGAAGTGTTGGTAGTGCTAAATTTCATTAGTAAAGCTTCCAAATGAAACCCACTGTGACTTAATTAGGTGATTAAATGCTCTTCTGAAAAAGGATCAGACTGCTGGCATTATGGAAAGCCTTCAGTGTCTGGATGCATTAAACATGAAGATAAGGAAGAGAGGAAAAAGAAACAATTATATAACTGGAATTTCATGGAACAGAAAAAGTCTTTTTATGTTGTCAGCAGTGCAGAGGACAAAGACCACAAAAAAGTCATTGCAACAGAGCCAATTTATAAATGTGCTCCAAAATTACAGTTACGTAATGACAGTTAATGGTTTCTTACTCGTATCCTGGAAGTTGACATCATTCCCATTGTACGCGTTCTTCAGTTTGTTAGTCATGACACGTAAGGCCATGATTTGTTGTCGGATGAAGGTGTCTGGCCTTGTGATGTCTACATCTACTTCTGGGTTGTTGATCTGGTTGGTCAAGCCATCACTCATAATCTCAGGCAAGTATCTATACAGCAGAATGAAAGATTAGTTTGAGAAGCAGTAATTCCAGAAATAAAACACTGTGCAGTAAATGATGTGCTAAGAAATTCAATGTGCAGTTCTTTAACAAACCCATTAAAACTGTTTTAAAAATATAGTTTTTAATTTTACTGACTCCAAAGGATCTGTTTAGTAGCACAGCTGCATGGGGAGCAGAAAGGATTTAAGTTTTTCAACCTCCTAACTCTCCATATACTCCCCAGTAAGAGCAATGACTGTGTGAGCTATGGAAAAGGTTTGCAAGCCAGCAGTAAGTCACCACATATTCATATCCTCTGCTGACATGAATGGCTGCACACTAAATTAAGCATCTAACTGTGCATTCTGCTGTTTTTATTTCTTTCTGCTTAAAAAATATGAAGTCCTTTGTTGTATATAGCATATTTGTTGTTCTGAGACAGTTTAGAAGCCTATCTTGAGGTGTTATGGCTTTCCTAGTTTAAAAGAGCACTTAATTTTTTTCTCCAATTCTTCCTTGCATCTCTTTTTTAGACCACCATGAACAACATCTCCAGCCTACATGACATCCAGGCCCATAAAAAGCATTATAATTTTACCAAACTCCAGTATTCTCTTTGATTGTTCATTATTCCTTTAAACCAGGCTATTACAGTATGTTTTGTGTACTTTGTGCATAACATTTAAGGTATGGCATTTCCCATCCATCCACAAATCTGAAACTTTTATTCAGGCTCTTGCCTTATAATTTCTTGATTACTGCAGCATTCCTTTCTCTGACCTGGAGTAATGCAGTCTTAGGCTGCTCACAGGAAGCAAGTGTGCTTTTGCACATCTTTCCCCTACCAAAAGCAGCCCATGCTGCCAATCATCCTACAGTAAAAATCTCTATTACCCTTTGTTAAAGATGTACTCTTTGTCCCCTGCTGCTCTTTGTCCTCAGGAAGCTCTTCTTGTAGGCATTTACAAAGCTACTTTTTTTCCTGCTTTGAATTTCTGTTAAAAATTATCTGTGCATTTTACAACTGCCAGGCTGAAAAAGGGTTGACATTATTTCTCTGTGTTGGCATGGTACCCAGAGAAAATGGTGTATCACAGCTTCCTTCTTCTCTCTTGTCTGCCTTTACCTACTATCTTTGTCTCATATTTGGGCTGCAAGGGATTTGGGGCAGATCTACCCTCTGCTGACATTCTTTATAAGGATACGATCTATTTTGTAATTAGTTTGCATACCAGGCTGTCCTACTGATGTTAGTGGGACTCCTCGTGTGCATATGTGCTCAGGCAGTAAGTAATGATAGCACAGTCTAGCCTGCTAATGACAAACTTTCATGGTGCCTGGTACCAAATATAGTTTGAGAGTATTTCATGTCACTCTTCTCTTGTGTGTGCCCAATTCTCTACCAGCACTGTAGTCTGGCACTGATGACAGTATTGCTCATATTGGTCTGGAAAAATAAATATCTCTGAAAAAATAAATGTGAAAGTAAGGGAGATGAAAGGACTTTCTCTGTTGAAGTCATGGTGAAAGGAAAATAAGCTCTGCATTGCTTCTGGAGGTTCACAAGATAACAGATGCTTTGCTGCACCAAGGAAGGGCTTAGTCTCAGCGTAATGGGTCCTCGCTTTGCAAGGTGAGACTCACTTGCCAGCAGCGGCCTTTGAAGGCTTGCATGAGAATAATCCTGGGGGTGTGTGAACATCTAAGGACCAAACATGATTCCTAAAATATCCAGCCTCAAGCTGCATGTCCTGTTGTTTCACTAGCACCATGATGAGAAATAACATTGCTGTGGGGATCCCATCCAGACTCCTGTGGTCAGATTTACTGTGGTGAGAACACAGAGCTACCTCCCCCAGTACAGAAGACTGCAGACCACAGTGTTATGAATCACTAAAGACAGAATAGGAAATAATTCTGCAGAGCTGCCTAGAGGCAGTAGGATGGAGACCTTGGCAAGCAGGGATGCTCTGGACGGCAAAGGAACAGCGTCTCCATCTGTCACACGTCTCTACAAATGAAAGGGCTGCTGTAGATAAATTACTCAGCCTAGTAGTAAATCAGCGATTTCAAGGTACAGTTGATTAAAAAAAGCAAGAATGTAAGAATTAAACTACTGGCTCAGAGAGGATGACTGTGTTGCTCTGTATCATGTACATGATGATGGCCATAGCTGTTAGTAGCTACAAGTCATCTGAAATTGTTAAATATTCATGTGGATTCCTTTCCTTGTTTATGAAGGGTTAGCAGCTCTTTATTGCAAGCTGTCCATGAGAAGATAAGGATAGCTCTGAAGGGCAGCTCACAGGCTTTCTTTGATTGATTTCTGTTTGATTTCATTTTGTCTTACCATCAATAATAAAAGAAGAATGTACTGACTAAAAGCAATTAGAGAGTACTCGCGTGTGTGCATTTCATGAAGGTTCGTATTTTGCACTGTAACTAGTGTGCATCTGATGACCTTCTCAGGATCATCTAACTTTAACCATACAGTGTTTTTGTCAAACTGTCACATCCCCTGCTTTATCTGCCCAGGATGTGGTGATCCCCAAAGCATTCCGGGCAAGTGTACCTCACTTAGGTGCGTAAGGGACACATACTTGATATAGGTCGCAAGAAATCCATGGCCATAACACTGCCTAGCAGTTAATTGGATATTTAAATTCCCTCGACATTTAGGACATAATAGCAAAAGAATTAGAAAGGCTGAAAATTAATCTTTAGGTTTACACACATGCCAGATCTTGTATGTTCAAATGCAAGTGTCTGCATATAAGCAGAGTGCCACTCTCACCAGATCTAACCACCACAAGATCCAGTCACAGCTAGTCAGGAGTTTATTCAGCAGTGGAGCAGGGACAGCTGTTAGACTCCCATGTGCCTTTGGCCAAATGACTAGTTCATTATATTTCATCTGCTGGGATTTCCTTGCATAAACATAGACAGCTGGTGCCATTTTAATGCTCTTAGTTATTTCTCCTCCTCTTGTCACTAGTTCTGAAAGGTGAGCTCTGAAAGGTGAGGCTTTCTGGATCATATCTGCAGGCTTTAGGGGGAGGTCCTGGACATCTGGGGCATCTATAGTGTGTGTCTTTCTAAAGGTAGCTGAATTGAGTCTTGAATGCCACTTTAGCCACTGGGTTGTAGGCTGTTAGGTGTCATGCTGCCAGTCCTGTAGGGTTTGAATATCCCTGTCTAGGGTCTAATTAGTCTAATTAGGGTCTAATTTCCCTGTTCCTCGAAGGTGTCTTGACTTCTTAGACCATCTTACACAGCAGTAGGTGAGTGTGTTCAGGCAGTGGAAAACTGCCTCTTTGAGCACACTGACAGGATATTGGGGGTCTTTTCAGGCACCCTAATGTTTGTGCTCTTAAAAATGCTCAAGCAGGTTTAGCCCAGGCTCTGGTTCAGAGAGGAGGCAGTGTCTTGTGTCACACTCATCCCACTTGGCCCAGAGTGGGATGCTCCAAAGATGCTCCAAAGATGCTCCAATGATACAGCTGCGAGGGCAACACACTCCTTATTGTCTCACCCTAAATTTAGGTACCCGCATTTACATGTTTAAATGTGTAGCTGGATTCTGTCCTCATTACTGAACTAGTTCACCTGCTTCTTTGGAGGGTGTGGGAAAAAGTCAGAAAGGTCTATATTGAATGAAATATCTTTAAATAGTTTTCCTTTCTTTAAAGGAATGAAGCAGATATGGGAACGTGCAGCCCAAGGTGTTTCGTGAGTGGCAGCCTTGGAGAGGCAGCCCGACACATGTTCTGACAAAAGCATTTTGATGTGTGTGGGGTAGGGTTAAGTCACACCGAATAGGAAGCCATGTCTTGGGACCATGATTTGACAGAAGATTTGTTGCTGGCTGGGCAAAGTTGTTGAACACAGCTGCTTTTGCTGCAGTTCCGTAAGTTGAGACACCCTTGTGAATTTTAAGCTTTGCTGCTGCTTCTGCTCTCCTTAATGATCTCTTAGTAGGCCTGGCCATCACAAGAACTGTATGCCCATTATAAATGAAAAGAAGTGCCAACCTGAATCAGTGTCTGTTCTTTGCATCCTCCTAGCAAAGAAAAAAAAGAAAAAAAGAGAGAAGCAAGCTTTCTTAACCCTCTGAGTATAGAGAAGCCGAACAATATTGTTTGTTTTCTGGTGTTTGCTCCTTGCTCAGCTATGTCAGGATTTTAGTGTAATTTACGTTGTTTTGTAAAATATTAATGCTTTTTGTTCCTCTTAGCCTTTCCACAGTACTTGCTTGTCTCAGCAGACTCAGCAAAGACGTCTTTTGGCACATCATAGCCAAGTACCACAAAGCCTATTTAAAACCACTTCTCTTTTCCCCCTCATTTTTTTTTTTTTTTTTTTAATAACCTGTTAATGTTCTATGGTGTCTGCTTCCTTTTCAAGTCTAAAAATGATTGATGAATCTTTCAGGTCATATATATAAAGCCTGTAGAGTTGACACTCCCCTCACACTGCATCGCACCCCC
>VYXF01010019.1:398253-409432 GCA_013397295.1 Polioptila caerulea | reverse complement strand
AAAAAAAAAGGACGAATCTTCTAATTTTTAAAAGAATCTATCTTAAAGGGCAACATTCTCCATATTTTGCTGCCACAGCAGCTATTTACAGTACAACTGGGGCATGCCACCTAGGCAGTACTGGAGTTATTCCAGGGGCACAGAATTGTAGGCAACAGAGTACAAAATACAGCACAGGCTTACTCAGGCTGGGCTGGGTTTAGACAGTCACATCTGGTCCAGAAAGATAAGTGCAGTGGAAAATTGGCTTGTTTGGCTAACTAGTTCACCCCATCTGATTCTGTTTGCTCAGGAGGTAATCCCCATGGGATATTTTCAGTTTGGATTTTTTCCTCTGTCTTGGAGAAAAGCTTGAGGAGACACAAGGAGAGGGAGAAAATGCCTCACTGCCAGTTTGTTGGAAGATAAATAAACTAGAGCCATCAATTAAGAATAAGCAGTTTTCACACTTACTAAGAAGTGGTTTATTCCTGCTTTCACCAGTGGTCCTAAATAGTTACCTGTGCCTACCTCCAGCTAAAGGACACTCATTGTCACTGCAAGCTTTGCTGGACAGCAGTGAGCAACTTTCTCAGGGCAAGCAGTGATCTGGCGAGTTTTTATTCCCACCTGAATTTCACCAGAAATTAAAAGCTCTCTGCTGCAGAAGTAGACACTCTCATTTGTGTGGCAGGAGAAGAAGAGAATGTCGGGACAGCTGAGAATATGTCCTGTGTTTGTTTTATGTACCTTGTAGTTTTGAGCTAGATATTGAAAATAACAGTGTTCATTTTCCCTTTTATTCCTTACCTTTCTCTATGTTTTTCTGTTTGTTTTATTTTTCTGCCTCATATATCATTCTATTTCTTCTTCTGTTTGGAGGAGTGATAAGTTCCTTGTGGAAAGGAATGCAGGTCTCATCTATTGCATGGATTACAGCTTTTCAGAGCTAAGACATATTAATAAGGCTATAGCCCTGGTGAGCATGAGCACCAGGATGATAGTGCATGAGCACAATCTCTCAGATGCTTTGGTTGGAATGAGATGGTTGAGTTGGTTGGAGCAATTCAAGGTTGTTCTCCTGAACATCAAAGTGCTCCAGATTTGGTTGCCATTCCTACTTCAGTAAAAGTCATATATTTAAGGACTAATACCTTAAAGTTGGTTAAAGTCCTACAGCCTGATTTTCTGTCATTTTTGGGAAAATGTCTTAATTTCTGGGGAATATCTATTGGTGAAGATGCCATCAGCTGTTAAGAATTTAATTGCATGTAGGGAGGAGGTAAATTTTCAAAGTTTGATCTTAATGTTGTTTTTTAGATCCTAAATAGCTTTCAGAAATCTGTCTCTGCACATCTGGCAGAAGATGTTAATTCTTTAAACATAAAATAATGTTCATGTTCTTTTCTGAATACAAATATGATGGAGAAATCCTGCTGAGCATCTCTCTAAAAGGCACTTTGTCTGAAGTAGCTATTATTATTATCTTTGATATGGATTTTTCAAAAAAGGAGATTCATACAATTAATTAGTATTTTCCCATTTCCACAGCACTTGGTTTCTACGTGATGTGACCTGATTAAATCCGTTCTTCGTACAGGATCAGCAACAAGCCAAGTGCACCCTTCCAGAACGCCAAATGGATGACTCTGCTACCCCATGATTACTTGTGAATTGGTGACCTTCAGTTGGTGACCTGGTGTCACTGTAAATTAATCATGGCAGCAAAGTGATATTTAGGGAGTGTAATAACCACAAATGACCTTGGTGTAATGCGTCTCTCAGGAGAAAGCCAAGCTCTCATTCTATGTGATCTCAGGTTTGTAACTCTTTTCCCCTGCAAAAGCAGCATCAAAAGGTGATGTGTAAAGTGAAACATAAGGCATAATGTCTATCTGGCAATTCAAAGTTTCTAGTTCCTTATTCCAAAAGAGGATTTGATAAAAAACCCAGCAATAATTTCCTTCCCCAATGGTAGCCAATGTTACCTTCTTAATTACAGTATTAGTATTTAGGAAAATAGGAAGTGGCTAAATTTCCTTTTTCTTTTCTATCACAGGCTGTAGGAGAATGGATTGTAAGTGACTCTGCCCCTGATGAATTACAGCTGTGCTAAGTAGTAAAGAGTGGAAAGAGCCCTGCCCATCCAATGAGGAAGGGTGTTACATTGCTGGTCGAGGGCAATCTGCTGGGGTTGGAGCTGGAGCCTGTTGCAGTCAGCTGGTTGTGCTGTGAGAAGGAAGCCTCCCTCTCAGGATTTTGTCATATTCTCTGGAATTCAACATGCAGCTCCTCATATAGCACAGGGATGCTTATGACAGCTGACACAGTGAACACAGATATATATATATGAATACTGGTCAGATTTTGCTATGCTTGTTCTTGTGAGCTAGCATTTGATGTCAGATACTAATCAGTCTGATCAAGGAAATCTTTGGGTTTTTTTCTATGCTGCAGTAAAAGTCGTTGTCCACCATCCAAGAGGTAATTTTGCATTTAGAGTTAGTTATTTTCAATATTGTTTTTAATACTATTTCATATACAGCCATGGCATTCCGTGATGTTTCTCTGATTTATTACTATTGCCTCCACCTGAAGCATTTATTGAATTCTGTTACTAAGACTATGACTATACATTTCCTTTGTGAATGGATATTAAACAGAAACTGGGCAGACGAGCAGTGGCTGGACCCGCTGAAATTGTATCTTCAGGTGATATTTTGAAGCTGTCACTCTACATCCAGTGAAACATCTGTGTTAGATTACCAAGGAGATTATTTACAGAGGACTGCTCTTCTCTTTCCAGAACATTAATCTCAGAAGGCATCATGAAAAAACCCAGACTTCTCATAAGATAAATTCTGCAAAAGAAGGGTGAAAAACTATATGCATAAAATGTACCTCCTGAACTCCCAGCAAATGTGAAAGCTGTGCCAAACCCTTCAGTGCAGGGGCAGAAGACAGCTGCCAGGTATTTGCCAGATGTGGTACACACACTAGTGCTGGTCATGGAAACCAGGAGTAGATAGAAATTAAGGGATTTGACTGCTCTTTTGTGGAAAGAGTAGCATATACCTCTTACTGTCGCATGCATCCTGATGTGACTCATGGCATTTAGCTGGGATGCCTTAAAACTCTGCTTATCTACTGGCAGTGCACTGGCCTGGGCTCATGCCTTTCAAAGCTTTTTAACAAGAAAGGATAAAATAAAGAAAGAGAAACTGCACATTTTTATTCCTTGCTTCCCACCACTCCTTTATGATGAATCCTGTAATAACCAGCTCCTCCTAGTATTCCTCTCACTCTCCAGGGGCTTTCTCTGGATCTGGAACTTAGCAACTAAGCAGTGGCTCATGCATTTGGACAGATTCGTTCCCATGCACTCAAAAGTGGATTCAAGGGGCTAGCAGTATCCCAAACAGCCCCCTCCTCTTGTCTGTGAAATGAATTCCTTTGAAGGTTATGTAGTAAGGCTAGGAAAAAATGATGTGCATTCAGTGTGAAACATCCCCCTGTGAACTGTGCTCCTTATCAAAATGACCAGATGATGAGATGGTGGGGTGGGTGCAACCTATTTATGCATCTGTCCATTCATATATCCATGTAAAATGACACTGAGCATGTTTCTAAGCTTTTTTCCTATGTTGTTTTATTTTCACTGTTTTTGTGTTTTACACACTCATCTAATTTTTTTCTATTGTTTGTTTGATTGTTTGTTTTTTCTTTTTGGCTCATTTTTATATTCTGTCTTCTTATGTATCTTAAAAGGAAAATAAACATTCTGGTCCCTGAGTCCCAGAAAGTGTCGCTTCTCTCGAGATTCAGCTGTCACCAGACACTCAAACCTCATGTCTCTCCAAAAGCAAAGGATACTGCTGCACACTTGTAACTGTGCCCCTGGCATGGTCCCTGAGCCAATTCCTCCCCCTCCCAGCAGGGATAATCAGCTCCTCTCCTCTGTCAGCTGATGAATCCGCTCTGGGACTTTTGGAGACACCTGCTCCTCTGCTGGCTCCGGCTCTGCTGCAGCCAGGGCCAAGTAAACTTCAAAATTAAAACTCACAGAAATCTCATCCCAAACAAGACCAGATGACCACAGTTATCTCTGAAGAAGCAACATAAGGTCAAATCTTTTACACAAGGTAAGTAGGAGTGCTACATTTATTTTCTGGTGGTTATTTTTCATTTTTTACCTCCCCTCTAGTAAATAGCCCTAAGCTTTGCCAGCCAATAGCAAGTAGAGTTGAAATTCCAATTTCTGTTTCATCCCAGTATGATATCCCAAGAGTGCAATTGCTTCACAAGCTGTCAGTCCCAACACAGGGATGCTAAATGGACCTAAAGAGCTCTTTGAAATCTCAGTATAAATTATCCTTCTGGAGATGAACCAATGCACATTTTCTGCCTCCACATGCTGACACGCTGTGCACATTTACCCTGACTCACACTCTGGCTTTAATGGCACTTTGACAATAAGTAATCTTGGCTACAAGCTGCGTGTGGACAATGACTTGTTCTCCCCATTTCTGTTTCACCCTCATAAACAGTTTTGTGAAATACCCCCCTCAGTTTCATGATTGCTTCAGGCCAGATGGGGATTTGGACCAGCTGGGGTGGAGAGGGGTCCACCTCACCTCGCCTTGGTGTGGCCATTCCAGCAGTCCTCCTCGACCGACGGACCGGCTGTCACTCGCTCATCCTTGCAGATTGTGTAGGGCAATGATGACCAGAACTTTTTAGAGAGCTTTAGCTTTTCTTTAATGTCTGTTACCTGATTAAGAGACAATGAGAGGGAAAACAGATTAAAAAACATCAGTCACACTAATATAATGTTAAACAAGACATTGTTTGAATTTGCAATGGTGATGATGGTGAAGGTTAAAAAAGCTAAAGGTGCTAAAACTTATTTCCTGTGTCTAAAAACAAGACGCCCAGCAGTTGAGTCCAGAACATAAAACAATCAAAGTCACCTTTTTCCACAGGCAAGATACTAATAAAAGCATTTTGCATCTTGTGCTTCCTAGTCTCCATTTGTCTAAGGTTTCCTAAATATACACTTGTTTAAGAATTAATATGCCTCACAGTCTGCTGAATGTGAATTCAGTTAAATAGTGTACATCAGATAAACCCATCAGCTTAGAAAAGTATTTTATAGACAGCTACATTTGCAGGTTCTAAAAAAATGGTGCAGTGCTGAGCTGATGTTGAACTGATTGAAGATACACAGGCTGAATACATTGCAGTACATTTGAATCTCAGTTACAGTGAGAAGTCATGCAGAGACTATATTCATCTTTGCTATTATGTGTAGATAAATATCTGTAGCTGAATACAGAATCTGCGTGCAAGAAATGTTGGGACAATATCAAAACAGTTTCTTTACCTTATAAATTCCTTGAACAATGATTTAATTTGCCATAATTCCGGTAGCAAGCAGGAAAAAAATGAATTTCCAGCATCAACTTAATAAATAAATGCTCTGACTAAAATTTTATCAGTTATTATTTTGTGTATGGTATACTAGAATGGAGAAGTCTACAAGAATAGATAGAAAAAAAAACAACAAAGGGCAGACTACAAAGGATGAATGCTGCCACTGTTGTTCTTATGGAAACAGATGCATTTCACATTAAGTTGTAATAGGATTTAGGGGAGCTTGTTGAATAGCTTTTAAAGGAAATCACTAAGCTTTGTTCTTTAAAAAACCAAGAAATAAAAGCTGTCTATTCCTCCATTCAGTTTTGAGATTGTCTTTAAGGCTGTCGAGGTACAATATTGTACTCAGCTATTTATCTCTTTTATCTTTTTTTCTCAGGACATGATAGCTCTCCTCACAAATGGCCTATGCTGCTTTGCCATGCTTAAACTCTGTGGAATGTCACTTTATAAGCCAGGAGATAGAAACAGCTGAGGATGTTATTTCAGAAGCACTGCTTGAATTTTCATCCACAAGAAATAAGTAGGACAGTATTTTTCTGTATGGGTTGTTGACAGTGTTTCTTGCCATGATAGACACCTTATAAATCTCCTTCACTTCCCTTGCCAAGCCCTAACTGCTTTGTTTTCACATGAGATACTAGTGGCATTTGCAAGCCTTTAAAGTCTCAGTAGGGCAGCCCTGTCAAGCCAAAAAATAAATTCCACTTTACAGTCTGTGAGCATGGCTTTGGCAGAAGTGGAGATGGTCTCAGGATGCCTGCCCTTTCTGATGTCTTTGGTCCATGGGACCAGGGTTTCTGGGGAGACAGCAATCCCTCTTCTTCCCTCTCTGCCTATGTTGAGGGTAAAAACCCCAGGATCTCTACAGGAACAGCTAACCAGCACAAGCAATTCAGTTAAACTGCCTATTGTTCATGGTGTGTAAACTCCTGCTAGGACACAGTGATAATAGAGAAATTCTACAGAAAGCATAAGGAACAAAGATTATAGGGTGGATCATCCATTAATGTAAGTTTTGTGAACATGAAAGTCAAAGGGATAGATTTTCTTATTATTGCTTGTGCCTGGATAACTCTTTACACAATCTGATTGATATTGGTGGTGAGTAATTAGCTTTCAGAGCAGTAACTTCATTGCTTGCTGGAAGTTATGTAAAGCTATTTAAAATTCAGATATTTAGAGTTGCATTCAGATTTTGCTCATACTCAAATTAGGGGTGATGCTCTAGGACTTGTAGACTTCTGTTTTCAACAAGTGGTTCCACACCTATTGGAAAGCGATTTTCTCCCTGACCCTTCTAAGGGCTGTAATTTAGAGTAGAAGCCTTTCATTTTCATAGAAGCCAGCAAAAGAATAGAGAGAGATTCTCACAGCTCACACACTGCACATGCTCTCCAGATACTCCCTGAAAATCAAAATGAGGACTCCCATTCTCCAGTCTCTTCTGAAGATATTAAATGGTGTCTGCATACTCTACTTTTGATAACAAATCATTAAATTTCCTAACAGATTAAAAAAAAAAATCGTGTTAAGGAAGTACACCTGATAAAGTAAGATGGTCTTGCTTTACTCAGGATCACTGATAAATGACAATTAATTAAATCTCAGAGGCATCCTCCTGAGGTGTTATTTCCATTTTAGAGCCTGGGGAAGCAGACATTTGCATGACTCACAAAAGGCAGCAATAGTAAAAATGACTACAGCTTAGGGAAAGGTTACCATTTACAGCCTCTGAAGATGCCTTCGATTCAGGTGCATTTTAAAACTTTTTCATGTACTTTTGATATTTCCCTTCACAGGGATATCTCCCACCTCACACCCTCCTATTGCATTATTTCACCATGGAGCTTTACACAACTTGTGTGGACACAGTCTCTGAAGTCTTGCCCTTTCCCGCTGTCTGACCAGACCTCTGTTTATTCTCAGTTTTTAGCTCTGGAGTTTGCACATCTGTTTAATTGGCTCCTCGAACCTCATCCTGAAACTTTCTGGAAGTGCAGGGTGGTGTCTGATGGCTTTGCTAAACGAATTCTGAACACTGATTGATTCACCTGCTCTTTTAGGGAGTAGCCTGATGGCCACTTCTGTGAGATAAATGTTTGGGCAGGCAATGACTCTGGAGTACTTCTAACGTAACTGTAAATGCAAAATAGAATTAGGACATGTAATGTTTGCCATGACATGTTAAACTTTTGCCGGTGGATTTCAGAGGTTTCAGTTCTGGGATCTTGTCAAACACGACCACAGAAATTCTCTTATTAGTCCCCACGGTTACACATGTTCCTCTGTACATTGTTTTGATTGCCACCAGCATTTAAAAACTATGTAACAGATGTACAGACCCTTGAAAATGAGATAAAACCCACTAAGGACTCCGTTAACATTGCTTGCTTGTGATTTATGAAGTCAGACTTCTGTATTCCTTAGTGACCTGTGGCCTTGTAAATGATTCCTCGGTATTTCCTATTCTTTGAATTAAAGATTAACTTTCAAGCTTGGTTGGGCTTCTGTGGAAACATTTAAATATGAGACATATGCAGTTTTGATATTTTACATATTTTCTTTCCACTTGCTCTAGCAGAGATTTATAGGGATTAAGATGGATGGATATCTTTGGCTGTAGCTAGCCTGATTTTCCCTAGTTATCTTCCTGACATAGCCCTGATATTATATTGAATTTTTTTCAGCTACTTTGAAGGTATGAAACTTGTTCTGAATCACAATACTTTCTCATAAGAAAAAGGTACAGCAAGAACCATGCAAAGAGTTACATTTTTAATTTATTTGGGACACAAAAAAACGGATATTAAAATAGCCTTGTCTTGATCTATAATTGTTAACAGAAGAAAAGCACCACTCTGTAAGTGAAAAAAGTTAAATATTTGCAGAATTTGCAAAGAGAAGCTCATATGCAGAGTTATGGGAATGGTATTGTTCCACACCCTACATTGAGAAATACAGCTCATTTTGTATTTCTGCCACTGACTTCTTACACAACCAAGGCAGTCACGTATGTCATGCAATTCCTCAGCAGAACTTGGAAGGGCACCCACGAGCTCAGTTCCTGGCCTACCAGCATGGGCTCAGTCATAAGGTAAATAAAGCTGGCTCCTGTTTCTCTCTTTACTCACCTTGCATGCCAAAGTCATGAAGTGAGCTAAAAGCAAGCCCATGACTTTAGTAGGAATCAGACCCTAGTATTCCTTGCTTTATTTCAGAACATTTGGATAAAATGAAAATTCAAAGTAAGTTTTGAATATAGCATGTAAAAATAAAAGTGTGCTGAACACCAGTTTCATAAGGTATGAAAGACTGCAGAATGACCCTTGCTTGTGAAGCAGGCAGACAATTGCCAATGGTTTGGCTTAATTTCTGATGGAAGAATGATTCTTTGGCAGTGGGATAAAGTGTGCTTAGAAGCAACTGGGGACAAAAAAAAATTTAAATGTGGAGTCGCCAAAATATTTTTTAAAAAGTAAATTCCTTTTTTATTTTTTTTGTCCTGCTCCTTCACCCATCAAGAAGTCTCATATTCCTTCCAGATTTATCATCCCCACCCTTAGAATTCCTACTTTCAAAGATAAAGTACTACCAGAAGGTGCTAAAATCATGTTCAAAGATGGTGAAATGCACACAAATTTGACTTAGGTTCAATGCAATAAATGAAATCAAATAATATGGAGTCTTTATGTTAAGAAGAAACATTTCCCATTTATCTCTTTCTTCTTCCTGATGTTTGTGAATTGCATTTTTTTTCTTGTTTATTCTGCAATTAGCAAAGATCTTCCTTTAGAAATTAAAGCAGAATATCCAGCTTGCCTTTCTGTCAACACCTTCTCCTTGTGGATGCTCAGAGAAGTCTTGATGCAAAGTCCATTGAGAATTAAGCCTTTATGACCTGGAAAAATGTACAAATGTTTCTGGTTGTTCAATGGAAGTTGCTTCTCTGGGGTACCAGGGTGCCAGCCCAGATGTTGTACTGTGGGTTGTATGTGGCAGCAAACACTTGGCAGATGTTTCAAGTGGCCGCTTGTGATGGGGTGCTGTAATTTCGGGGTTTTCAGGCCATGTATATAAAGTGTGTCCTGCCAGTGTGTCACACTGGCAGAACAGCCACAGACAGCGAGTAGAAAGAGGTCTGACATTTTGTCAGAACAGACATGAGGGCAGTCATCACGAGCCATCTTCATGTCTGTGTAGTTTGTTTAGTCACAGACTTCTTTGCCCTTTCATTCACAAGCGACATTTAACTAAGGCCACTTCTTCATGCCACATTATTTTCCAGGGAAAAACCAAGACAAGTTTTTTGTTTGCCTGCTGCTTGCTTTGCCCTAGAAGTCTCTAAGACACCTAGCCATGCACTCAGCACCCTTGCAGTCTTTATTAAAAATAACGTAGACCTTGTATAATGGTGGGCAGCTGGATAATGGATTTGTGGATTCGGTGCTTGAGCACCTGACCTGCAGGTGGAATTGTGAGAGGCATGCCCTTCATCATGAGCATGGCCAGGTAAGAAGAGCAAACTGTTCACCACCATCAGATTTGTGTTCCGCCTTACTAGCAGAAAACTGTGTCAGACTTTCATACATCGATTTATGTCCATTAGGGATTTAATCTGAAAGCATTCTGAGACTAATAGCCAACAATTTGTTTAAAAGGACTAGGTTAGCAAGCACATATTATACTGTTTCTAACTAAGTTGTTATGTTTACAAGTCTGCTACATGTGTGTGTCACAGTCAGGGCAAGAATCATTTGTCACAAGCAACTCACTACAGGACAGGTGGGTATTTTAATTGACACACAGTTTTCCTTGTAAAATGGGCTTAACAGAAAGCAGTTAACTAAGTTTTAGGGGCTGTCCCCCAAGAAAGATGTGTCTCCTGTGTGTCCTTTGTTACTTCCCTTATCTTCATATAGATATCTCAGAGGCACTAGGCATTTATGTATAAGCAGCTGAACTGGGCTCCCTCTATCTCATACAGCTATTTAACTAAAGAGGATCTCTCTCAGAGAGACCTTCGTTTCTCTAATGAGCCATCCTAAACAAAAATGTGTGCCTAAGCTCCCTACATCTAATCAATGTAGGGAGCTTAGGCACACATTTTTGTTTAGGATGGCTCATTAGATGCCCAAAATTTCAATGCACACTAGGTACCTCAGTGAGGGTGACTTGCTTCGATTATAAAACAAGCGAGGCAGAACTTTATTTGCTCAATATGGAAATTTTTCTTTTCATACATTATACATTTCCATACTTTCTCACAAAATACGTTTAAATGCCAAGCAGTTGCCAAACCACCGTGCACTTGACAGCGGATTATTTTCAGCTTCTTAAAAAGCGAGGTGCGTGCCACATGGACTCAGCAGGATCTCAGCATTGCGTTGTCCCAGCTGCCAGGGAGCACTCTGGATTTGGGGGGCCCTCGAGATGGCAGTGTTGCTCAGTCTTTACGCTGCTGCCAGCCCCCCTCAGCACACCCGCCGTGTTTCCCAGAGAATAAGACCGTAGATTGTTCCGCTGAATATAAAACTGACAACCCTGTTATTTTAAACTCGAAAGTGACAGGCTGTTATTTTAATGAGGTCTGCCAGTGCCAAGGTTAACCAAAGCTTTATTTTCCCTACAAAACATTAAGGCTGTGGTTCTAAAAAGGGGGCTGTGAAATTTTATGGTTATCGATACTTTCTCAGGGCAGAGAAGTTCTGAGAATTTCACCCAGGTCTTCTTGCTCAACAATTGCTTCTTGGTTTTCCATCCT
>VYXF01010019.1:374966-395836 GCA_013397295.1 Polioptila caerulea | reverse complement strand
TCATTCTTTTTTTTTTTTTTTTTTTTTTTTTTTTTTGCTAAATTTTCTTTCCAGACTCTCCAAGCGAGATGCCACAATTTAATTTTCACAGTTGTTTTGGTGATGAGAAAGTTATCAACAAATTGGTGTCAAATCATATGGAAATATAAATTGTTAAAACATCTAAGTTCTAAATGAAAATCACAGAACACTGAGACTGAAAAAGGTAATGTTTTCAGAGACACAAAGTTATGTAAAAAGACATTTCTGGTGGGGCAAGTAGGCTCAGCAGGGAAAGTGCTTATCAGGAAAACAATTGGAGTCAGAGAGAGCCTTGTAGTGTCAATCTGCTAGGTCAGTATACTAATGGCTTTCATTGCCTTCCCACCGAGCAGGGGAGCTGAGGTGGAGTTGCACTCTCTTATCCTTTCACAATAGGGTTAAGTACCCCAATTACTGGATCCCCACAGAACAGCTGCACACAGCTTCCTCAGGGCTGCCAGGGACTCGGGCAGATGCAGACAGGAGATGTAGAGTTTGGGTGTGGGTCCAGCTACTGCTGGAGTTCAAGAATCACTCCAAAGGAGGGACGAAATTTAAGTCCAGATTGAAGTATAGCAAAGTAATGGGGTGTTCTCATAAGATTTCATCCTAAAGCAGCAAAAATCTTATGAGACTAATCGATTCCCTGTTTTCTGCCATGGCTGGGGGAAAGTCATGAATTTAGATATTCTATCAAAATTGGTGCTCAATCTAATCCTGAATCAGGAAATGAACCCCTTCTTTGGTTCTCTTTGAAGCAGACATCTGGAGTCCTCAGCCTGAGCTCTGTGACTTGTGAGCAGCATGAATTCAAGGTGCACAGCTCACCTCTGCCATAAATTCAATACACTGCAAAACCATTTGTGAAATCTAATCTGGACAATTTAAAGAGCAAACACTGATGGATAAGAATGAGCACTTCCAGCACTTGAGGCATACTGTGTGAATTTGAATGAGCTCTCTGTCCCAACGAGTTTTTATTCCAAATAGAAGAATGAAGAGAAGAAAGGAATACCCCATATAGATGAAAAATAATCATATACCAAGCAAATTATTTGAAATCAGAGAGTCACTGGATAAGCAAAGCAATCCTCTACATCCCTAGTACCTTCCTTACAGTGAAAACTCTCTTTTCCTTTATTGAATATTGCATTAGGTGAAAAGTCTCCCCACTATTCCAAATATGTCTACCTAACAGTAGTAATAATATAGCACAATTCAAGCTATATTCAAATCAAGCAGGTAAACACAGCATGTAACTAGGCTTGGTGTTCCTGCCCAAGTATCTGTTGAGGCTCTTGGGCAGGCTTTGTAGCTTGCCATCCATCTCCCTGCCACCACAAGCATGTTGTTGGTATCTGGGAACTCTATGCCACCACACTGCTGAGGGGGATACATCACTTTCTGGATGCTGCCAAGGGAAGAGGCCTGAGTCAAGAAGCAGCTGTGTATGTAAACTTGATTTTGTCTTTTTTTTTTATTATTTTTTTTTCCTCCACAGGTGCCGACCTTCTTTCTGCGCTTGCACCTTCCCCTTCCCTTTAGTGTTAATACAAGAGGCTCCCGACTGTAGGGGGAGGACAGGCTGTGTGGCTCTGCTGGGACAAGGATGCTGTCACTGGATATTTCCAAATACAAATGGAAAATGGGAATGCATCTGTTCTGCATCTTCTTGCAGTGGGCTGTGAGGGCAGGGTGGATGGTGAAAGGAAAGCTACAGGACTCAAAGCAATCAGTTTGCGATGGATAGCAAGTGAGTCACTTCACAAAGAACAGCTAAATATTCTTGTCTCATTTTTCCCTCGAAGCCCAGGCAGTCCCGCCTGCTCTTCACAGCTGTCTCTGAGAACAAACAGGTACAACCGAGCTGCAGAGCTGCCTAGAGCTGGCAGGCAGCCTCCTGCCAGTTACTGCCCTTGATGGAAGCAAGCAGTTGGACAGAAGATCGATGCTTGCTCCTCGCACGCAGGAGCTTAAAAGCAGCCCAGCTCCGGTGCCAGCCCCCTCATGCAGCTGTGCACTGGTTATTTGTTTGGCTTTTTTTTCACAGTGCCTACCTCACCTTTGTCTGCTGGTGCTTTTCAGCCACACCAGGCATTTGGTGATCACAGGTTGTGTTCCCATGGTCAGAAGTCTATCATAGAAATAATGACATTATAAAAGTGACAAGTGCTGCAGTTTGTTTGCCTCCAAAATCTAGAAGCTTTGAAATCTGTGTTTCAGGGGATTTAGTAATAGCCACAAGACCAGGAAAATTGTATTTGTTTTACCATAAGAGTGAAGATTGCAGATTTTAAGAAAAGCAGTTTCAGAGGATTGGGAGTGAAAAACCTACAAAATTTGCAATTTTGCCTATAAAAATAACTTCGGAATTCTTCACAGTGTAGAAAAAACTCAAAATAGAAAAAAAAGGATATACAGCCTCACAAAGGGTAGTGTCATAAAGGAGCTAAAGATAATAATAGAAGCATTCACATTTTCTGTCTATTTTAGTTATTTTCCAGTCAGGAGCTCTTCAGCAGACAGAAGAGATTACTCTCACTGAGTCAAAGCTACCATTGATACTGAATGCATAAAATATAGGCCACTGCCTGAAGAATATTTTCAGGATCCCATAAGGATCTTGAGCTTCACAAACTCTTTCATTTCTTATCCTCTTAATTGGAGTATTTCAAGAATGTAATTTGAAAAGCTGGGCTTTGGTGACTTGGAGTAGAAAAGGATCAGGAAGGTAGTAGCACAATGGAGAAGGATCCTAGTTACCCCCTGTAGGAGTTGATACAAATACATGAGGCAATACCAAACCCTGCCATCTCTGAACTACCTGTGAGAGTAGAGACACAAGCTTGACAGAAAAGGAAATATGATTTTTGGCAAGGGAGAGGGAAAATTTTCACTTCTAAAATATTTTCCTCCAAGGGACTCAGAGCAGTTTGAGAAGTTAAACTATAAGGAAAAATTATGAGGATTCACCTAAAGTAAAAATTCACTTAATTGTTTTAAGCATCAAATCATTCAGTGGTGGGGATTATGTTATAATTTATAACACATTTTTGAGTCACTGCAAATTTATTTCAGTACTTCCTTGAAAATTCCCTGACAGTAATTTATGCAGGACAAAGTAATATTCTGTCAAATGTGTCTCAGGCTATCATATATCATATGTCCATCAAAGCCAATAACAGTAGACACTGGGAATTTGGGGAAAAAATAAAAAGAAAAGATAAAAAAATAATAGAGGAACAGAAATATTTTATAATGAATAAGATAATACATGGGATAAAAAAGTAAAAAAAAACACATGAAAATGGGTTTCAGACAGACTGTTCCACTGCCATTCACTGCTCTTACATCTTTGCATACAAGAACAGCAGTTCCTTAGAGGGGACCTGGTGTTTGTGGAGGAAAGGGAGCAAATGTACAATTGCTCTCAAATGTACGAATTCTCAGAGAGGAGTGGCTTGAAAAATTTAAAATCCCTGTGGAAAGAAAGAGCCCGGCACCAGTTTTTCTTTATTTAATTGCTGTGTACAATGGAATAAAAAACATGAAGCAAATTCGGTGTTCAGGGAAAAAAGGAAAATTATACTTATTAGCATGCCTTTTATTCTGCACTGTTAACATCTTGCTGTTGTGTAAAAAAGATTGCCACAAGGAAGAACAAGAAGCAGGAGAAGTACAGAATTCTAATTGAGTTTTCCATGCTAAACAAAATGCCATGATTATTTCTCATTCATTTGGCATTCCTGCTCTCCCTGAGTCAGCACTCTGAATGGCAACATCCTCCTGTGATATTTCTGAGCAATGGTCTGACCTACGGGTCATTTGCCAGCAGAGCAAACAGTTGTTGACTACCCTGCCCTAAATATCAAGAAAGCAGTTTCATTCTCTCTGGTTCACATCTTGAGCCACAAATGGGCACATATGAGGAGCACAAGTTATTCAGCAGCTATGAGAAGAGTTGATGAGGTTCAAATTTTTTTTGTCACAGTGGTAATAACTTGCATTGGAATATAATGAAAAATTCATTATTTCTTATTTTACTGGGATTTTTTTTCCTTTTTCTTTTCCAATTTTATCTCTATATAATTTTCTTCTTTCTTTGTGAGGCACAGTTCTGCTGTCTCAATTGACTCTGTCTGTCTGGCATGGTTGGAGTAAGCAGGAGGCTGTGGTCTGCCAACCAGCTCCCAGGCTTGAGATAGCTCCAGCTGTGGTCTGTGAACACCTGAGGGGAAACATGAGTGAACCCTTGCAGGCATGCAGAGATGGGAGGTGGCTTAAGAGACTCTTCCTTGGCACCCCACACCGTAAGCCTAGCAGTGTGAGCATAGCTAAAGGGCAGGAGATTGGTTGGGTCAAAGCATGTAGGGCTGTGTGATGTAGACATGGGATTTTGCTGGACTATTTTGCCAAGCATGCCCATTTTTCAGGACCAGCAGATCATTCCATGTATGTACAAAGACATACACTCCCCTGCACTTAACTGCTACTGCATGCCAAACTCATCTAAATCAGATACTAAAGGAAAAACTACAATTCCATCCAGTCTTTATACCCTGATTGCCTTTCCCAGAAACTGGGAATTACCAAAGTTTTGGGAGATGTATACTTGAGTCTTGACAGTCTGGAGCTGGTGCCAAGCCAGAGATGTTAGCCCTGTCTGAGTATCCAGAGCAGATGGATGCTGTTGTTTAGGCTTCTCCTGTGAAGACTGAGTGAAGCAACTCACTTTTAGGTATGTCAAGTCAGCATGCAAGAGGTTAAAGCATATTAAAAAAAGTTTCAAGAAACTTTCCCTAGAAACTAAAGTTGCCTGTAGTCATAGAGCACATGTACTTCTTTGGAGCAGCTATAAATCCTTTGAGTACCCTAATAAATACACTGCACATTCATTGGAACAATGTGCCCCATGGATTTAAACTGCATCTTATCACTTTTTCCTGAAAATAATTATCACACCTATTAGAGGCTATATTTGGGATTTTTACCCTTATACATATATCTGCTTTCCTCTCTCTAGACAGATATTCTGCCATGAAGGATGTGTGCATTTGCAGCCTGATTTTCTCCCCAAAGAACAGAAATAACCCTATGACTATACACTAGGGCACTGCTTACAGTTAAACCAAGGTGCCCTTGAATATGGCTGGAAGCTACAGCACTGAAAATCCTACTTTTAAACTCTTCCAGGAGCAACACAAGCCTTAGTGCACAAAATACATTTTCTAAGTGTCTCTTTTCATATCAATCCATTGGAGGATCATGCTGTAATCATGAAAAAGTTGTTGAACAAGAATTTCAGAGCAGCATAATCTTGGTGATATTTCTGTTAACTGCTTTTCCAAAACACTACGTTGGTCACAATTGCTACTTTGGAATGACTTTCTGAGAAACATCTTCACTACAAAACAAAGACACATGAAACCTCTATACTTCAATATTTTTTTTTTTTTAGACTTAACAAGCTAGATTCAGTGATGCTGCCTAGGTTAGATTCAGATTCTTGGGACAATCTGTAGCTGATTTAATTTTTCCTTTTGAATCAAATAACAGTCAGATATTAGTTCTAGGATCTTTATTTTTCTCTGAAATTCAAAAGGAATTCAGTAAGTAGAAAACATTAACATAAAAACCAACCCAGAAAAAACCAGATTGAACAACCTCCCATAAGGATAGCACAGATTTATGAAAAATCCACAGAGTATTCTTACCAAAAAGAGAAACAAGATGTTACAATAATAGGGATGGGCCAAACAATGCACAAGGACAGCTCAAGTGAGTCCAGCAGGCAAACTGTAAATAAATTCAATTACAGAAAGAAAGAAATGCCTGGTAGCTCTAGGAATAGAACTAAAATTTCCTTTTGATGAAAGTTCAGTGAATACATGTAATCCTATATAATGAAGAACAAAATTATTTTGGGCAGACTAAATTCATAGCATACTGAAATCATTCCTCCTTGTGTTAATTTGACTCTAAACAGCAAGAGTTGTTCTTGCTTGAATATGATGAGTGGTAGCTTGCATTACAGCTCAGACCGATGTTATTTTCATCACCAACAGAATTTTCCCAATACAATACTGGGAGCAGATAACTGATTGTAGTCCTTAGGGACAACGAACTAAGCTACTTTCTCTCAGCAGACAGATGATTTCTAGGTGTTTACCTCAGCAAAGAAAAAGTACTATTCAAAAAAATACCAGTAATCCATACTTAGGGACTAAAGCATCCTGGAAAATCCAAGAGATATTTCCTCATAACAAGCAAAAAACTCACAGTGCATACTGGCATCCTGCAGACATGTGTGGATGTGATGCTTCACATGGATAAGCAATGATACCGTGAAAGGCACAAATACTCATGTTTGTGGGAAGCTTGCAGTACAGTAGTCCCAAAATGATCTGTGTATTCACTTGTAAAAAGAAAACTTGTTTATGAACAGCAAAGTCATATGTAAGCATGGCTCCTCTACGAGCAGCAATATTCATGAGGTGTATTTTGAGCTGATGTGGAAATACATCACCATCAATATAAATTACCTATGATTTTCAGTGTTTAAAATTTTAAAAACAACCACAAATGTAAGGCATATTTCCCCTTCCTCCTGCCCTGAGAAGTCAAAACAAAAGTACTAATGTCTTTCTAATGAGCACTGTTTTATTTATCCAGAATCCAAATAACAACACACGCAGGCTGAGAGTCAGCATAACCCACTGTGTTGCAAGAAACTTAAATCAAAACTGATATTAAATCAATGTCCTGATGATTTGCTTCCCCAGAGAACTCTCACTCCCACAACAGGAGGCTGCTGAAAATTAAAGTAGTAATGCATCATAATACTCATTTATATTAGCTTTATTGGAGCCAGGAACAGATTTTAGCCAGTATTTAGTGCTTAATTCTCACTGACTCTTGTTTTTGAGGGGCATGCATTATCCATAGACCATCTACTCCCCATGAGATGGGGATACATGTAGGTTGCATCAACAAATACACAAATCTCACACAGTCCAGGATAAAATAATACCAAAAATGTCAAGCACAATCTAAGTGATATTTTCCTATATTTGAAAACTTATAAATGTAAGTATGTTTGTGTAAGCAAACATTTTTAACCCTAGTAGCAATAATACTAACCAGTAGACACTGAAGCTAGATCTGTGTTACTTCAAAAAGAATAGGAAATAGCAGGAGCATGGGACCTCAGGTGGTTCATGGTGCTAAATTGTTAACATATTCCCTGGAACTGTGCTCAATCACTCCAAGTGCTTTCTCCATTGCAATGTCCCGCCACGCCTTGGCGGAGAGTTCATTCCAGAGATGGCTCCCAGCACATGGGACTGCATATTTATGATACCCTATGCTCTGTACAGCTCTCTAATGCTATCCTGGCAGGCTTTGCCTTCTGTTGCACAACCATACATACGTCTTTCCTGCCACGTTCAAGGGTGCAATGACACATATGCTCAGTTCAGTGCTGCCACACAGATGGATCACGCACAGCTCTCACATTACTTCAGATTGTTTGAACTGGATGTTTCCACAAAAAATCAGTATTTTCTAAGACTACTTTTTTTTTAACCCACAGGAGGTTGGACCAGGTCCAGGACCAAGGTGTGTCATCTGTGGATGCAGGCAGTTTGCTTCTGTGGAAATGAGTCCCCATCAGTGTGAATAAGGCAGAGTTTACATTGCATAGCCTCAAAATGCCAGGATCTTATCCTGGCCTGTTCTCTGTTTAGTGGCATCAATATACCATTGTAGACAGTCCCGGTTGATATTTGCAGCACAAATGGAAACTCCTTTGCCTAACTTGGTGGATGTGGTCCAGTCGCCCAAATGTTGCCATTACTGTTGGCGATGCCCCAGAGAACTCTCCCTGGATGTCAGCTGTGGTTTCAGAAGGGTGCATGACTGCTGTCATGCTGAAGCACTGCTGTGGCACATACCTTGTGCCTTGTGCAGCTGTCTCATGATCTACTTGATTTCAAATGGCAGTAGGTACCATAGGTAAGCAAGTGCATTGAGCTCTGACAGTGAAAAGGTTAGGTGCATTCTAAGTGCTCAAATATCCAATACCGATGTATCTCATGCTTGTCTGACATTGATGAACAGCATCTGGGAAGTGTTTCTTTGCCAGTAACTCAGAAGAGATGGTCTGCAGGCTAGGTACAGACTACAGATGGACACCATTAGGAAAGCTGGAACTATGAAGTTCACAGAGAGCTGGAAATTGTAAAGGGTAAAAAAAATCATGCTTACTTAAGGCAAACTGGGATGAAAACTTAATTGCTGGTATATTTTAAATTGGAAAGGCTAGTAGGAAAAAAAGTATATTTGTGAACGGAATGTATTTAGTATTTTTGTTTGTGCTTTGGGGTTCCCACTTAGACCACAAGAAATTCAGAACTGTAACTTCATGCTCTGAATACCTACTGAATCTTCATTGTGACTCACTCAAAACCTAAGAAAATGAACAGAAATTTTTATATTGACCTCACTGAACTTAATGTTAGGCTCTAGGTTTCTTTTTCTATGTATAGTTTGATTTGTTTGATTATGCCCAGGTTTTAAGAGAGTGTCTGAGTTAATGTGCTATGTCCACATTTGCATGCTTTGGATGAATGAGCAGAGGATTCCTGCAAAATCTCTGTAACAGTCAGTGCTCAGGCCTGTTGAAAAACAAGGCCATTTGCTGAAAAAGCTGAGTGTAGTGTTATTAGCCTAATTGCAGGCTCTAGTAAAGGAATGTAGTGTCTTGCATTAATATGTATTCTGCATCTCCTGTTTACCTGGAACAAGAGTTTGTTAGTTTGCTCACCAATTCCAAACTCCATTAACATCACTCCAGAAAAGATGGTCCAGTCTGGATAGAATGAATCCAAATATACAGGCAAAAAAAGAGATGCTTTCTATATGCTAATATGGGTATAGTTTCATTGTCTTCAATGAAAGTCCTGTTCCAAGTACCATGAGAGCCACAGAAGTTCCTGTGGCAGTACAGGCAGAAGTGAAAGAGAACACACATCTGGTGTCACTGCGATAAAACAGCAGGTCGTCCTTATTACAGAGTGCCATTTACAGTTCAGAGCTCCTCATGGAGGGTTAAATGCTTTAAATACTTATGACTGATGCCATAATGGCAGAGTCAATAATATCTAAATGACCTCATTTTAGTGTTCCTCAAAACTGAAGGCATTTCAAAATGACAGGTACCATAAAGCTACAATTTGTCAAAAATGGCCAATATATTTTTATGCTACACTTTGTATCTTTTCTGCCTATCATTAGTTCTGATAGAATAGACAGCACTGATGATGCATTCACAATTTATTAACGTATTTCATCTGCCTTCCAAGCCCAAACAAATCAGAAACTTTATTGGCAAGTTTTGATATCCTTTAATTACAACACTGAAAGAATCAGTGTGCCACTGATAAACAGTAAAAGAAGCTTGGATTTGTCTCTCTTGTTGGGCTGTATTTGTCCATACTACATGTAAAAGGGATGATAGTAAAGTTTGTGGAATCTGCTTTCAAGGGTTCTCCAAGTGCTCAAGCTCTCAGTTCTTACATCAAGTACAAACCAAGCTGTTGGCACAGAGACCAAAGAACAATTAGAACAATGACCAAAGAACAGTTGGAAACTGAAAGGAGGGTAAGTCACCTTAAATGCTAACTAACTGGGAGGGATGGGAGATTTCTGATCACTGAACTTCACAGCCGGGCTCATTCCCACTCTTATACTTTATCCCAAGACATTTCAATGCATTTCCTTCTTGCTACAGAGTTCATCAAGGAGGATGCTCTTGTATTAGGAGGGATGACAGGTGATGGATAAGCCCCTTTCTAGGAAGATGGGAGACTGCAGTCTCATCAGCCAGGGAAAGGAATTAAAGCTAGACTTTCCATGTGCCTGTGAATGTTGTCATAATGAGATTTGTCATGCTTGAGATCCGTTTTGGAAGACAACCTCTGCTAGTGGTTCAAGGTGATGCTGTGGTGAACATAAATAAATACATGATCCTGGTTGTATGTGGAGGTGCTTGCTGGTGCTGATAGGGAAAACATCAAATATGTCAAGGAAGTCAAGATCTAAAATATTAGCCTGCCCTTAGCAATGATTGGCTATTTCCAGCTAGTGGCTCACAGATATTTTCAGCCAACAAATCACTGCTAGAGTTTACTTTCCATGGGTAATTTTTCTTCCTTAGAAACACATTACTGAAAAAATTCTAAATGGAATTTTTTTATATGTTTCCAAGACCAAGCTTGCAGACTGTTGGTGTAAGCTCTGGAACTTGTGTCACATCTCACAATGAGGCACAAATGTATCCCCAGATACAAACAATGCTAATGTCTGACTCAAAGACTTGGATTCAGCCCTGGACTCACTCGTGTGTCCACTCTGTTTTGCATCTAGCTCGACAAGATCTGATTCAAAATTCACTGACAGATTGCTATTGGCACTGAGCCATGTCCTAATGAACAGACAGATACACATAGCCCCAAAACTGTCATTCAAGTTGTATCACTAGTGTTTCCATTGAGCAGTACAAATGAGATAAATTACAAAAAGAATAAACATTTACTTTTTGAAAATGAAGACTTTAATACCTCATTGTTTGAGAAGAAAAGAAAGAATATAAATTGATACAGAGAAAGGACATAACCTCAGTAAAAGAGGAGTTTCAGCCAAGAGTCAAATAAGGGAAGTGATTTGTTTTAAAATCTCTAAAAGGCATTGGAGCAAAGCTTAATCCTTAGACACTATGCATATATTAACCTCTACAAAGACTTTGATCAAACCCTTAAATGTCATCAGCCCCCTTTCTGTTTCTTCCGGGCCATATAACATCACACACATCACGAGAATTGACCTTTATTGTTTGCAGGCATGCCCGAGGATATTTACATCATCCACACACAGCCCAGAGATCCAGTCTCTGTTCCTTACAAGATCTAAATAACTCACAGTGCATGGAAAGCACAATTGCATACCCATGCAATAATTGAGATTAGAAGGTCGTCTGGTTCATGCCTGCCACCTCCTCTTCACATCCTCATTTGATTCAAAGAGGGACAACTTCAAACATGGGTCTGTCTTCAAGTTAGATCAGGTTGCTCAGGGCCTTGCCTACATCAGGTTTTGAATATCTCCAAAGAGGGAGGTACCACAAACTCTCTCAACAGTCTGTTCCAATACTCAGTCACATTTACTGCGCAAGAAAAAAAATAAAAATTCCTAAAATCTATTTGGATTTTCCTGTACTGCTGCTTGTGTCCACTATCATTCTTTGGCCATGGAGCTACAATGAGAACATGGTTCCATACTCTAAGTAATCTTTCAAGAGCTAGTTGAAGGCAACAATAAGATTCCGTCTTTGCTTTCACCTCTTCCGCCTGAACAGCACTTCTCTCCTTTCCTTGTATACAATGTGCTCCAGCCCTCATCTACCTTGCAGTTAGAATTAGTTGGAGGTTTGTATGGGATCTCCCCTCTTTCCTATAGCAGTGAAAACAGCAGTCCTCAAATAGATTGCTAATTGGATAGACAACCCATTTGGTTGGAAATGTGAGAGACTTATTCTTTGTATTTGCCTTCCTTTTAATTATAAGGAAAGGCATTATTGTGGGGAACTTTGTGTGTGTGTATGTGACGAGAGATAACAAGATACTGTGAGGAATGGCTTAATTTCAAGCAAAGCCAGCCTCAAATTGCATTCCCTTACTTTTCATAAAGCTAGGCTTCGAACTACACAGATTATCATTGGTTTGAAATACAGCATTTTTTTTGGATAACAGCAAAGGAAGTAGACCTGTAATGCTCACAGTCTTACTGGCAACTACATAAAATCATAAAACATAAATATTGAAAGATGCCATATACATATATATATATATATTATATATATATACCTGGATCTAAGACTTTTTGTTGTACCAGCAAAATATATATATGGGGATCAAGCATTAAAGAACAGTGAAGTCATCCATATGTAGACATAAATTTTTCATATTCAGAATATTCTTTGAAAGCCTTAAAAACAGTATTTGGCTGTTCAGACATGAGCCCTCTGCACCCCAGACAATAACATTAGAGTCAGGTTAAGATGAAATGGTAACAAAGATAGCTAACATTTTTTTTCTGAATATTTTGAGCCTGATGTTTATCTCCTTTTGTGAAGAAGCAAGAGACTGAGAAAATTGTTCCTCTGCCACCTTTCATGTCAGTATTAAAAGTGATATAATCGAAGTGATAGCTAATGGTCAGAATCCTTTAAATAGCTCTGTCAGGCGTGCTTGAGCTATCTGACTGCTTTTTATTCTGGCTTTTTGACTCATTTGTCCATAATGGTTTGCTTTTCCATCCAGGAGGAATGTGCTGCTCAATTAGGACTCAATCATGTGGTGCATTGAGAGGAGAGTTACTTACATGTTCAGCAATTGGAGGTGTTTGACATGTGTTACCTCTGCGTGTATTTTGCTCAGCATGCAAAAAATGCACTTGCCCATGGGAGATGTGTCCCAGCAGTGCCTGCTGGGCAGGGGAGACTGACAGCAGTGTCATCTACAAAGAGCAGTGAGTGAAGCAGGTTTCTTGTTCCTTTTGTTTTAAGATGAAATAATTTGAATGGGAATTGGCTCCCTTGCATTTCCATTTGGGAGAAGAGAACGTGTGTTTTGGAATCCCATAGGACCCAATGAAGGGTCAGGTACTTTGTAGGCAAGATGGTTGAGAGTTAGACAACGGAGGAACTAGCTGTTTCCTCCCATTTTTTTTTTTTTCTCAGAGCCCTTAGCACTATGGAAACCACTGGGGATGTAGATACAAGTTGACCTGCCCGTTCACGAACAAGGCGTTCTGTCTCTGGTGCCCCTTGAGCAGAATCTGACACATCTTGCTTGTGCTCTCTACTGAGGGGTTCATGGGCAGACACCTCCACCTTTGAAAAAAGGAACAGAATAATCAAACTTCAGAACTTCCCTGTGGAGAAAATGCTTTTGGAGATTTCCAGCTGTTGTTCTCTGTGAGCAGCATGTGCATCACTGACAGAGTGCTCTTAGGGCATACACTGATATCAAAGCACTGGCTTCGGTGTGAAACTAAGGGGATGGTTCTTGGTTTTGCTTTTGCTTTTGTCAGTTACTATGTTGTTTTTGATGGACAGGTTGGGAAAGCTGTTTGTGCTAGATATGGAAATGCTGCTGTGGGGAATTTGTGCTCTTTCACATGTCCAATCAATTGGGCTCTCTATTCTGGTAGCAACAGATTCATGGAACTGATGTAGGCAAGTGATGCCTTGAGTGGTTGATCTGGAACAGAGACTAGACAGAGCAAAAGGATAAAGTAGGTATTTATTAAAAGGCCTTAATGGGTACACCTTGGGCAGTGCAAGAGCCCGGCCAGGCTACACCCAAGATGCCCCAAAATGGTCACAAAATCGCCTGATCGCAAGGTCTCACACTTTAATAAATTCTGGTCCATTAGCATATTGGAGTCAGTTGTCCAACCATAGCTTCAGGTTATGAAGCTCCATCTTCCTTGTTTTTCACTCTTCACTTCTCCGTTGTTTTTGTTCTTGGGCCTGAAACTGGTATTGTTTGTCCTTGGTCTCAAGCTAGAAAAGGAATTGTTTTTTCTACCTACTCTGTGAAGAGAGCTTAGTAGCATTTAATATGAAACCCAGAACTACACACTAAAACAGCACAGAATCTGAAAAGTATGAAAGCTAAAAGTTAAGGCATCACAAGACCCTGAGCAACCTGATCTAACCTGAAGACAGACCCATGTTTGAAGTTGTCCCTCTTTGAATCAAATGAGGATGTGAAGAGGAGGTGGCAGGCATGAACCAGATGACCTCCAGGAGTTCCTTCTAATCTCAATTATTGTATGGGTATGCAATTGTGCTTTCCATGCACTGTGAGTTATTTAGATCTTGTAAGGAACAGAGACTGGATCTCTGGGCTGTGTGTGGATGATGTAAATATCCTCGGGCATGCCTGCAAACAATAAAGGTCAATTCTCGTGATGTGTGTGATGTTATATGGCCCGGAAGAAACAGAAAGGGGGCTGATGACATTTAAGGGTTTGATCAAAGTCTTTGTAGAGGTTAATATATGCATAGTGTCTAAGGATTAAGCTTTGCTCCAATGCCTTTTAGAGAATTTTGCACACTTTTCAGTCATCATGAGGGAAAAGTTTGAAAGAATCTGTTTGTTCATGCTTGTTGATGTTTGTTGATAATGTTGTTTGCTAATGGTCCTTACAGTTACTCTTTTAGATACTAAACCAATTCCAAGTCTTAGGAAATACAGGTGGGCCACAAGCACCAGCTGATACAAGCGTAGATGTTTACACAAATAATACCAAAACCATTCATATCTGTCTGAAAATGTGTACCTTTGAGGACAAGAGCTCCAAACTAAACTTCCTAATCTAACAGAAGAACCACTTAGTGCTTAGTCATAATCTCGAACTGTTAATCAAAATACTTAGTGTCTGAAATGTAAAATAGACTCCTCTCTTTGTTTCTGTGGAGAAGATTATTGGATAGGATTGATACCAGGGCCACATGAGAAGGATATAGTTCCATTATATCCTTTTAGAGGAAAGACCACATTCTCCATGTGGGAAACCTAAAATGGCCATACAAAAATTAAAAGAATAGATACTACTTGATATTCCTTTCTAAAACTGGATGCAAGCATACTTACTATGGAGTGAAAATGCAGGGACTGAAAAGTGTATCTCAGAAATGTTTTCACAATTTTTTCTGACAAAATTCTGAAGGAATTCTGAGAAAAGGGAGGTCCAGTACACAAATTTACAGTACCAAAAAGCTGAATAACCATTATAGACTCTATGTAGCCATGGTGATGATAAAAAATATGGTGTGGGAGGAGAGTACTGGGTTTATATGTGCTACTGGAGTGACACCATGCTTTAATCTTCTTCAACATGGGAATAATAATACTATAATAATCATCATCTTGTCTTTTGTAACTAGAAAATAAATCTGAAAAGAAATAAAACAAATTAACTTATTCTCTACATTTTAAGTCCATATATGAATGAGATAAATTCCATGAGTTGGTAATTTCTTCTGGAAAATTCTGCTACCCAGGTGCTTTGCAGACATGAGAAGTCAACAATTTTCTATTCTCTGTGTAAGCTACTTCTTGGAGGCCTTTGAAGAGTGAGGAGAATGAGTGGGCAGCATTTCTTGAAGGGATTGGAGAGAGTTCTCTAAGCAGTGTTAGTGTGTCTGTGGGCTTCGAACAAGAAAAGACAAGGCTTGTTAGTGCTTTTGTGACAATTGAGGTATTTAGGGATGAAAGAGAGCCATAGCCCATGCATTTAGAAACACTGGCAGTCAGGCCAAGACAAATGCACCTTAATATCTGCCACACCCTGCATTAACCAGTAGGATTAGACTGTCCTTGTTAGAAGGGTTTGCTGCTTTTTAATTTTTGTTAAGAGGGACAAGGGAAATTTCTCTTTCGTTGCAAAGCTTACATGAAAATCCTGTTGCAAATTATTCCATTCTAAGAGAACTGAAGCCCTGTGGGGGAGTTGGTGGGCAGAGGTAGCTCAGCAGGATAATGGTCATGGCCAGCAGATTGTACAGCAAACATAACCAGTGACAGCAACTATAAAAAATAAATCCAGCTCAAATCTGCAATATTTATTATTCTGTGATGTATCTGAGATTGTCTGTCTGTGTAAGAAGAATGTTAGGAAAAGGAGGGGGTAAAGAATTAGGAAAAAAATATCTCTGGTAGGAGAAATCCATGTGTCCATGCAGAAACCTTGATGCCATGGGTCCTGAGGAACAGCTCAGGCTGAAGCCTCCTGAAACACTCCCCTCTTTGCATGGGAGTGGTTGGACCGCAGCTGGATGGGAAGGAGTAACTTTGCCCTGGTTACCTGAATGTGTTACTGGCGTGATGGATCTTCACACATTGCTTGGTGTTTTTCATGACATTAAGCATTGTGCTAGGTTCTGATGACAAATCTTCAAAACGAAGATCACAGAGCCTTTCTCGGGTTTACAGTGATAAAGATTTGCGGTCCATTCACTTTCTCTTAAAGCACTAATAATGGAACTTTTTTGTCAGCTTGTGTCAAATTTATTTTTAAAAATTTTAAAAATTACTGTTGGGATCACCCCAAATACCTGTCAATAGCAAATGTGTGATAAGTGTCAGGGGTTGTCATCACTACCTCAAACTGTTTGAATATAGAGCTCACTTTATACTTGCAGAAAAAATTCCTAATTACACTCCCCATTTTCTTTTCAGGAGACAGAGTTATGATGTCCTTCTCTTCTTGCAAGGCTGTTATATAAACCTCGAGTCTTCATTCATATTTAGCTGAGAGGATTTTCATCTAGTACTGTGCAACAAATCAAAAACCTGCAGCAACCTGAGGATATTTTATAGTCAATCTAGCAAGACTCTGCAGTTTTCATAGGGAGTAGTAATATATGACCTAGACAAGACCCAGACAAGGGCTTGTAAGAAAGACTGTGCAGCTTTAAAATGATTGCTTTGGATGTAGGAAAGAAATATGGATAATCACTGCCATCCCCTGACCCAGGGTAGTCTTCTGAGAGATAAGTATACAGCAAGAGACAAAAAACATCTGGGAGCTGGCAGTTTTTGCAGCTGGGTCATACCACTTGAAGCCAAGATTTAAGCTGATGTATATATAAATAAAACTTTTGAACACTGCCCTGGGTGCAGATGAGGGGATGACTTGTCCTCCCTTCTGGGACAAGGGATTTTAAGTCTTTCCAGAAGAGAAGTGTCTGGAGACAGTGTTTACTTTTTAGGCTTCAAATGACGAAAATGGTTTCAACAGTAACCCTTAAAAAATCAAGAGATGATTTTGCATGGCTCTGAGTACGCTGTACTTGTCGGAAATTCACCTCACTTCCCAGAGATTCTCTGTTCTCTGATTTAGACTTTACACAGAGGAAAGCTGACTCCATGGATTCTGTGTGACATACAGGCTACTGATAGCCAAAATAAGCTGAGAGGTATGGTACAACCACCCTGCAGAGCTGTATGTTTTACATTTACATCCCTTCTGCTGCTAATGGCTGAATGGGAAAGTGTGAGGAAGAGTTATCTTCATCGAGATACTAATCTCTTTTCTCTTACTTAGTACAGCCATCCAGAAATAATAGAATAATAGAATCACTGTGCTTTGGGTTGAAAGGGACCTTAAAGATCATCTTGTTCCAACCTTCTGCTATTGGCAGGGACGCCTTGCACTAGACCAGGTTGCCCAAAGCTCCATCCACCCTAGCCTTGGACACTCCAGGGATGGGATGTCTGCAGAATCTCCAAGCAACCTCTTCCAGTGTTTCATCATCCTCACAGGGAAGAATTTCTTCTTAACATCCAATCTAAATTTCTGCTCTTTTAATTCAAAACTGTTCCCCTTTGTCCTATCAAAATCTGCCTCTGTAAAGAATTGCTCTCTCTCTTTTTCTAAAATAAGGAATTCAAGACCTGCTCGAAAAGTGGCATAGTCACCCCAGAAGAGCTTTTTCAGGCATCTGGATAAGAACTGGTGTGGCTGTTTGTAGTGTAGCATTACAAAGTGTTGCACTTCAGCAGGTGAGTGAGAGATGAACTGGTTGGAGTACATAGCTCAGCAAAGCCAGATGTGTCTCAAAGGCTATCCTAAAATCCACACTGTGGAAGGTGGAGCCCCCTGAACCTAGCCAGCTAGAAATGTGGGAACAGTGAGTGCGTACCCCACTCTGCAAGGCAGTAGTTGAACCACTGTTAATGTATTTATAGCTATTGTTAGTATATATTATACACTGTGGTGTGTTGTTCCTATGGCAGGGTGGCACTTTTTTTCCAAGCAGAAACAGTGGACTCAAAAGTATATTTCTCCCCTCAGAAGGCAATTTGGCTACTGCCATGATTTAATCCCAGCTGGCAACCAAGTACCATGCAGCTGCACACTCACTTCCCCTCTGCCCTTCTCCTGGTGGGATGGGACATAAGATCAGAAAAAGGTAAAGCCCATGGTTTGAGATGAGAACAGATTAATATGTGAATGATAATAGTAATATTAATAATAATAATTATTATTATTTTGAAAATGATGATGATAAAAAGGAAAGAGAGAAATAAAACCTAAGAGAAATGAATGATGTACAGTGCAATTGTGTATCACCCACTGACCTGTGCCCACCTAATCTCTGAGCAGTGATCAGACCCTCCCAGCCAACTCCCCCCAGTTTGCATACTGAACTTGAGGTTCTGTGGTACAGAACAGCCCTTTGGCCAGATTAGGTCACCTCTCAATGCCCTTTCACCACTTACTCAGCACACATATTTTAAATCATACTTCTAAGTTTCTTTGGCTTTGCCTCCTTTTTTTTTTACATTTTTTTGAAACTTTTTAAAAATTTTTTAAAAATTTTTTTTCTTGACCCATCACTGGGAACCAGCTGCTTGAAAGTTTGGTGTTTCTGTGGCATGATTTACAAGTACCTGAATCCTGAATCCTCTACTGGAATCAGCCCATGGGGATCACTGAGCAAATGACTTTTTCAAATGGCCTCTGATTTCCCTGCACTTAGTTGGTATTCCTACATGCACACAACACTGCAGGCACTTTGTAAAAAATTAGGCCATAAGTAAAGCCTGAAAAAAATCTCCTTAATAGTGACATCATAAAGTTCTGTGGTTATTGCTTCTCAGTGGTTTCAAAATCAAATTTGCTTTCTATATAAATAAAATGGTGTGAGATTTTTAGCTAATTAGCAGCCCTCCCTTGAAACATTAAAGTCAAGCACTTTATTTCTAATTTGGGGATTATTTCCTGCTCTGAATGAATTGCATTACAGGCACAATAAAGAAACAACTGAGCTAGCCCAAAATGGAACTGGGGGAGTTGGTGCCTGCATGCAGCATATTGATGAAACTTTCCATATCTGTCCCATTGGCTCCAGCTGATGCAATGATCTAACTAACAGTATCCCCATGATCAAGGCTGCTGAAGAATAGCTGCCTGCAGATGTGTTACACATCACCTGGGACAACTTGGGTGAACTGCAAAGTTCAGGTGAGAGGCCGATCGAATACTAGATCAGCATCAAAACTGAACAAGTGTGACTGTGCTCTGGGAAGTGGCAGGTGGCCATTCGGGTGTCATATAAGAACTAAAGAATCTCTTGCATGCCTAGCTTGCAATTACAGCCCCAAACAATATAACCACCTTTGCCTGTAAAGGCAAACACAACCTCTCCACCTCAATAAAATTTGACACATACCTTTGTCAGCTCAAGACTGGATTATTGTAGTGTACTTTATTTAGAGTAGAATATGGAATTCACTTGAAAAATGGAGCAAGCATGGAATATAACCACAGCCTCACTGAATGCTATGCCAAGGATGCATTACACACTGCTTTGGGGTTTGCTGTACTAATATATTAGCAGTGAAGCTTTTATCAAGATCGATTCCAAGTTTTATCCATTCTGCTGAAAGGAATATTCTTTCTTTTCTGAATTAACAGGCCTGGATTTGTTGTTACAGGCAGACAGAATACAGTCTTAACCTCTTGCAAAAGAACTTTCTCTCATTGCCCTGGATTTTTCTAGAGATTAAAAAAGGCTACAAAATGACAAAGGGAGAATATGACTCTTTCTAGAAAAGATCTCAAGAGTTTGGCCCTGATGCAAGTGGCAGAAGCTCCCTGTATCTGTTTTACACAGTACTTGGTGCAGGGTTTCCCATGGCCTCTATGTTACACACACTGAGGAGTGCCAGGTATATGGGTAAAGTATTCTGAGGGTAATACTGGGATAGCAGATGATAAGATGGAGTTGGAAAACTGTGCTGGATTGGGAGGTCAAAGGCAGTCTGACTTTGTGCCCCATCTGCCAGCTTTGGGAATGGTTCCTGATATCCTTCAAGCTAGATCCATATCTTGCAGGTCATTTATTGGTGTGGGCCAAAACTGTGATGGGGCGTGACTCAGCCACGTCAGCAGCGTGAGCGACCCTTGGTCCAACCCTTGATCACACCCAGCCTTTGTTGAGTCAGTGATCCAAATAGACCTGTCAGTTCCATATTCAGACAAAGACATAAATCCTCAGTTACACCTCATGATTGTGTGTGTGGTGGCTAACCTTTCTCACAACAGCAGCTGGAAATTTCTACCTTACTTTTTCCTGCTACCTCCTCAGTTCTCTTAAGCCTTTCCTTTGCAAGATAGCCCCACATTTTTTAGGTCTGGCAGGTAGTCATTGTTCCTGTACATACGACCTTGTATCTGGCTCTATCAAAATATGTTTTATCTAAATGGACTAAAGTCATAGGTGATTCAGATCACTCTCTTGGGCTGTCCTATTCTGTCAAATATATATTATGGGACCAGTGTGTGCTACCTGCAAAGCTTGTACTGAATTTTACCAACATAAACACTGAATGCTACAAGATGTATAACTGGTTTTCACAGAGTTCCACAGGAACACATGGTGATATAGAACACAGTTGCTTGGAAACATGCTGATTCCCTCTATTTGCTGGGATCAGTAAGCCAGCTAGTCAGTCCAGATACTTCTTTTTGAAATTACAGGAAGTGCTTATAAATCTTGAAAAATCTGTCTCTATTCTTAATGTTCTTAATATATGTTTTGTCGCCGTTTTGTAAAGGAAGATGTTAAAGCATGATGCTGTATGTTGTCACTGAAAATAACAGGGATGCATTACCAAGCTAGATTACAGAACTATCTTTGTGAAAAAGAACAGCAGACAGAGATGTTCTGAGTTGTCATCTGCAAACTGTTGCCTTCACAGCATCGTTCTCAG